>CM052709.1:3348816-3432693 GCA_028551405.1 Uromys caudimaculatus
AAGCAAAGTTAGAATCAATAAAGAAGCCAGTGACTCTGCTCAGTTGGTAGCTTGCCTTTGCAGATCAACGACCTAAACTAGAACCCCAGAACTCATGTAAAAAATAAAAAATGGTTTGCTGATACAGACATAATTCCAGTGCTCAAGACAAAGATGGGTAGAACCCTGGGGCTCCTGACCAGCAGCCTAACCTACTTGACTGGCTACAGGATAATGAGAAATCCTATGGCAAAAAAAAAAAAAAAAAAAAAAAAAAAAAAAAAAAAAAAAAAAAAAAAAAAAAAAAAAAAAAAAAAAAAAAAAAAAAAAAAGACATCGCCTGATGAACTATACCTGAGGCTCTCTGCCTTCCACATCATGTTGTTGCACATATCTAACTCTAAACCCCCAACACACAAATACACATATACACAAACATGTACCAATAAATAAATGTTGGGTTCCTCTGGAAAATGGATGATGGCTCTGTGGTCAGTAACAGTAGCGCCACCATGGCATGCTTTTCTTCTTGAGTAGTGGAGGTCTTGTGGATATGATAAAGAACAGACAGGCTTCACCGGAGCAAAATGTGCTAAAGGGGAGTGTATACTGTTAAAAAACATAAAGGAAGATGCAGCACACAGAGCTGATCATGACCTTGGTGCCCGAGGCAGTGAAGAAAGAAATGAAAGCTTAAAGGAAGCTTGCAGAAATGCCCATGTAGAGCCCCCAGCACCAAGGAGAGCAGAGGTTCTCTCCTTGCCCTAGGATGGGTCAGCATACCCTGTCTGGGGAACTGCTGCTTGAAAGTATAGCAGGTGGCTATAGTACCCACACAGACCTTGGGTATAAGGGGATAAAACAGAATCGTTCTAAGTTCCACTGGTATGTTTCAAGGTCTCTGAGACTGCAAAAGTGGTCATGTGCTCTGAACGTGCCCAGAAATTGTGGATGAAGATTTTTCAAAGCTCCTAGGAGAAGAAATAAATCCCCAAGTTCAAGGAGAACATGCAACCACAGAGATGAGATCATTGCTGTGATGGTTTGTATATGGTTGGCCCAGGAAGTGGCACCATTAGGAGGTGTGGCCTTGTTGGAGTAGGTGTCACTGTGGGCATGGACTTAAGACCCTCACCCTAGCTGCCTGGAAGTCAGTCTGCCAGTAGCCGAATTCAGATGAAGATGTAGAACTCTCAGCTCTGCCTGCACCATGCCTGCCTGGATGCTGCCATGTTCCCACCTTGATGATAATAGACTGAACCTCTGAACCTGTAAGCCAGCTCCAATTAAATGTTGTCCTTATAAGAGTTGCCTTGGTCATGGTGTCTGTTCACAGCAGTAAAACCCTAACTAAGACAATTGCCTTTGAGGATATGTCTTAGGGAAAACTCAAGGAAGGTGGATATCTCTCAACACTATAGGTATTTTCCTAAGATTAAAAAAAAAAAAAAAAGAAAAATGTAACAGCAACAAAGTATGGAACAACTATTTTTACAAAAAGCAAGCATCGCTAGAAGTTTTTAGGCCACCCTCAGGTTGACTAAGAACAGGAATGGTAAGGTGGTGCACAGCCTTCAAGTCCCATCAGCTCTATTTTACTTGAAACATTAGATAAATGTGCACATGTTGGTTTGGGTTCATTTTAGTGCAGGCAGCCTTTACAGTGCTAGTTAGAAAACATACTTTGGGAAGCTGAGCTCATGTGCCAGTGACTTACATTCTGTCACTGCCCATGAGAATGGAGGAAAGCCTTCTGCAGACTGAAGTGTCCTCTTGGAAAGCAGGAGATGCTTGTGATCGAACATGCCCAGTGGTACTGACACCCTGGATGAGGCACCTATTAGCTCTGCCCAGACTGATGCTTCTGTGATTGCTTTAGGGACTCCATGTCACTGTTATACCTATGTGGTTTAAGGCATATTTTTTAGCTCTCTTTTTTTCTTCAGATCTACTTCTCTTTAGGTTGCCACAGCTATGCAAATTCTATTACATCATCTTCCATTCTCTGACCTACCCCTGAGTTAACCTGCAAGAAGGGACATCTCCTACTGATTAGAACAGGAAATATAGCTCTTGGCCACACTCAACAGGAGCAAGCAAGCCAGCCAAATGAGCTGTGCTAGAACCCCATCAGGGTTTAACAGTGGTGTAGTCCATGACAGTATTCAGCCTCTCTAAGCCTCTGTTTCCTCATCTGTAAAATCAACATCATTATGGATTTGCAAGATTATCATTGGCATGTGAGGGAATGCATGTAAAATGTCTGGTCCATCATGAAGAGGACCACCAGTGGTAACTCCTCAGCAGGAAAAGTGTTAAGCCAGAGACATTTTCAATCAACCTTTATCCATTTCTTCTGCTACTATGACAAACTTCCCTAGGCCAACTAATTTATGAAGCATAGATATTTATTTAGCTCAATTTTTTGGAGGTCCAAGAGCACACATAATATTGGTGCATATCTGTAGAAGAGAGACTCCAGGAAGGTGCTAATCTCTTTTATAACCCCAACAATCTTGTTCCACAAGAGTTAGGACTCCCTTGAGACAAGACATAATCACCTCTCTTAAAGGCCCACCTCAATACCATCACAGAGAGAAACTGGATGGAAGTTTTGGTGGAGATGAACTCAAACTGTAGCACAATCCAACCTCTCCTAGGGAATAAAGAGTCCTAGGAAGTAGATAAAGCCTTGTATTCTCAGAGCTATCATTTGAGCACCACCAACAGAAACTAAATGTTCAATACAGGGACCTATGGGGAATGTTTCTCAGTGAGAACACCACACTGCACTGAATTTGCAGGACCACTGGATAAGCCATCCATGACGAAAGCTCCCTTTACAGCAGCAGTTCCAGCTTCCTCCCAAGCCCTCTCTGCCGCTGTCTCACCAACCATGGCCTCTCATTTGCACAGCGCACCTTCAGCCTGCCAAGCTGATCTGAGAACAGGCCTGCAGAACTCTGACTCCAGAACAGAAAGCAGCGAGCACATGGACAGCTACCATTTACATTTCCCAACATGAGTTCATGGTCAACAAGTGGAGTTGGTTTCAGAGACTCATTAATGGCTGATACTTGAAAAATGGCAGCAAGAGTCTTTGTAGAAGCTGAAAAATTGGAAGGGCGGCTTCCACAACTTCCTGTGAAGTGAGGACAAGCATCAGCTGACCCGCTTTACTGCTGATGATGAACGGGCGTCAGAAAACAGTACCGCCAAGCAGACTTTCGATAAACATTCTGGATGAAAAAAGAAAACTAGAAAGCCCTAGACACAACCTTAGAATCCAGGCATCCAGGCCTCTCAAACTTCCTCTTAGTTCTTTCCGATTCTCTTCTCCAAGCACAGAGAAGGCTTGTCTCTGAAGCTACTTCATGTGATGTAAGAAATTCCAGAAGAGGCTGGCCAGTGGTGGCGCACGCCTTTAATCCCAGCACTCGGGAGGCAGAGGCAGGCAGATTTCTGAGTTCAAGGCCAGCCTGGTCTACAGAGTGAGTTCCAGGGCTACACAGAGAAACCCTGTCTCAAAAAACCAAAAAAAGAAAAAAGAAACTCCCGAAGAAAAAGAGGGCAGAGAGGAAGAGAGAGAAAAGCAGAAGAGGAGAAAGAGACAAGCAGGGAGGGATGGAGGGAGAGAAGGAAAGACAGAGGGAGGGAGGGAGACAAGGAGAGAGAGAGGGAGGGAGAAAAATAGTGGAAAAGAGAAAAGGAACAGGAAAGAAAGTTAAAATCTTGTCTTTCATTAAACACCAACAAAGAAGTCTTGTGGTCAGACATTTCGATCCCATTTATTCCTCCCAATTAATTCCCTGTACTTCCAACTTGTCCACAGACCCCTATTTCCCTCTTGCTTATCCTTTGGGTAATATGAGTGAAAGATCAGTAGTAAAGTAATATAGCATGGTCCATCTCAAGGGCTCCTGGCCTTCTCTGCAGGGTCTATTGGTTCTAGTCCAGAATCGGTAGAGGGGTTGTGGATCCCTCTCTGCTGTTATGGGTCTCTGCTGCTGTTGTGGGTCTCTGCTGCTGTTGTGAGCCTCTCTCTGTTGTTGTGAGTCTCTGCTGCTGTTGTGGGCCTCTGCTGTTGTGGGTCTCTGCTCTTGTGGGTCTCTGCTCTTGTGGGTCTCTGCTCTTGTGGGTCTCTGCTCTTGTGGGTCTCTGCTCTTGTGGTTCACAGTGGCCTTCTCTTCATTGTTCTGGAACTTCGTTAGTAACCTCTCCTCCCCTCTGGGAACACCATGATTAGTGACCAGCACTCTCACAGACTCTCAGTTGGTGTTTTGATCTCTGCCGTCTGTCACAGTGAGCATGTCCATCCTTTACTGTGGTTGCTTCCATTACCGTGATGAAAATACTGACCTAAACCCATAACCAGCCTGGAGGAGAAATGTAAGCTCACAGTCCATCATGGAGGGAAGCCAGGGAGGGAATGAACTCAAGGCCGGAGCCTGGAGGCAGAAACTGAAGCAGAATGTTGCTCACTGGCTTGCTCTACATGGCTCAAGAAGCCTTTTTATACCCCAAATCACCTGCACAGGCTGGGACTGCCCACAGTGGAAGGGGCTCTCCCACATCAACCATTAGTAAAAAGGGATGCTCCCACAAACATGGCCGTTGGTTGTCGGTTGATGAGATAGAGAACATTCATCAATCAAGCTCCTCTTCCCGGGTGTCTCGTTTGTGTCACGTTGACAACATTAAGCACACGCTCCCTTTGCTGACTAGCTGACGCCTATTGCCCATTGTCACTTGGGAATACAATTAGAGCCATGAGTTACATTCCCTGACTGAGCAGCTATGGTGCCATCTGTGAGTGGCTCACACAGAAAAGCAATAGCAGGGACCTTCAGTTGTGCTACACCCACTGGATCTTCTAGCAATGAACAAAGGGCACATTTGCCAAACCATCACATGATACAAAAATAGGTTTTACGTGACCAATTCACCCTCATGCCATTTTTTTTCTTGTACTTACTTATTTATTTTTTTGAGCCAAGATGTCACTATGTAGCTCTGGCTGGCCTCGAACTTACTATGTAGATCAGACCGGCCTTGAACTTATAAACATCCACATGCCTCTGCCTGCCAAGTGATAGGATCAAATATGTAAACCCCCATACCCAGATACAATTATTCTTCATCATCATCATCCTCATTGTACTGGCTGGTTTTGTGTCAACTTGACACAAGCTGGAGTTATCACAGAGAAAGGAGTTTCAGGTGAGAAAATGCCTCCATGAGATCCAGCTGTAAGGCATTTTCTCAATTAGTGATCAAGGGGGGAGGGCCCCTTGTGGGTGGTACCATATGTGGGCCGGTAGTCTTGGGCTCTGTAAGAGAGCAGGCTGAGCAAGCCAGGAGAAGCAAGCAAGCCAGTAAGAAACATTCCTCCATGGCCTCTGCATCAGCTCCTGCTTCCTGACCTGCTTGAGCTCCAGTCCTGACTTCCTTTGGTAATGAACAGCAATGTGGAAGTGTAAGCTCAATAAACCCTTTCCTCCCCAACTTACTTCTTGGTCATGATGTTTGTGCAGGAATAGAAACCCTTACTAAGACAAATTGGTATCAGTGAAGTGGGGTATTTCTGTGACAACCTGACCATATTTTGGGGAGGACTGTGGAAGGACTTTGGAACTTTGAGCTAGAAGACCCATTGGTATGTTAAGAGCTCTGTGGAGTGTTCTGTAGAAGCTTGGAAGATAATGTTGAGAACAGTGCAGAAGATGGAGGCCTGGTTTGTGAAATTTCAGTGGGAAGATTAAAGACTCTTATCAGGGCCATTGCTAGTTTAAGATTCTGTGGTTTTGGTTAGCTGGGGCTGAAGAAATCAGCTGTGATTAACAAGATACAGAACTACTAAAGCAAAACCATTGCATTGCTGGGACTATTGATGCTGGTTAGCTGGAGCTAAGATATTAGTGGTGATTAAGAAGAGACCAGCATCATTGGAGTGAAATCTTCTGAGAAGTGTTTTCTGAGAGCACAGAGGCTGCGTTCCAGAGATAGCCAGGGTTGTACCTTGTGCTGTGGCTGGACTTGGTAATGTGTAAGAGTCACCCAGGTGGTACTCTTTTTTTGAAGGCATGAAGGAGTCATGAATAACAGCTAGGCCTGGGCACTGTGAGCGGCCATGGAAGGCCATTGGTGAAGGTGCAGCCTCAGTTGCAATTGATGGCCCAGGACTGAAGGGGTCATGCAAAGGAGGTGAGTCTTGGCACCATGAAGAGAGCCTATGAGAGGCTGTTGGTAAAGCCTAGTTGCAGCAGAAAACAACAGTGTTTTGGAGATGCCAGTACCATGAGATGACCACCAAGAACAGCAGCAGCAGTGGAGTACAGGCATCTGGAGCCTAGAAGACAAGGTGTGTGCTACAAGGGCAGAGCTGGAGAAGTGACTCAAGCCCTTGAGGAATCCAGAAGATTGTGATTGGATCCCAGACATTGGACGGTTGAAGTTTGATTTAGCTTTTGATTGTGACTGTGGCCTGATATTTTTCTCTTTTAAAGAAAGAAGGTATTTTAGTGGAGTCCACAGTTAAGAGACTTCGAATTTTTAAAAGACTTTGAATTTTAAGAGATTGGATGTTTAAAAGGAACTGAGATGTTAATATGTAAGAATTTGCAAAGACTGTGGAAACTTATAAAGTTATATAGATCTTGGGGATGAATAAGAAAGTAAGGGTCGAGGCTTAATGGTGATGTGTTTGTGTGTCAACTTGACACAGAGAAAGGAGCTTCACTTGAGAAAATGCCTCTATGAGATCCAGGTGTAAGGCACTTTCTCAATTAGTGATCAAGGGGGGAGGCCCCTTGTGGGTGGTACCATCTGTGGGCTGGTAGTCTTGGGTTCTATAAGAAAGCAGGCTGAGCAAGCCAGGGGAAGCAAGCCAGTAAGAAACATCCCTCCATGGCCTCTGCATCAGCTCCTGATCCCTGACCTGCTTGAGTTCCAGTCCTGGCTTCCTTTGGTGATGACCAGCAATGTGGAACAGTAAGTTGAATAAAACCCTTTCCTCCCCAACTTGCTTCTTGGTCATGATGTTTGTGCAGGAACAGAAGCCCTGACTAAGACAATCATCATTATCACCACCATCATCATCATCATCTGCTCTCTCAATCAGTGCCCTCATGTTAACTACAGACAGCCCTAAGGCTGGCTCTTAAATTACATGATTAAGTCAACCGAGCATATAATGAGGCTGGCAGGAGAGAAGATCCTCTCAGGGTACACTTGGAAATTTTAGAGGGCTCCTGTGCATTTGTGCCCGGGAAATGGCGTCTCTGAGTTCATTCCTGTCCCTTATTCCTTTACTCAAAGATGTAAAAAGCAACCGTCCAGCAGCACCAAATGCCACAGTTCTCTAGAAATTTTCAAAGTGTAGAATAGGGAATACGCTCACCTTGTGAAGTGCTCTCAACAGTTCATACCACGGCTTACCAACCATCTCCATGTTACCAGAGAAGCCTGCAGCAACTTTAGGTGTGAGTTAGACAGCAAACTCCAGATACGCAAGCCCTACTAGAAAAATTCATCCCTAAAATTCTGTTTCTATAGAAATACTTCTGATATTAAAGTCAGCATTAGGTAGAGTTCTCTAAAAGAACTGAACTAATGGGGTGTGTGAGTGTGTGTGTGTGTGTGTGTGTGTGTGTGTGTGTGTGTGTGTGTGTGTGTGTGTGTGTGTTGGGGGAGGGATGCTGAACCTGAAGATGGGTGACATATTTTAAATAAAGGAGCCAGGGAAGGATCCAAGGAGAGCGAGACATTCGAGCAGAACCAAAGCCTGTCAGTGAGTGTAGCCCAAGCAATTTTAGCTTATCCTGACTAGCTTACACATAAATGAGACTCAGATTATGGTTATTTTATTTGACTAGGCTCATTACTGGGAGTAACCCCTAATCTACTCTTCTCACTACTGGCCTGGCCACCTCCCCAGAGGCGTAACCCCAGATACTTGCTGTTTCTCCTGGCCACAGCGCTCAGGGAACATCTCCCCTCATGGTGGCTTCCTCCTCTCTCTCTCTCCCTCCTCCTCCTCCTCCTCCTCCTCCTCCTCCTCTCCCTGGTCTCTCCTCCTTCAACCAGATCACTCCAAACCCACCCACCTCTATTCCCTCCAGTAACTGGCTGTAGCCAATTTTATTTAAGCAATAGTTTTAAAACAAGAAATGAGGTTTGCACAACAAAGGCTTGTAACTGTGAGAACTCAAGCCTTGGGTCTAGAGTTTAGCATTATAATACATAGCAACAGACCAAACCTCCCCAGGGAGCACCTTGGACTATCCCTGAGGGCAGGCACATAGGCAAGTGGCCAAAGCAGAGGGATGGTGTTCCAGGCACTAAGATGCTTAAGGTGCAGGAGATGGAGGTATTTTAACATGTGGAGGTTTTGAATCCACAGGTGTGAAACGTACGCAGTCACCGTATGGGTTTCCGGATAGAAAGTGGGTGATTAAGTTTAGGCCTCAGAACAAGGAGATGGGAGACCAGAGGAATGGCTTCTAGGTGAACTGGCTGCTGTGGGGAAGCCCTTGCTGGCTCGTATGAGAATGTTATGAATTTTTTGGTTCTGTTAAAGTAAGAACCTTTAGAGATGTGGTGAGTTTGACCTAAAATCTTACATATTAAAAAGATCATGCTGGTTCAACTATCTATAGATGAGGGGAGAGGGCCAGAAATCTAGCTTTAAGAGTTATTAGGGTATTCATTCAGTAATTCATAAAACTGCATGAAATCAACAAGATAGAGAAGGTAACAGACAGGTGACAGACACAGTTCTGGGGCTCTCAGAAGGAAAAGAAGTAACAATGGGAATAAACACAGACAGTTGAAAGGGGAAGAAACCCAGTAATGGATAGAGTCTAGGAACCAGGTAAGAAATAATTTCAAGATGAAAGGATTGACCAATCACAGCAGGAGGTGCAAGTGATCCAAACAGGAGATAGGCTCAGATTAAACACTTAAATTTATCAACAGATACTGTGGAACCCAGAGTTTGAGGGAGGGTTGGGGTGAACTGATCTAAACTCGTTTTAAGGGAAAATGGAAGAATAATTTAAAATAACAAGTGTATGAGAAAGTCCCAGGCCCAGCCCAATCTCCCCCTCCCCCTCTGCCCATAGATTAGAGCGTCTCTCAGACCTCATCAGAGAGGTTTCTTTGGACAGCGGACAATGGTTAATGTATACATACACAACTAGTGAGAGAGCAGAGAGCAAGTGTCTGTGGAGTGTTCGGCCACAAATGCAACATCTAGAGTACCCCCTTCTCAGTTCCTGAAGTGGGCAATTCTGTGGGACGACACACTCCTGTCATGACATCCTGCTGCATGTCCAAAGAAATGGTTCTGGTGCATCATGGGTGAACCCATCAAAGCTGTGGCCAGAATAAGCTTCTCCATTTAATTGTCTCAGGTATGTGCTATAGGGACAAGATTATATCAAATTACCCCCGTATTGGTTACCAATGGTGCCAAAGAGCAAGATGCCCGTGGCAATTTGCATACACCCACGAGAAACTGGAAAGTGCTTCTTTGAAGAGGAAGTGTGAAAATGTTTAAGGAAAGAAAAGAGCAAATGCGGAGTTAGCTGCAGTCTAGAGTAAGTTGTTGTGAATGTCTTGTTGCGCTCAATTAGAAAATTAAATTAATCATAAGAATACAGGTAAAGGAGAGGCCAAAGGCATGGCTCAGTGGTTAGAGGCACTGGCTGTTCTGGTAGAGGAAGTAGGTTCAGTTCCTAGCACCCACATGGCAATTTAAAAACTCCTCTAACTTCAATTTCAGGGTTCCTAATGTCCTCTTCTGCTCTTCAAGGGCTCCCACACATGTGACACTCATAAACTCATACAGACACGTAGGCACTTAACTTTAAAAAAAACTTTTTTAAGAAAACATATGTATTTGACAAGCATAGTATGTCCCAGAGAGCTCCATCATGCTCAGCTTCAGGGTCCCCTGGTGCCCTTGTGAAGGAGTGAGACCCAGACGATGTATAAGCACCGAAAGAGGCCACATGAAGACACAGAGAAGGCAGCCACCTACAACAAAGATGAGGGTCCAAAACCCAGCCTGACCCTCAGTAACCTCAGAAGGATCCAGCCCCGTCAGCTCTTCCATCTTGAACTTCTGTCCTCCAAGGCCAAGATCAAATAAATCTGTTGTATGTCACCCAGTCTGTGAAGAGCCATCCTAGCAACCCAAGAATAGATTTAGTCTCCTTGTCAGGAGATTGGAAGTCAGGTCATATTCTGGCCTCTTCTCAACTGCCATGGTACCAGGTCTCAGCTGTAGTTGAGAAGTCACTGACTACTGTCTTCTAAGTTTGGTGCATCTCTAGAGAGGGATGTAGGTTTCAAGACTGACCTCAGGACAGACAATGGAAGACTATTCAGAGTTTTGCTTCCACTGAGGCAGTGCTGCGGCATTGACACTATGGCTTCTATGGTCTCACTCCTTCTTGACACCAACCACACCGTCCAAATTCTCACAAGGTCACCACAGAAACATGCTGTTTTAGTCATCGAGCATCATCTGTCTCCACCCCAGTGCCCTAGGGCAGCAGGGAGCTGAACCCTCCCAGGAAAAGTGACATGACATGACATCACCAGCCTCCTTAAACATACAAGCAAGTCTCTCCAGACCCACAAACATGGAGTAACTGCATTTCTTCATCTTTATCATTACATGCAGGTGCTATGCTTATGTACAACATTTGCTTTCGGGAAAAATCGATAGAAAAAAATTGTGCCTCTGGAGTGAGCAGCAACCTGAGTGGTCTTGGAGGAGCTCAAAAATTTAGACAGGGCTGTAAGGTGGATGTGTGTGTTGAGACAGCTGGAGAGAAAGGTAGCCTCCCCTTTCTTATCCAGATGGGAAATGATAGGGTCCTACAGTTGTTTACAGGAACCTCTCTAGGTAAATTACACCCCCAAAGGGATCTTGGACATGTAGAGCCAAACCCAGCAGAGCAAAGCAAGGACAAGGATGCCACTTCCAGGAACGAGATGTGTGAGTTCTCGTGTCAGCTGAGCAGCTCAGAACATCAGCTGTATCCGTGAGCCAGAGATGCCCCTTTCAAAGCACAGAACCTGGGCAGGGAGGAGGTCTTCACGCTCCAAAGACCAGAAGAGAAAGGAAGTAGAGCCAGAGAGGAGCAAGCAGGACAGGGAAAACAGGAAATTGTGGGATAGAAATTAAAAGTAAACAAAAACTGAAAGGGGGAAGTCTTCTTAGCAGAAAGAAGAGCCCAGAAGAAAGAGCTACAGCCTCTGAGGGAGGCTGGTCCCAGGCAGGGACCATGGATGCCTCACACTTTGCACTGATGGGAGGGTCCCAGCCCACGATCCATACAAGTCCAAATATCTGCTCATCAAACCTCGCCCCCACTGACCACAACTGTCTGCACAAACGCACTGCATTGGGTTAGGCACACAGCGTAGCGTGGAGATAGTGACGTACCCCTCGTTCATCTTTTGGGGCCAACAGAGCAAGGTAGTCATCTTCCTTGTCCAAAGGGCAGTTCATTTGCCAGTGGACCAGGGCAAGGCTCCCTCTTTGCCTTATGTCTTGCATTTATCTGGTCTTTTTTCCCTACTGGCTGCTAAACAAATCCAGACCTAATTTTGCTATTGAACATTATTATGGAAAGTGTTCATTTAATAGATGTCGAGCAGAGCTCTGAGCAAGCCCTTTGTGCTGTCGTGGAAATGTGCTGTCGATGGAATGGCTTCTCCAAACAGAATGCAGAGACTCAGGTTACTCGGCTGTATTGGGAGGGAAGTTGACACACCACAGATAAAAACATCATACTTACCATTATCTTCATTTCCATTCCGAACCCCTTTCCAGACGTTCTGCTCAACCCCAGTGTGACAACTCGAACCCGCGCTAAGAGCTACTTGCCTCCATTCCTGTCTGAGGAACATCAGCATCTTTCAGCCAGCAGTTCCCATGATCCTCTCCCATCTCTGCTCCCTCCTCACTGAGAAATGCGTCTCCTTGTTCATACCTGGCTCCTGCACTTGTATCACAGACTTGATCCTTCAACCTCCCAGCTCCCAGTGCAGTCTTACCTGGAAAAGGAGTGTGACTACCTATGTGTTTCCACATGGACTCACCGTGAATGAGTTAGCGCCAGCACCCTCCCCACCATAGCTAAATCCTACCTATCTGTCCTTGACTATCGGGTGGCACTCTGACCTCTTCCTTACTTTCTTACTCAGCTTTTCACCTGGCAACTCTGCACCAGCCTTCACCAACCCCACCACACCGGTGTCCTTGGAACCTGAGGTCAATTTATCTCGGAAAAACTGAACTGTCACCAAAGGGAACAGAACACCTCCTATATAGCCTCGCTAACAAAATCTTCTATTCTTAGTTCTGTGTTGGCACCTTCTGTCTTTGTGACCACTTCCTCCTGGTGCTCCATTCTTGGCTTCGCTAACGCCCCACCCGCAACCTTGTTTCCACCACCTTCCCTTGGGCCTCCTGAGGGAGTTTCTCCTCCTCCTCACTCTCAGGCTTCCTCATTGCCTCCTCTGTGAATGTCAGCCTTCCTCCAAGATCTGGGCTCCTTTTGCTCGTGAGGGTTCGGATAGATTCTCATGACTCCGGCTACCAATAAATGTTGATGACTTCAGGATACATTTCCGGGGGGGGGGGGGCTTTTTCCCTCAGTCCTCCTCAAATTGGTTAACGCTGCAGCCGACTCTACACCAATCTGTCCGTACTCTTTCCTCCTCTCATTGCCTCTCACCAGGACTCTAACAAGAGCACCCTCACGATCCTCCTCCGTGTATAGCCTCAGCGCAGCGAACACGGCTTAGTTTCCTTCTCAACAGCCAGTCATCACTAGTTCACACAGACTCTGGAAAAATGCCCAGATTACCTCTTAAACCTCCTTATTCTAAATGCTTGCCACTGCACCGAATGACACGAGTTGGGGAAATTATTTGTCTTCCTTGTTACTTTGTGTCTTTGGTTGTTCGAGTTGCCTATGGATGGAATATGGAGTGCCCTGCTGCTATCGTAGAAATCAGTATTCAACCTATCATCCAGTCAGGGTCAGCTCCATTCTCTGGGCTAAGTGTAGCTTAATCAGAGGAGAAAGCACTTTTCCCTGCTTCACACAAAGGCAGAGTAAAGGGTGGGACTTCAAATCTCCTCCTAAACACGTTCATCCCTTTACGTCTCACTCAAACTCAATTTATTTTTCCAAAATATGCTTTGCACATTAACAGCCCAGTGAATCTATTTCTGCTGCCTCCACCTAAGGAGATTTCCTACACTCGCTTGGGAGAACCTCTTCATTTCCAGTGCCTGTTGGTCAGGCTCTGTACCTCTCTCCGGCTTGGAGTACTTCCCCCGTGTTTACTCTTAGGGTGCTGGAGGTGGGACTCAGGATCCCAGGCTTATTAAGTGTGTGCTCCACCGTGCGGGTACATCCCCAGCCCTGGAATTCCCCCCCCCAGTCCCCAATCTTAGTTACATGTTGATTGAGCATGTGTTCCTTTGGTCGGTCCTGTGCTTTCCATTTATCTGTTTCTTCCATTACTTTAGGTGATCTGAAAGTAGGAAGCATTGTGCAGCCCACTGATGGTTGTCTGTTTGAGCTCAGAATTGCAAAGCATGGATTTGTAGCCCAGTTCTAACACATAAAGTATGGAAAACGAGGATCCGCAGGAAACACTGGGGGATAAGGATAATACAGATTAAGTAATTATTTTCATAAATATATATATATGCATACATATGCATATACATATGCACATACACACGCACACACATGCACACACACGCACACACACATGCACACACACATGCACACACATGCACACACATACACATACAGACACACATACACACACGCACACATACACACACACGCACACACACACGCACATACACAGATACATGCGCGCACACACACGGACACACACACACGCACATGCACACGGACACACATACACACACGCACACACATACACAGATACACGTGCATGCACACACACACATACACACACACATGCACACACATACATAGATACACACACGCACACACATACACACGCACATGCACACACACACACACACACACACATGCACACATATATATCCCACCTGCAAATTAAAATTCCTCCAGTAGCTACAAAATGTTCTCCCTTCAGGCCTTGACCTGGTTCTGCAGACGTTCTGTCTTTGTTTGAGACTATACTCCATTCAGGCTGAAGGTGAATCTAGAAGGAGCCAGAACACAGAATGATTTTTTTTTTCAAGATAGGGTTTCTCTGTGTAGCCCTGGCTGTCCTGGAACTCACTCTGTAGACCAGGCTGGCCTCGAACTCAGAAATCTACCTGCCTCTGCCTCCCAAGTGCTGGGATTAAAGACATGCACCACCACTGCCTGGCCAGAGAATGATTTTTAAATAAACATAATTAAAGCAATGTCATAGAATGGCTATGGAAAAATAAGACAAGCGAGTCAGGGAAAATCAAAATGGCTTCTCATTTCCCCTGCAGTGATGCTACAGTGCTACCATTTTGCTTTCTAGCCTCAGAGATGTGAGCTCATACATTTGGATTTTACCCCCAAAATGATTATTTTGCTTTATTTTTTCCTAAAATACCCCAGGAGCATTTTTCCTGCATTCCCATGATGTAGCATGTTTTCCTATGGCACTATTAATTTAATGATGGTATGGTATGTCATTACATGTTTCCACTGTCACTGCTTAAACATTTCCTGATTCTCACTTTCTTCTACATATTCATGTAATTCTGGGGCCAGTATCATTATAAATAATATTTGACACACATCACATTATCCCTCTACACCAATGAAATACTGGTTCCAGGATTCCCAGTGGGTACCAAATTCCACCCATGCTCAAGTCGAATATAAAGTAACCTAATACTCACCTATAACCGATGCACTTGCCCCCACACACTTCAAATGATCTCCAGATTCTTACTATACCTAGAGAAACTCAAGTGATCCATACGCAGTTATTCCTGTGGTAATCAGGAAGAAATGACAAGAAATAGTCTGTAAGAGTTCAGTGCAAATGCATTTTCTATTAATACTTTTATCTGTAATTTGTGGAATCCATAGGTGCATATGCAGAGGTACAGAAAAACAACTGTGATTAAAAGTAGCTACGAGGCTGGAGAGATGGTTCAGCAGTTAAGAGGACTGGTTGCTCTCGGAGGAGACCCAAGTTCAGTTCCCAGCATCCACCTGGTGGTTCAGGAGTGCCTGTGACTCCAGCTTCTTGGGAGCTATAGCTTTCTTCTGGCCTCTCAGCACTGCATGCCTATGATGCATGCACACACGAACCCTCGGCAAGCACCTCTACATATAAAATGAAAATGAATATTTTCTGAAATGAACATAAATAGCTAGGGTGCAGATGAACTTCAATAATTTCAAAAGTTGGGAAGTTGAGATAAGAGGATGCCAAATTTGAGCCAGTCTGAGCTATACAACAAAATCCTATCTCAAAAAAATAACTATAAATAAATAAATTCTACAAATATTACTGTTGGGTCAAAGGTTAGGTTGATGATATCTATAAATGCACTGGTTCCTGGAATCATCTCACCAACCTCAACATTCCATTTGGCATCAGTGACTTGCCAACATGACCACCATTACCCACAGAGTGGTTGTCAGAACACAGAATGTCAACCATGGAAATATCCTGGAAGATTGTCTGTGCCCAGAGTCCCATGCTTGCAGCCACTGGATCTAACCTAGTGTCAGGTGTTTCTGTAAACTCTCCAGGTCACTCTGTGCAAACATCTCGAGAGCCAATAATACAGTCCAAACTGCTCAGCCCAGAATTGGAAGACACTAAGGACTAGGGATGATGACCAGCAGAAGAATGAAAACAGGAATATCCAGAAGTTAGAGGAAAAGAAAATTAGGAATTTAGATCAAAATCATGCTGTGTCTGTTTACTGTTAATTTTCAATGAGACTAGCTGTTAATGTTTAAAATCCTACGCTAAGGGCTAGAGAGATGGCTCAGTGGTTAAGAACACTGACTGCTCTTCCAGAGGTCCTGAGTTCAATTCCCAGCAACCACAGGGTGGTTCACATCTGTAATGGGATCTAATACCCTCTTCTGATGTGTCTGAAGACAGAGACAGTGTACTCATCTAAATAAAGTAAATAAATCTTTTTTAAAAATATTAAAAATCCTACTCCATCTCTACAAACTATTTCAGAACAAAAATATGGAAAGGAGAAAACTTTATTCCATTCTGTGAAACAATAACTCACAAAGTCAATTTATACCCGTGTGTTCATTTTTAAAATTATCTTTTTAAACATGGTTTTTATTAAGAAGTTGGTGAGGAAGTCACAAAGATTGAGGTATGGACCAAGCATGTGGACATTCAGAAGGAAAAGCACCCCGATGGTGCAGGTCCGACAACAACTCCTCTAGAAGAAAGAACAGTTAGCCCAGTTGCATAAAACCACAATACTCTTTTGTTAGGAGGTGGACACAAAGTCTTACCCCAAGCAGAGGAGCTGTTAGCAATAGCTAACAGAGAGAGTCTTTTCCTTAAGAGTGCTGCCCCATGGTAAGTAGTAAGTCAACCACACTCCACGTTTCCAAGAAGTTTGGGCAATGCAAAATGGACTATATGTGTGGAAAAGAAAAAAAGAGAACACAAAATTAGGTGGGTAGGAGAAAGAGGTGGAAGGCATGGAGGGGTGGACCAAAATACACTGTACTAAATTCTTAAGGAAGTAATAAAAATGTCTCTCTTGTAACAACATTGTACAATCCTTCTGGCTATGAGACACTTCAGTAAATAAGATTTTGGTCCTGTCAGTGATGACACTCATCTTAGGTTAAAGAGAAAGTCAATGATCCAAGTGTGAGCACATAAAGAACACACTCACAGGCTATGTGTGCAAGTGTGTGTACATGTGTGTGTCTGTGTGATTGTGTGTGTGTTTGTGTGTTGTATATGTCTGTGAGTGTGTGTGTCAGGTATGTGTGTATGTATGTGTGTATGAATGTGTCTGTGTCTATGTCTGTGTCTGTGCGTCATATGAGTGTGTATGTCTGTGTGTTATGTGTGTATGTATGTTTGTGTGTGTGAGTGTATGTGTGTGTTTGTCTGTGTATGTGTGTCTGTATATATGAGTGTGTCTGTCATGTGCATGTGTGAGTGTGTATATGTGTAAGTGTGTATGTATGTGTGTTTGTCTGTGTGTCGTGTATGTGTGTGTGTATGTGTGTGTGTGTGTATGTGTCTGTGTGTCAGGTGTGTATGTATGTATGTCTGTGAGAGTGTGTATTTCTTTGTCTCTGTGTGTGTATGTCTGTGTGTGAATGTGTCTGTGTCTGTGTATGTACCTGTATGTCAGGTGTGAATGTCTGTGTGTGTGTGTATGTGTCATATGTATGTATGATTATGTGTGTATGTGTGAATGTGTCTGTGTGTCATGTGTGTGTGTAATGGGCAGGAGAGTGTAGAATCTGCAGAGTTGAGGGATACCCATCTATAGCTATGTATCTTCTAGAGAGCAGCTGAATTAGCAGTTATGACCAATGCTTGGTTTTTTTATTACCACTTTACAAGAAAAAGTGATTTTCACACTTTTTTTTTCTGAGAACGGAAATAAAATCTTTTCACCTTGTTCTTTGTAGCTCTAGGGAGATGCACTCAATGTGATTTTGAGAGTCTAACTGCCTGTCCCTACAGCTACCTTAGCACTGCTGGCTGTGAAATGTATAGTCATTTCTTTAGTATTAGTCAATGAATGGGGGAGCTTCATAATATAGGCTATCACCAAATGCTCCAAGCACAGGGTAGAGAAGCCATAGGCCACTGCTTCCGTGGAGCATTTCATACTCCAGGCAACGAGGTAGTCTCTTAAATGTCCTTTAAGGACCTATATTCAAAGTCATTAGACTTTTGTATCATCAGGTAGGGTCTAAGCTGAGGTTGTTTATATTCTTTCTGATTGTGACCAGGAGCAGGACTCTTAACAGGCAGGGATAGTAAGACATGAAGGGTACAGAATGAGCCAAGATGAGTGGACTTTCTAAACACACGTGACATCCTCCCTGTGAGCATTGGCATTGACTTTGAGCAAGAATGTGAAGTTTAGAGAAAGTATTCAAGGATGGTGTGGGGAACGCAAACAATATCAAAGAACACTACGGAAAAAAGCAGCTAAAGTCCAGACTAGAAGCTTGGAGACACTAGTGTGATTGTTAATAAGCTTAACTGACGCATTCTGGAAATGTTTATTTGTTATTATGTAGTGACTGACTCTACCAGAGAGACACCCAGGAAGAGAAAAGACTTGAAGACCCTTCTATCTGAGGATATGGGACTTGAAGGCCCTATCAATAAGGATACAAGACTTAAAGACTCTACCAATGAGGATACAGGACTTGAAGACTCGCGAATACGGGACTTGAAGGCCCTACCAATGAGGATATGGGACTTGAAGGCCCTACCAATGAGGATACAGGACTTAAAGACTCTACCAATGAGGATACGAGACTTAAAGACTCGCGAATACAGGTCTTGAAGGCCCTACCAATGAGGATACGGCTTAGCTAAGGGATCACCCTTTGGTTCGGGGACTTTGCCTTAGGCAGAGCTGAGGAACTGGAAAAAATCCTTTTACTGGAAGGGATCCTTTTACCGTGCCTTCCCAGAAAGCCCACCCCTGGTGCACTGTAAAGCTCTGTTAGGCCTGTTTGGCTCTGCAAGTCCTGGATTCAAAGGACAACTTTTCCTTTTGCATTTTCTGTCTCTTTCCTTAACACATTATTTTCTAATCTTTATGTCTTAATCATATTTGAAACCTTAGTTATAAACCCAGGAGCAATGACAGGAGACACGGCCCAGAGGTTAAGAGCACACATCACTTTTGCAGAGGAGCTCCGTTCCATACCCAGCACCCACGTTACGCAGCTCATACATCCAGCCCCAGGAAACCTGACGCCTCGGAACTCCCGACACTTGAATTCACCCAGACACAAACACATTGAAATTTTAAAAATTGGAAAAGTTTATTGGTTTCAAGTCAGGACATTTGAAACAAATTGGTTAAATATTAGGGATATTTGCAGTCTTGTTCTATAGCCAGAATCCAATCACCTGTCAACAAAATGTCAATGAGTAACACTGGGAGTGTGGAGAGAGTTGGGGAATCATGGGAGGGGGGCTGACTTTCATAGACTCCAAGGTTAAAGAGCCAACAGCACCACCATGCAGGTGGCTATTCCCCAAGGTAGGATACACAGCCTGACTATATATGAGCCTTGTAGCCCCAGTGAGTACAATCAATGTATAAGTTCTCATGGTGTTGCCAACCCTGGATGGTAAAGGAGGGCCTGTGTGTATATATGCCTACCGTTCTACCCTGGCACTTCACAGGACACATGTGGAAGTTCCCCAAACTGCATTTTCATGCACGAGACACCCCCCCCCCCGAAGGAGAGAGCACCCAAAAGTTCATGTCATCCTAACTTATCCTCAGTTACAAAAAAAAAAAAAAAAAAAGAGCCAGAGTTCTCAAAGCTGGGGGTGACAGTTCGGGGGGGGGGGTGTCTCAGCCTTTCCCCTGTTACGAGCGAACACCACTATGCTTTCAGTCAGTAAGACTCGGGTTGGCACTTCCTCTAGTCTCTGTCCCCCAGCCTTTGCTGAAGATAAGGTGGTACACATTTAAAACAAAGTTGTGTGAGCCCCTAAGGAGGGCCTTTGTTGAGATGTTCAGAGTCTCTTCTAGGAAGTTTCCTGTGCGGCCCCTCCCACCGCTCAAGTCTCCAGGAGTTTCCTCTGACTGCTACTAATGGTATCTTGAGATGTGTTTTTCTCTTCTCTCTTCAGTTTTTACTCTATTTACTTGTTCAGCAAAGGGAAACACCTTAGTGTGAGATATGCTGTTATAAACCAAGGAAATGAGAGAAAAAAACCCAACTTTGTTCAGAAACTATGAGGAAGCAAACTCATCTTTGTGGTGTATGACTTCACACGTGCTGATGGTGGTAAGGTCAGGGCTTCCTGGCTAGAAGGGGAAGGAGCAGAGTTGGACATCAGGCAAATACTGTAATAGACTCAGGTCTGAGTCCTGACAGTTGGCCCCCAGTTTCCAGGTTCTTACACCTCTTTATGATGAATTGTGGAGAGATAAATGGCTAGGAATGGGACAGGAGACAGATACAGACACTAAGGAAGCGATACAGATAGAGAGGCGTGCCACACCTCACCATGGCCTGACTCCAAGGTGGCAAAAAGGAAAAGGGGGCAAGTTGAGGAGGTCCACTGTGACCTTTTATGGTCACTAGCATAGGACCTGCCTCCCTTGGGATTGTATAATGGAGGCTTCCTTGGCCTTGGCCCCTTGATTGAAAGAAACCCAAGTATACTAGAGGTAGCCACTCTCCCAGGGATGTACCCCGCATATATAAACCTCTGGACAGTTCTCCTCTGTCATTTCCTTGTCTCCTGTAATCCCAAACCTAGTGATCTCTCAAGCTGACGTGGAAGCATGAAGAGACCGAGCTAGGCTGCAGTCCGTGGTGAAACTGCGGATGCTCTGCTCCACAGGAAGCATCTATAGCATATTCCTGCACCTCGGTTCAGGGGTCATCACAGAAGAAGGGGCACAAAGCTTGTAAGGGCCAGAGGAGGAAGTCGGTGTCTGCAGCAAGCCTGGGCAGGACAGCACAATTGCACACATGAACTAAGCTGCTGAGACTGATGCCGAAACCCACACAGTACTAAGCCAGGTAGAATCCCAACAGGGAGCATGAAGCCCCAAGTCTAGCTGAGGATGTATTGAAAATGGACAGCCACTGAGGGGTAAGGCAGGAGAGTCAGTTTTCTTTAAAGCTGAAGTAGATGAAAAGTAGTAAAGTAAAACTTTAGTAGATGATCTTACACACACATGCAGGCAACACTAAGTGCACTCAGTGGGGTGTTTTTCTGTGTGTGTATGTGTGTGTGTGTGTGTGTGTGTGTGTGTGTGTTTATGTGTGGGAGTGTGTATGGGAGTGTGTGTGTGTGTGTGTGAGAGAGAGTATGTGTGTGAGTGTGTGTGTTTATGTGTGTGAGGGAGAGTGTGTGTGAGTCTGTGTGTGAGAGAGTGTGTGTGTATGAGTGTGTGTCAGTGTGTGTATGTGTGTGTGAGAGAGAGTGTGTGTGAGTGTGTGTCAGTACATGTATGTGTATGTATTTTGTGTATGTGTGTTTTTGTGTGTGTCGGTGTGTGAGAGAGTGTGAGTGTATGTGTGTGTGTCAATATGTGTAGGTATGTATGTGTGTGTATGTTTGTGTGTATCAGTGTGTGTGTTTGTTTGTTTTAAAAACACATGAAGTTGGAAGGATAAGTAGTAAAGATATAGAAAAAAATTGGAAGGGAAAGGGCATATTTGATAAAAGCACATTATATGTATTAATACATTCTCAAATGATAAAAAAAATCAAAAAGAAACACATAAGCAAATAAATAAGAATGACCAGGAAGGGAGTGCTGAGAGAAGGGGAAAGAGAGTGGAAAGGGAAAAGGGAGGAGAGAGAGAGACAGAGGAAGACAGACAGAAAGAGGGGGAAGAGAGAGGAGAGAGAAAGGCAGAGACAGAGAGAACGGGAAAGGGGGAAAGGCGTAGAGGAGAAACAGAAAATGATAGACTTGCTCTGATATTAATAGCACACAGTTCCAGTTAAAAGAAAAAATTTTCACATGTCCCAGAAAACAACTTCCATACCTTCTCCTCTTCCCAACCAGGGCAAACACAACAAATGGACCCAGAAAAATCACAATTTTACTATTAAAGAAAAGATGACACAGTAACAAGTCCACTAAGCTTGCACAGTGGCCATGTTTCATTACTGGGTCAAACTACTTGAGACTAGGCAACTTTGTAAAGAAAGTGGGATTGTTTCTTCCATCTAGCAGATTCCAGGGCCTCACACCAGCATGGAGATGGTTTTAACAATGGTGGAAAGACCAAGTCATGCAAACAGGAGCATTCGAGAGATCCAATGGTGAGTGTTACTCTTATAATTACTGACTCTCGCAAGGCTGCAGGGGTCTCTGGAGGACTACACTAATCCCTTCCTAAATGGGTCCTTCAGTGACCTGTTGGCTGCCCTCCAGTTCCCATCTCCTAAAAGCTCTGCCATCTCTCACTGCCAAGGAGGGATCCAGGTCCCAACACATGAGCCAAGGTGGGGGGGGGGGAGGGTTCCTTCAAATGTATCCAAACCACAGGACACTGAAAAATAATCTCATCGGTTTGTTTGAATGGGAACTACACCTGACTGGTGTCAAGATTTTCTGTGATCACGACCTGAGTGCTTATCTTCCAGACAGAAGAAAATGAAGAACCATATACTATCAAAGACTCCCCCCCAAACTGGTAGCTGTGGTTGGTTTCTATTTTGAGAGCAGCCTGGCTCACTCTGGGAGAAGCTGCTGTGTCTTGAAGAACCATGTGAATCGCCAGTGTGTGCAGTGGTAGCCCTGCATCTCTTTCTGGGCCTTTCCCAACCCACAGAAGAGACCTGCTGGTCACTCAGCTGCATTCAAAGCAAGGATAACCATGTCTACCCAAGGCTAGTGTTTCTGAATGCGTGAAGGGGCTCAGCGAAGATTTTAGCTTCACTAAAATCTGGAGACGCAGAAGACATCAGAAGAGAAGTCGGGGGAGGCAGGTCATCAGGGCTTCAACTTTAGCTTTCCTGACAACAGGCAGCATTTGCTAGCTTCAGCAAGTAGATGCGTTAAAATTTGCTTCTGGAGCCGAAGTGATTAAGAGTCCTTGATGCTCTCGCAGAGGACCGGGGTTTGGTTCCCAGCAGCCACATTGGGTGACTCACAACCATCTGCAACCCTTGAATCTCTACTTTCAGTGTATCTGGTGCCCTCTCCTGGCCTCTACAGCACCTGCACATGGGTGGTGTACATACAGACAAGCAGACACACTTACACACCCATAAATACTTTATAAAGGTTGCTTCTGAGCTGTTTTATAATTTAAATCAATTGCACTTATAGCAACCCAAGCTTAGTGTGACTTTTTAGAAATCTCTTGTTCGAGAGGAAAACCATATGCAATAGCTTTATAGAAAACTGCACATTGTACCAAAATCTCTTCCTGGGTGTGTTAAGTCAGAATAAAATAAACAGCAGGGAAGGGGGCCACTCCCAGCCCTGTATCTCCTGAGGTGGTACTGGGAGGAGCAGTGGACACAGGCACATAACTCTTACACCATGACTCCCTCAAACCTTCTGACTGTGCCCATGTGAAGGTTGGGGACAAAAGATGATGTCACTGGTGTTTCCTCTTGTCTGAAGCTCTAGCTGAGGTGGATGGCATTCCATAAGAACAGATCCCACCCAACAATGACCACCAGCTCCACAGCCAATGGCCAATCGTTCCTCATCTGAGGAGACCAAGGGTTTTCCTTCACCGGTGTTTAATTTGTGAAAGAACGTCTCTCTTCCTCACTCAACCAGGCAAATAAGGAAGAAGGATCTCTAAGAGAAATATCCCTAGAACTGAGTGCCAGGAAGAAAGAGGAACTGGATAACCCTGCCTTGTGTCAGCTCATCTGGCCAGTTTCAGACCCTGTGCCTCCAAAACAGACAACAGTAAGCTACAAAAAAGGGCGCGCTGCCTGGAAAAGGACATGGGCATAGGCAACTGCTCATCCCTGAGGGGTGCAGGGTGCTGCCTGGAGGCCTGCGGACATGCACATAGGCAACTGCTCATCCCTGGGCGTAAACTTTTCTGGTGTCTGGAAAGGATGGAAAAGGATCTTGAGCAGACAGACTGGAGAGTAGACCACTACAGGAAGCTAGGTCAGGAACTTCAGGTATAGAGAACCACGGGATCCCCGACTGCTGCGCTGATACCATGAAAGGGAAGGTTAGGTCACAGTTGGTTCAGGCTGCCTCCTAGCAAGCCAGTTGTTCAAGCAAATATTTCAGCTCTGCTGGCGGATACACCTTTATGCTTCAAATTTTATCCAATGAAGAAACTGTAACAGATTGAATGGGAGTAAAGATGGATCCTAAGAAAGCCTCTGTCTGTTCCAGGAGGAATACAACCCCAGACCACCTCAGAGGTGTGAAAGGAAAGACACATGGTTGATAACAGTTATGAGCCCAGATCCTAGAAGTAGCTGATTGGCACGGCCACAGCTTGGCATGGCCCCAGCTTGGCACCCACTCCATTCTGGAAGGTGTACTTTCCACTTTCTCAACTGCTCAAAATAACTCTTAACTACTCGCTCACTCTGCCTGTACCCTAAGAATGCTTCCTTCTGGGGAACACAAGAACCAAGATGGCTACCACACTTAGGGTTGGAGGTGTTTCCTCCTCTGTAATGGTGAGAGTCTACCCTCAGCATGTCAGCCTAAGCATAGATACATTTCTCCCAGGACCACCTCTGTCATAGCTCTGGGCAGATTCAAATTTGTTAAAGGACATGAAGGTGTCACCAAAATCCACTTGATATCCTTGGCAGTGAACCAGAGCTGCTGCTAAAAGTATCTGAGAGACAGGCCATGTGTAGTTAAGGCTCCAGTAGGCATCCTATAGGTCATGATTTTCACAGCTAGGTAAGAGTAATGGTTCCTCCACTACCTCCAGTAATGTGCATAGCACCTTCCAGTATTATACAGCTAACCTAGTTCTAAACAGTCTACTAAGACAGAAGGGAAAGCTCAAGGGTGCCCCCTGCAGGACAGAAGAAGCAATCTCCTGCAATGTGGAAAGGTTGGGTTTGGAACCTACCAACTGCACTTCTGCTGGGGTTTTAAAGCATCGAATTTGACACTGAAATTAAACTTGTACCTAACCCCAAGCTAAGATGCAAATTTACAACATGGCTAGTGCCCACAAGAGCTTCAGGGAAGATGTCACAACACTTGTCCACAGGACAAATCGGTATCCATTACCTAGTTTTCATCCTTGGCAACAGAAGAGCCTCAGCCCTAGGTAAGCCACCACCAACCTGTGCCACAGGTGATCAGGGACCCCAAGATACTCCCTGTGCTCCCTCTCAACCCATTTCATCAGGTGGCATTGTCCTAAACACCAAGGGGAGAATCACTGGGAAAAGCTTAGCATGCCTGCGAAGGAACACTTTGCTGGAGTTACGGTTGGGAATAGCTGAAGCCAACAGATAGCCAAAACACAATACGGCCCATGGCTGCAGATCTTTCCCATGTTTGTGGTTCATGAGTTGGGGAGCCAGACCATCACTGGGCCCCTCTACCAAAACCACAGAGGTGCTGCTGCCCCTGACACAGGGAAGCCACGTTTGAGTCAGCCACATCTGTGACTGCCGTTGTGTTTGGAGCCTGACCCATTGTGCCTACCAGTAAACATCAGATACCATCATTGCCCATGCCAGTGCAGCAATAAAAATAATATTAGTGTAGTAGCACTAATAATTATTACAGTCGCAGTCTGAGCCACTAGTCTAAAAAGAGTCTGAAATGCTCTCAAATCGGCAACATTTTTTCACTGACGCAGCATTACCTCTGACAGAAAAGCCAGCCTGCCCTCATGCGATGTGAGGTCAGAATGAACTGAACATGGAAACTAAATTACCTGGAGGTTGTATGTATAAGACATATCAAACATAAATAAAATTTGTTAATAGACTTGGGTCCCAGCCCCAAGGTATCTCATTCATACGTAAATAGTTCAAGGCCCACCCCCAAGGGTCAGAAGGCCTGAATAGATATGTCCCAAGTGTCTTGCTGTCTGGGACAGCAACACGTGGGAGTTCTCCGAGGCCTCACTAGCACGTTTTCTTACAAGGTATTGTGAGTGGGGTGTGCTCTAACATAGGCAGTGTGACTTGCCTGAGGAGAAATCAAGTTCAGCTTAGAAGCAGTGATCCATCCACATAATCCAGACTAAGGGGAAGAAACACATTCTTAGCCTGAAGTTCAAGAACCTTCTAGAAGTGGTGTGTCCCTTCTGACTATCCACTCACCTACTGTGGTGCACGAAGGACTCAGTTGCCAGGGAGCAGAAGCATTCCCATAATCGCCACGAGAGGGCGCCACAGCGCCGCGGGGAAATGCCAAATGGCGTCTGCTCTACTTAAGGCAAATTAAGGCATGGTTTTCTCCCTAACCTCCTGGCTTTTTTTTTCTCAGGGCTCTTTGCCCATGAACTGCTTTCCTTTCCTCTTGATGCCATCCTTTTACACGGGCAGGAAATTATGGTCACTGGAAAAAAAGTTGACCGGTAACTAAAAGGTTACAAACAACAAATGCAAATGCGGTTCATTAAAACAAAGTTACTAAAACAAAATAGAACAAAGGTCACAGACCCTATTTTTTTATGTCCTGTATTTGAGTGGATGTACTGAGTTCAAAATAAAATGTGTATTTCCCCCCAGCTTACAAACTGTTCTTGTCCATGACCCTCACGGTGGTTGATGCCTGATACCGGTGTGTTGGCTCAAACCTCTGCACCTCCAGGCCACCTTGTTGTGGAATTAGTTAGGAGAGCATGCAAATACTGCCCTGGCCTGACTGTAACCATGGGACATTTGAGGAATCACACCAATTCTTCCTCTTCCTAAGTGGCTTCTTTTTTATTTCTTCACAATGACACTAATTATAATGCTAAGGGAGGGGATAAATCTTAATGAGAGAAGTAAAGAGAGAGGAGAGAAATAAGAGGCCCGGAACCCACTCCAAGGTAAGAGTTTGGGTGTGGAGAGTTCCCTGGATTCCCAGACAGCAACATGCAACACAGCACGGATAAACCCAGCATACATGTCAGTGTGAAAATCAGTTCTCTCACAGGGTGAAGAACATGGTGTGTATTAATCATACAAAATAATGCAATTCTCTATGACACCTTCAGACATGCATGTCCTATGAACGTTCACCACGTCAGCTTCCCTTCACTCTCTTGTGACCCCACGCTGACTCCCTGTGTAAGAAATGAGTGGTCCTGGTGCGCCTTCCGAGTGAGAGAGTCACAGATGAGCCTAGGACCCTATGTTCCCTCCCTTCCTGACAGCTGGTGCCTATTTGGCTAGGCACTGTGGGGTTCAGCCTAGGGTCACGTGCAGTCTGCTACATGCTACAGGCTCCTCAAACCAGCAAAAGAGAGAAAGTCAAGTGCCAGGATATTAGCTGATAAGACGATAAGACGTGTTGTCCTGAACCAATAGGATGGGAAGGGGACAGTGCTAGACCTTATAAACGTTTGTATCTCCCCAAAGAACTGGGGGATAGAAATATCACTGTTCTGCACCCAGTCCACAATCTGCCCTTTTGGCTCTTTCTCTGTGCTGATGCAGGTTCCGAGTGTGGTCTGTATCTCTTCAGTGTCACAACTCTGGGCCTCCAAGACTTCTATTATGAAGTGAGGGCCTCCAGGACTCTTATTATGAAGTGAGGACCATTGTTTCCCTGCCTTCTCTTTCCCACAGAGTTGCCTTACTGCCTCAGGTCCTTTGTTGAAATCAAGGTCCCATAGGAGAGAAAGTCGGTGACATCTGTCATTCTGTATCCACTGCTTCCTGAGCACCATGACCTCCTCTTGCCTCCATTTTCCTACAAACTGCATAATTTTGGTTCTTCTCTGTGGCCCCTTGAAACTATTCCATGCACAGTACACATTTGCAAGAATTCTGGTGAGGGCGCCTGAGCTGGCTTCCCTCCTGCAGATCTGGCTTAGATTTCTGCAGACCTACAGCTCTTGCCAAGCTGTTGAGGTGACACCCCTGCCAGGACATTGAAGACCAGGTGAAAAGGACCTGAACATCCAAACTGGTTGTTTGCTTGGATTAGAAATCAGTTCTTGCTAAATCGACAAAAATTGTGATTTTTCACATGGGTGCCAATGAAATAACTGGTTTGCTTTCAAATGTGAGGATAGACCCTTATTGAGGGGACATCTGTCATTTTCACAATTATAGTTTAATTTTTCAATGAGGAAACATAGGGGAGGGACAAACACTACCCAGTCCCAGGTCTCCAGCAGACTCCAGGACCGAGGCCCATGTGATGCTCCCACCTCCAGTCTAGCCAGAGGATTTGGACTATGGGAGCAATGGCAGGGAGCAAGATGAACTGTGCATCCACACTCCAAACGCAGCCTCACCCTGCATCTGGAAACAGCTTACAGAGAAAAGGGAAACTAACATGAGGTGTATTCAAACCAGCGCCATGGTCACTTGTGCACACTCTGTTCCGAGCCTGGCTGGAGTCTGACCTCGAGAATGACCTAGAGATGCAGCCTCCTTTCCTGGGCTGCTTGGAGGCAGAGCTCTACGCACAGCTCGGGATAAGAGCAGGGAAATCTGCTTCCTAGTCTAAAATCTGCAACAGGGCACCCCATGGGCTCCGTTTCTTATGAGCTGCCCCGTCAGGAGTGGTCAGGCAAAAGCAGTAGCGGCTGAGTGCCCAGTGAGGGGGAGAAACCCAGGACTCTGGGACTCTTCCCAAACCAGGAATCTGCCATAGATAACCAGGGGGCTGTGGAGTTCTCTCATTGAGGCAGCCGGAAGGGTCTCCAGATGCATTCTGGGCATGTGAGGCTCAGAGCATGCACACTGTGTTCCAACCTTCAGTGGTGCAGAAAAATTAACTACGTTTGAACTGAGAGGGCCCTGGCCACTGAGCTCCAACACTGAGCAGCATTCAGTGCCAGGATATGAAGCCAACTCTCTGTAGTTGTTATGTGAAGAACAGAAAGGAACTCTCTCTCCACTTTCCTCATCTTTAAACACATCCTGCATCCACTCGCCAGACAAGCACGCGATAGGGCAATGTTTGTAAACAGGAAGCAGGGCCAAGATCTGGGGACAGTTCAGCTGCGACATGCGATCACTGCGGGGTCCCACACGTGGGTAGAAGAAACTCACATATAGTTCCCGTTCTGGTCTCCCGGGGTATCATGGGCTTAACAAGAGGTTTTATGTAAGTATCTTTTGTTTGTCTCTTGTTTGCTTTTTTCTTTTTCTTTTTTTTTTTATATTTGTAAATTTTTTTTTATTTTGTTACTTTATTTACATTTCCAATGTTTCCCCTTTTCTGGGTCTCCTCTTTGGATACCCCCATCCCCTCCCCATCCCCGCCTCTATGAGGGAATTCCACTTCCCACCCACCCGCCCACCCATCCCCATATTCCCACCTTGACATTCCCCTTTACTGGGGCCTCTAACATCCTCAGGCCAAAGGGCCTCTCCTCTCTCCCTGATGGCCATCGAGGTCATCCTCTGCCACATAACTGGTCCAAACCATGGGTCCATAGGTTGTATTCTTTGGTTGGTGGTCCAAACTCCAGGACGATGGGGGGGGGGGGCTCAGGCCCATTGATGCTCTTGCTCCCTCCATGGGGCTGCAAATTCCCTCAGCTCCTTCAGACCTTTCTCCACCTCCTCCATCTGGGACCTCACTCTCAGATCGGGTCTCATTATGTAACCATCTTGAGCTCACAATCCCCACACTTCAGCCTCTCAGGCAGTGGAATCACTGCAGTATTATATTTGGCTTGCATAGATAGATAGATAGATAGATAGATAGATAGATAGATAGATCGATCTATATGGATACAGATCTAGATATCTATCTAATATATAAATATATCTGATATATTTAGATCTATCTATATATCAATATCAATATAGATATAGAAATATAGAGAGAGATAAATTTATATAGACATAGACAGACATAGAAATAGACAGACATAGACAGACTATAAATATAGATTTTTTATTCCAGTTTATCTTTCAGGGAAAACCCATACTTGCCTGGAACCCCTATGGAGTGTGCTCCAGTGTCATCTCAGACCATTTTCTTGGGCAGATCATGATGAAGATATCACAAGAAAGTCGGTTTGTGACTGACTTAGTCACTCCAGAGTAAGAGGGGCTAAGACCTGCATGTCTCCCTCTCTCTGAGTCACTTATCTCTCTCAGATGCACCTCCAATTCAGCCCTGGACATACAGCAGTGTGTGTGTGTGTGTGTGTGTGTGTGTGTGTGTGTGTGTGTGTGTGTGTGTGTGTGTGTGTGTTGGAGCATCTGTGCCATGCTGTGTATATGGAAGCTGCAGGACATCTTTGTGGAGTTGGTTCTCTTCTTCCATCCTACCTAGCTTCTGCATGCCAGCCCCCAAGCCTGCACAAAAGCAACTTTACCCTCTGATGAAGTGGAAATTTCTGGTTTCTTTGGAGACTCAGTTGTGCCATGTGACCTTTTCTGGAAACTATCTTATGAGAGGATTTTTGCTGAGTCAGACACTTGAGAGGACGCATGGTGTTTGGAAAGAGTGTAAGTAAACCCAACAGACAGTTAGCATGGCCTTGCAATGCTTTGCTGGTCTTCATTGATCTTTGCTTGTGGTAACTCCATAGAAAGAAAGGTGCCAAAGAACTTCTTGTGGTCTTCCAAATGTTTCTTACTGCTTCCTCTGATCAAGCTCCTGCTACTGGTTCGTGTTTGGTGGTTTGGACTGCACTGCTCAGATCCTGACAGCAAAGACTGACATCGCCCCAAAGAACGACTTCTAAACATGTCCACATCCCCTTTGTCCTATTAAACATCTCTCTCCCTTCCTTTGGTTGGTGGGCTAGAAGGGGGGGTCGAAGCGTGTGAGAACCCTTATCAAAGTAAGTTTTGAAAAATTTCAGCCTACCCTCTGATCGGTCTCACCAACCCCGCTTCTTCATCTTTACTGTCTTGTTACGTTTTAATTGCTGAGATCACTTTCGGTAGCAAACAAGATGATGAGCTTCATCCTGACATTTTCAAACATACCTCTCTTTATGCTTCGCTCATATTCATCATCTGGAGCCCTCTCCTGTTCCTTCCCTCTACTGCTAGTCACCCCTAGAATGCTCCCTACTCTGATTTCATGTCGTATATATTGTATATAGAAGAGAACTATAGAGTCCCCCATCTCTGCCCTCTCTTAGTCCCACTCCATTCAGCCCACACCCCTGGCCCCTGGAGGCCTCCCTGCCACTTATGTTCTTAAAACACAAATTCTGCACATAAGAGAAAACGTGCGCAATTTGTCCCCCTGGGTCTGAATTATTTTGCAAAGCATGAGAATATGCAGTTCTATCCCTTCCCTGAAAATGACATGATTTCATTCTTCTTCACAGCAGAATGAAATTTCTTAAGTGTATTACCACTTTTTTTTTTCTCCTCTTCTGTTCACACACATTCAGGTTGTGTGGGAACAAGCCTGGTGCAGTGGAAAGGAGCCCCACGTGTCTGTCCTGGGCACTGCAGCTCTGGGTGGGACAGGAGACACTCGGGAAGTGGCCACGAGTCTTCCCACACAGTCCGACGGGCAGGTGGGGGCTGTGGGAAGTCTTTGCGGGCCCTGCCCATGGGTGGGGGAGGGGGCCATTCTCAGGGAATGCCCTGGCGGCCATCTCCATGGGTTCTCTAGCCGGGGTACTGCAGTCGCTACAGGGTGCCACAGATGGGCTAGCCAGAGTGCAGCTGGGGTTCTGGTGGAGACCAGGTTAATCGAGGGTCAGATCCCTTGCTTCCCACAGCGGGTCCAGATGAAGAGACAGTCCATAATTCTAAGACGTTTATTTTCATCGTGTGGAGTGGCCTGGATGGAATTGTATCTTGTGGTCTCTGGGAGATGTGAGGCGGATATAGTAACTGGGAAGGGGTGTGGCTAAGCCTCTAGGTGTCTCATTAACATGGGGATGGCTTGGAGCTGTGTGGCCACGCCTCTACCTGAGGAGGGGTGGTATGTAACCGTGACCATGACTGGAGCCAAAAGCCTCCCGGGAGTGTTGGCATAACGTTTTTCGGTCCCTTGCGGATTGTTCCGCTGGGTCGCCCAGATTTTATGCCTGTGCTCAACCGGGTGCCAGATTGCCTGTCGCAGATCACTGCCCCACAAGGTTGCTTCTGCATCTTGGACATTATAAACAGTGCATCCAGACAGAGAGGATCAGTATGTCTCAAGCATGCTAACAGACATTCCCAGTGTGTATACCCAGGAGTGGGACACCTGGGTCATGTGGTAGGTCTGCTTGGGTTTTGCTGTTTTTGTTGGGGCGTTTTGTTTGTTTGGAGGAGCCTTCCATGTTGGTTTCCATAGTGACTGCAGGAGTTTACATTCCCAACTGCAGTGCACAAGGGCCCCTTCTCTACCCTCTCACCGCTGTCTGAGGTACAAGATTAAAAGCATGCTCACTGGATAGCAGAAAGCTGTGTTTTAAGAACTGCTACACAGACACAGTTGACTGAAGAGTAGTTTGAATGGGAAGAATCTCCAGGCCTCTCCCACCAACCTTCCCTTGGAATTCAGCATAGCTTTTGATGTGGTAACTGATGCTCTCTCTATTCTAGGCAGATGAGTATTCCTTATCCAAGAGGAATTCATCCTAGATTCTCCAGTGGAGACTGGAACTGAGAATAATATTAAACCACATATATTCATACATATGTACACACACATACACACACATATTATATATATATATATATATATATATATATATATATATATATATATATATATATATATATATATACACACACTCTATGAACGTTCCTATGATGCAGCTTAACATAAATTTTGGATGCAGTAAGAGGTTAATAACAATCCCTGGCAATTATAAAAATATACTTCAGCCAGAGTCACATGAATGTGAGCTCTCCCGAGCTTGCACTTGGCTACACTGACCCATCTTGGGATGATGGGATGACATTTATAGGAAGAACCTGAACTACTAGCACAACTGTGCTGACCCTTCAGAGCCATCAATAAGTGAAATAAGAGTTGCAAGGGCTCAAACCATTGAGCGTGTAACTGGAGGGTAGCATATATAGTGTGGATACTTTAACCAGAGAGGTGGCTCATGTCCCGGCTACAGTGCTGCAGGATGCCATTTCCACACTAAGATGGCATGAAGCTTAACAACTTAGCAACTCTTTACTTCTGGAATTTTCCACTTGATGGTTCCAGAATCCAATGGAAGGAACAAGGCATAGCAAAGTCAAATTATCAACGGGAGCAGGATCACTACAACCATTAAGCTTTTCTCTGCCACCACTACCTCCGAACCTCAGCTACAGAAGCTCTGGAAGTAGCAGAGTCCTGCGGGCAAATTCCAAGTTTCACTGTAAGTATTCATGGAAAAAAAATGACAGCTAAGAGGCAGATGCTCATAGGACCTTAGCTCCTGAACAACTCATTTGGAATCACAGTTTTTAGGGGTCCAACAGTCAGAGAGAGATTGGACTGGCTCAAGGGTGAAGAAAGGGTTACCTGGTGCTGTCTACCCAGCCTCATGTTTGGGAGCTTTAAGCAAGATGGCACTGTCAATAGCGGCTGTCTATTTAAGGTATCTCCCGCAGACAATCTTATGACACAGCTTGTCAGGATTGGTGACATTGAAAGTAGATGCTGGCACTCAGCCATCTTTAGCATACACTTGGCAAGACTGCCCTTCAAAACTCCCTAAGTTCCTCCTCTCCAGAACCGAGAGCAGGCAATCAGGCACGTCAGTAGAGAGAGGCCATTAGGAATGAAATGTGAATTTCATTAAGTCATTGTTTTTAATAGCTGAGTAGTGCTCCATTGTGTAAATGTACCACATGAAATTTGCAGGCAAATGGATGGAACTTGAAAATATCATCCTGAGCGAGGTAACTCAGTCACAAAAGAACGAACATGGTATGTACTCACTGATAAGTGGATATTAGCCCAAAAGTCCAGAATACCCAAGTTTCACTTTACAGTAACCGCTGGACTGAGAGTGAGGTACCAGATGGAGGAGTGGGGGAAGGGACTGAAGGAACTGAGGGAGTTTGCAGCCCCATGGAGAGAGCAACAGTGTCAACTGGCCTGACCCCCCCCCCTCACGGTCCTCCTGGAGGCTGGACCACCAACCAAAGAATACACATTGAGGGACCCATGGTTTGGAACATATATGTGGCAGAAGAAGGCCTTGTTGTCCATCAGGGGGAGGAGAGGCCCTTGGGCCTGAGGGTGTTAGAGGCCCCAGTAAAGGGGAATGTCAAGGTGGGAATATGGGGATGGGTGGGGTGGGTGGGTAGGAGGTGGAATTCCCTCATAGAGGTGGGGAGGGGGAGGAGATGGGGGTTTCCAAAGAGGAGACCTAGAAAGGGGGAAACATTGGAAATGTAAACAAAGTATCAAAAATTAAAAAAAATTAAAAAAAGAAATGAAATTCAAATATTCAGGGGGGTCAGGAAGAACTGTGGTGCTTCCCTAAGTGGGACAGGACAACAGCTATCAGGAATGACAGGCAGCCTGGACACTGCCTAGCTCCTGGAATATGAGGACGAGGCACATATTCCATAAGCTCTAATTCTGAGCATGTTGTCTCCAAGGGACATACCACCACTACACCCCACACTGTGTGTGTGTGTGTGTGTGTGTGTGTGTGTGTGACTTTAAGAAACTGGCAGAAAGTTTAGGATTTCCTGAAGCTGTCAGCTGTCCCCAACAACACATTCAGTGCCATCTGTGGCCTCCTGTTCTGAGGGTTTAGCTGCTCACAGTCAGCAGAGGCATCGTCTCATCTGACAAGTTTGATCAGGATTGATGAGAACAGAAAGTGCACAATTACATATATTTACGACAGTATACATTACTAGAAATATTCTAATTTCTTCTCACTATTGTGAACCTGTTTCTAAAGTATGAATTAAATATATACATTTAGGAAAAACATGTCATATACTGAATTCAGCACTAGCCACGGTTCCAGGCACCCACTGGGAAGTCTTGGACCAATTCTACCGCTGATAACGGGGTTTTGTGTACCCCAGTAGACTCGAAACTCATTTATGACACACTGTGGGGGCCTCTAATGACTGATCATACATAACTAACATTCAAAGCTGCTTTTCTTCCAGTTAATCCTTAGGAAGATTCCAATTGACTCACTTTCTCATGGGCCTACCACTGAGACTCCTGTAAAAACAAACTGTGCCATTATGTGTTGTAAAAATACAAAGGTAAAGGAGACTTTGGGGTGTGAATCCTATGGGCATGCTGTAAGAAACCCATCAACTTCCTGAACGTATAGGCAAGATGGCATGCGCATGTAGGTTGTGCTAAAAAAGCAGAAACATTGCTTGTATCAAATGATCAAAGTGGAGTCACTGTGAAGACCCGAGGGCTCACAGCTGGAGCTGGAGCCTCCCCCAGCCTTAAAATATGGGTCTATATTTTCACAAATCCCACATCAAAGCAATCACCTACAAACAGGGATGTATTCAACTCCAGAACGTGTGCCATCATTTAAACACAGGTGGCAATTCCTTTGAGCAAAGGAGCTTTCGTGTTTTATTAAAATATACTTTATTAAAAATGTCAATGTGCTGATGTAACACACTCACATCTTAGCATTGAAAATACATCTCCAGTAAGTTTAAGCAAAAAGAAAATTAAGACATGTTGGCAAGAGGAAAGTTTTCTGACTGAAAAAGAGAATTCAGTTTTTAAAAAATTCAGCACCATTGGCCTCACAGATGTCAGAGATTTCCAGAAAATATTTACTTCAAATGAGTTAACTTTCCTTTCTGTCAATTGACTCAGCTAATGTTCCCATAAGTGGGGCCAGAACAAGAGAAATGAATGCATCACATCTAGAAAACACATTTTCTAAAATTGTGGTTACAGGCATGTCAACGACCCTCGTAGAGAAGACACAGGGTGATGTCTCCCTGCTCCTGTCATAGCCTCCTGAATCTTTCAAAGGGAAATGAGCAGGGAAGTAAGAGCCCAAATCTAATTGGGGAGAGATTCCCCCACCTCCTCACTAAAGGACCCGATGTTGATCGCTCAGCTAAAAAGCGTTACCGCTGAGTGCGGGGCCGTTAAAGGCAGTCTGTTCTCTGGTAGAGCTAAGGTTTGAACCCCGCAGGCCCAAAAGACTGTCCCAAGCAGAGGACAGCCTATAAGGGACAGCAGACGTTTGCCAGGCTCCTAGAAAACAGCTCCTGACATGTGCCTATATCTCTCCAGAGGTCTGTGACATTTGGTCACGTAAAAAAGGTCACACCCCTCAAGCCCCTCCTCAGGTAGAGGCGTGGTCACGCCCCCAAACCCTGCCACAGAGGAATGGTTACATAGCCTCAACATCCCCGTGTTAATGAGACACCTAGAGGCTTAGCCACGCCCCTTCCCAGTTACTATTTTAACCTCACCCCTCCCTGGGTCTCACCCATGCCACTCTCCACAATGATAATAAATGCTCTGAAACCCTGGACTCTCTCTCTTCATCTGCCATGGGAAACAATGGAACCAGCCTTTACCTAAAAGGGCCACATATAGCCTCTCGTTGAAGCAGTCTCAGTGTTCCCAACCACAGCAGACATCCACCCAAGCCAATGCAGTTAGTTGGCAGGAACCCCACCAAGCTGGCTGCAGCGCATCCCCCCGGGAATCATGGCCGACCCTCCTCCATCCCCAGACTGTGTCTCTGCAGAGGCTTCTCACAGCCTGACTAGCCCAGAGGCCTATGGAGGTGCGCATGGACAACTGCCCACGTCTCTGCCTCTCCCAGGAGCCAAGAGTGCTCTGGGGCTGACACGCGGGACTTCACTCCATCTCGCACTGTTTTGATCCAACAACTGAGCAGAGTGGAACCACCTGGTGTGTTCAGGACCCACTAGGCAGGCACTGCATCCTGGGCTCCAAAGAAGAAAGGCCAAGTCCCACCCCTAGGTTTCTCCAGTATTGCCGACAATTTCTAGGAATCAACTAGAAGCAAAACCCATGCAGAGTGAGGAAGACAGAAGAAGAAACCAGTTAGTGACTTCTTTAAAAGCAATAAACACCTTACTGTACCTGACTCCCCAAATCCTCTGTAAGGAATTACAATTCCCATGGTGCAAAGAGAAACTGAAGAGCAAAACTTACAAGCTTGTGATCGAAGGGACCCTTAGTGAGCTCATCATGCTGCAGGCATGCAGAGTCTGCTCCTCTCAGCGGGCTGGGGGGCGGGGGGGGATAAAGAGGAAGAAAAAGAAGAGAAAGACAGAGTAGCGATAATAAAACAAAAGGTGAATCTATGGATGGAAGCGCCTTGAGGGCGCTTGAGGAGTCTACGGTATATGAAAGAAGCCAATCGTAAAATGAGAAATGTGCATGGTGCTTCTTACTTGAAGTTCCTAGGATAGATTCACAGGGGCTAGGAAGGAGGGAGATGGAGACCACTGGTCCTGGTGACATCTAAGTGGCTTCTAGGGGCATCATGCTAGTATCATGGTTTGGGGGATGTGGAAGTCAACCTTGTGAAGAAAAAAAGTGGGATGCAGAGTGAGGCGCCACAAGCTCCTGTGACTCCTTGAAGAGTCCTGATCTGCTGCACACAGCACTAGATCTAAGATGGCTCCAGAGCATCCTTGAGACAGCAAAAGGAAACCGAGGTCGGGGCAGTGGCTCCTTCCTCCATCTTCATGGAAGTCCCAACATGATGCTCCCCCCCCACTCCTTCTGAGTTACTTCATCAGGCAGGGCTTTCACTGGGGCATGGTGACGGTGTGGCGAGATACGATTGGCCAAGGATCTAGGGGCTTGGGGTGGGCTCGAACACTGTATATAAGCTTAAGGGCTACACAACAAACTCTTATCTGCACCCTGCTGCTGGTCTCCGGGGTCTGATTTCCCAGGATGCATCACGTGACTCTGCCACCTCTTTCTCCCTCCAACCCCCAGTTCTCGGTCCTGTTCCCACAATGGTTAGTTATCTAAATGCAGTAGGAGAATGAAGAAGATTCAAATGCTGTCTATACTGCCCGAGGACCAGAGCCTGGTAGACTCTGGACAAACACAGACATTGTACTACTGTCCTTTCTGGTCTTTCCCAAGGCTGCCAACTTGGCATCCTCGGACTGCCCAGCTTCCCATCCTGGCCTGATCTGTCATCCTCAGTATCCCGCTGACATGGAGGCCCAATATTAGAGCCACCCTATGCTCGGGGGAGTATATAGGTATTCAGAGCCATGAAGCAAACAGGAGTAATAAGGATCAGCTGTGACTGAAAGTATCCAACAAACAAACAAAACAAACGAAGAGCTACAAAGGCAAGAACAAGGTCGCTCCGGGGGTAGACAATCCAGAGAGGTTGTAGTGTGAGCTACCACACACTAACCACTCTCAGGGAGTTATGAGCCCTGTGGCAGCATTGCACTTGGCTGCCATGCAACTGCAGGGTGAGTGTCCCAGCAGCTGGCCCTGGGAAGATGCCGGATATCTCCTGGGTGGCATATGGTATCTCACTTTCTTCCAGAACTTGGTCTTGGCGCAGTGCGACTGCTCTGTGAAGTCCCCATCCCACTGGATGGCCCCGTGCTTCTGTCGGATGTACTGAATGGACTCAGGCATGGTGCTGTAGTCCTTGACTTTCTCCAGTTCAATCAGAATGACCTTCATGCCATCCTGGATGAGGGCATTGTAGACAGCGATTTGTTCTTCTGACAAGTTCTTTAGAAAGCCAAAGCTGGATGACTCTGGTGCCACCAGCACCATCAGCCTCCTACACAGCTTAATGTTTTCATCAATAACGCTGGCCACAGCTGGAATGGAGAAGAAGGATTCAGAAGACCCAGCATGAAAACACCATGGCTGTAATGCTACCAGAAATGGGAGAAATGGGCACCAGGTAAAGGAAAGGGACTTTCCAATAGACAGGACTGATGCTAAGAGGGGTGAGCATTCTCTCCCCCTGTTCGGTGCGGGGGGGGGGGGGGAGGGGATGTTCCGGCCCCCTGTGGTCATCAGTGTTGGCATTTAGTCTAGGCTCCGCCCCACAGTTATCTGGCAACAGCCAGGCGTGCCTGACTCACTATAAAAGGGGCTGCTTGCCCCCTCCACTCTCTCTTGTCTTCTTGCTCCCGCTGTCTTCTTGCCCCTTCCCCCTCTCTCCCCATTTGCCTCCCCTCTCTCTCCACATGCTCATAGCCTGCCTCTACTCTTCTGTGCTCTCTCTCTCTCTCTCTCTCTCTCTCTCTCTCTCTCTCTCTCCCTTTATCTCTACTACCCTCTCAACTCCCCTCCCCATGCCCTGAATAAACTCTATTCTATGCTATATCTTCGTGTGGCTGGTCCCTCAGGGGGAAGGGGTACCTCAGCATGGACCTGGAGAAGCACCCCCTTCCCCCACACCTGACTGCACATTCACCAAAATATTCCTTCTCTCCCTTATCTTTTTATAAAACACAACAATCAGTCACCTCTTGTTTGTTTTGTTTGGCAGTTACCCTGTGTTCTGTTATTTATTGTTAAGTCTCTTTCCCCAAGCCTATTTCATTATGATGTATTCCTAGAGTAGCTAAAAGTCTCAGGTAAGCTACATAATAAGCATATTTTAAAATCTATTTTTAAAGAGCAAAGAACTTCTCTTCATGTTCTTTATAGTTAGTTAAATGCTCAAGATTAGTATTACTAATTTTGAAGCCAAAGAGCCCACCGTGATGGTTTTGCGGGAAGAGGAAGGAAGAGCAAGGAAGAACCCACTGGTATTAACTCTACAGTTCTAGCTGGCTGGCAATTGCCTCCTGTGAGGGGTAAGGGAAGTGCCATTTCTAAGGACAGTTTCTTTCCAGTTGGGTTTTTTTTTTTTTGTATTTCTACTACATAAACTGCCCAGTATTTAGAGATACCCAATACATATCCTTTAAACAATATTAAAACTTGCTTTTCCTAGTGAGAAGAAAGGGGTGCTTATTTTAGCATCCAATTACTTTGCTGTGTGGCCTTCCAAGATGAGAGCAAAGAGCAGGAGGAGGAGGGGTTTGTGTAAGATGGCCCTGTGATGGCATTTACATGTCTCTCAAGCCAGGAAAACATCCATTCCTGCCTCATCCATGCAAATGCTGTGGTTCATGAATTGCCCTAAACCACGTGCCTAGTAAGCAGTATTCATCTTATTTAGACAGAATATTAAATGTGGCCCATGTTTGAACACTGGTCCCCAGCAGGTGGTGCTGTTCGGGATAATGGAAACGACTTCTGGGTGTGAACCTGACTGGAGTGGAGAGGAGAGAGGAGGGGAGCAGAGGATGGGGATATTTTCCTTTCTTGTTGTTGTTGGCTTTTTGAGATAGGGTCTGTACATGCAACCCCAACTATCCCTGTATTCCCATTCATCCTGGTTCATCATTCCCAGTGCTGGGATTACAGGCCTGGCCCTCTTTTTTATTTTCTTGTTACCTTTTTCATGTGTTGTATAAAGGCTCAGTTAAAACATACCTTGTCCAGGAAATTCATCCCTGCCAAATATAAATAACTTATATCCACACTGTTTCTCCAGCACCTCGGGCAAGATCTTCAACACCAGTGTGTCCACATCATGGCCCCGGCTTTCTCTGGGGTACTTGGGGTATAAGACATAAGCATCATACAGCTTCTCGTCTGAAAAAGAAGAGAGACAAGCTCAAGGAATGACTCTACTGGATCCCACAAGCAGACAATGTGAACCCTGGGTCACTGCTATGATACACTGCAGACTGGATCCAGTGCCCTCCGTGTGGCTGACGGGGCATTCTATGCCATTATACTACATTCTCACAGCTGAGCTGTGAGAGACATGGCCCATTCTCACTCAGCACAGGGGAATAAAATTTAGACTGAACAGGTGGTAGTTTCTGCAATTCCTAATTGCACCCTGAGTCTCACACTGCCTCTTACTGATTGTAGGTGTGGGCAATTGAAGACCTGTACTAACTATGCCAAGCAAAACCAGTTGAGTCGTTCCAAATCTGGTATACCAGAAAACTCATTATTTTAATGACTCCTAATCTGTCCTGTATCACTGAGAAGTCCAGCACTATAGCACATGTGGTCAATGTATCCACTGATGACAAGTGTTTCCCAGACAGCAGGAATGAGAGCCATTACTGTGTACACCAGGGCAAACATGAGCAAGACATACTGTCGAACTGTACATAGTGCTCACATACTCAAAATAAAATGATAGATGGCATTTAAAATGACAACAGCCAAAGGAACACAAAAAGATTTCTCATCGTCTGGAGTTCTTGATAAACAGTATTCATAGAAGGTGAATAACAGCTCCTGGATGAGAAAGAGTGGAGAGAGAGAGCAGGGGAAAAGTGAGGATCTAAGAGTAGAGGTTACTACAGATGTGAGAGAGAAGCCGGCATACATGGGAGAGAGAAGCCGGCATACAGGGGAGAGAGAAGCCGCCATACATGGGAGAGAGAAGCCAGAAGCCAGCATACATATCAGAGAGAAGCCAGAATACATGGGAGAGAGAAGCCAGCATACATGGGAGAGAGAAGCCAGCACCAGTGTTTCTGCCTCCCTGTCCACTGTCAGGCAAGGAAGGTGCTGTAGAGCTAAGTGGGACCTGGGGAGAACCCTAACAGTACTGACCAGACATCTTAAGAGAGCTTGACAATAAGATCTGTGGTATGAGGTGGGAGGGGCTGGGTCCCAAGCATTCAGTTTAGGGATTGTAGGTATGTACTAAGGGGAAGCGATTTGTGTTTGGAGACAACCAGACCCAATGACTTTTTCGGTATAAAATTTAATGATAAAAAGATGGCTTTCTAAAGTTCAGAAATTTGTTGTTGCTGCTGTGTTGTTGCTGCTGCTGTTGTTTTTTGAGAGTGAAAGAAAAGAACAGAGAGGTGGAGCTCTCATAAGCTCTTATTTCTTGACTGTTTAAGAAGGAATTGAGTCTTCCCCTGTAAAGAGTTAGACATGTTTAGACTTACACCCTCAGAAAGTCTTGACTGCCTGGTGCCCCATTTACAGCAGGGAGCATCCTGCTTGGGCAGTGCAGTTCCCAGGCTAGCACCCAGTGTTATCCCTCCCCAGCCTCAGGCACAGCTGCCACCTTGGGCATCTCCTAGTTTCTCACTCTCCCTCCACTGGCTTCACTTAAATAGAAAACAAAAGAAATTACATTTGCCAAATGTTTTCTTTTTTTGACAGAATCCCAGTCCTCTTTCAAAACAAGGCATCTGAGGACACAAGCTTTTGGTCTCCAACTTTCTATACTTGGAACAGAGAGAGAGAGATCCGGTCGCACAAAGTCCCACATCTTCTGAAAACTCAAAACAAGCCCCCAAAGTGTGTATCTTTTATTCTAAGCTTGTTTTTTTTCCATGCTGAAGGCCAAACCCAGGCTGGTGAATAAGTTTGACCACTGGGCTAGCTGAGCCACCAACCCTCAGACTAAGATCTGGAAAAAAGGTATATTTTAAGGACTTGTTCTCCACATGTGTTGGGAATTCATCACTTTTTAAGACCCATTTGTAATCCACATTTGCCTTTTTTGGCACAGCCCTCCAATTTTTAAAAACTATTATTATTTTATTTCATATGTGTGGACATTTCGCCCAATGCAGAACCCAGAAGCTAGAAAATATAGACAATTGTCCCTTGCAGTGGGGGTTCTGGGAATCAAACCAGGATCCTCTGGAAGAGCAGTCCCTGATGTTAATCTCTCTAGCCCCAAGTCCTCTGATGTTTGAAGAACAGGATCAGACAGTAGCACAGGGCACTTTCTGATAAACTGTGAGACATACACTTGAATCTAAGATTCTGGGAAGGAAACTGAGATCAATGGGGCTGCACCATTTCTCAAAGGTATGCAGAGTTTTCTTAATTCAAGTTGCTCATTTCTCCTGGTGTAGCCAAACATGATTTTGAATCAAAAAAACAAAACCAGGACAGATTTCTTCATGCCTCAACCCATGAGCTCCAAGAATGCTTTTGGTTAATTATGTCTTTTCAGAAACATTCCAGTTCCCCCAAAGCAGTGCTCAGTAAGCCCATTCCTATAGAATTGAGTTGTTTTCTAAAGTCCTGTGTGATGGAACGGACACACACACACACACACACAAAAAAAAAAAAACAGATCGAGGGAACACAAGAAAACAAGGCTTTGGCCTATCTCCCAAAAGCCAACATTATACTTCCAGGAAGTTCCGCCTCCTCCACCCAGACACACTGACAAGAGATGCCCTCATGGAGAGGCAGTGAGGACAATAGCCAAAGGTAGGGTAGCTGCCAGTCAACCACTGAGGCTTCAAATGCCTGATTTGATCTACATGGCCAACAAAACACTCTCTCTCTCTCTCTCTCTCTCTCTCTCTCTCTCTCTCTCTCTCTCTCTCAATGAAAGGCTACTGGGCACTGTGAAGTTCTGAGGTAACTCATTCCCCAACCATAGTTAAAGGAATAGCAACGAAGGAAACAGTGGCAGGCAGCACAGATGATGAATCGGCTGTCTCTCAGAATTTCTAGAATTTCTAGTGGCTGTTTTGAGGAAACTCAGATGTTGCTCCCAATATCCATGTCTCTCAGAAGTAGGGGAGCAGGGGTGACAATTTATCTCTGGCCTGGCCAAGCCCCCACCCCCGAGGCTATTGAGCCATCCCTTCAACTAAAAGCATCTGTTCACACCTCTATTGCTGTCGGTAAAACCCAAAGGAGATCACATTTATAGACTGATATTTGCAAGAAATTGCCTAACACTTCTTCAGTCCCCTTCTCTCTCGGTATGAAATTTCAGAGCAAATCAAGCAGATAGATGAAATTTTAATTTAAAAAGTACTTTCTGTAAGATCATTTGCCAAGTTGCCTGAGGACTAGTGTGTCTGTCCACCCCAGCACAGCACGAATAGAAAGCACTGAAGGGAACGCATGTAACACACAGGATTACGTTGACTTTGGAAATGCTAAAGGCCACCAGATTCCTTACACTATAGCACTACCGTAAACGGGGACTCTCCACAGGAAACTGTGGAAATGAGCCCCAGAGTGATCTATGTTATTTCACAAACACAGAAACTGTGTAGGGAAAGCCAGACTTAATTGACTTGGTTTTAGTTGTGAAAGCAAATTTACTTTTAGAGACCAAGACCTCTCACCAACTCTGTGCTGGTTAGTTCTAGCCATGCTTGTCCATGTGCAATGTGCACATAAGCTTGGAAGGAATAAAGACAGCAATGCACATGGTCCTCACCTGGCCTGTCGCTGACCATTCTTTCTAGTTTTGCTGATACTGGCACACCTAACAGGCCAGTTCTGACATCACATGGGGCACCATAGAAATACAGGACTCCCTGACTTCAACCAGGCTTGTGAATGGCTACCATATTGTAACACATGGGTCAATTATCTTTACCTCTGTGTGGCAAAGCTTGACCAACCAAAGTGAACTTCACCAAGAAGGACATAATCTCTCTCTTCCACGTTCATATTCACTATGCTGTATATGTTCCAGAATATTCTCCCAAGAGAATTCAGGCTGTCAGCAGGATTCGTGATCAACCTCAGAATCACCAGCCCATTTTAGAGACATTATTCAAAGTTCTTAGCACAGGGATCTTTGAGGAGGTGGAGAGGTGGGAAAATTGAAGCACACACTTCCCAGAATTAAAAAATAACAGTGAAGAAAATCATGAGGTTCCCTGGCTGATTGTCAGCTCCAATCTCCAAAGCCACCATCCCTGACTGTGCTGATCTGGGGGGAGGGGTCCTGATGTGTCATCTGTTGGGTTCCCCTGTTCTGCAGGGGTGAGTCACTCCTTCTTCCGTCTCTTGCTGACAAACTCAACCTCTCTACCAGGCAGCTTTATCATACTATATGCACACGTAACTAAGGCAAAGCAGGAGTCACACTTCTGGGAGTTACAGTGAGTCAGAGGCATGAACACCAAGGGGCCAGAGAGGCCAGAGCTTCCAGAAACACCACGTGAAAGAATGTCACGCTCTCTGAGTCAATGGAGAAAGAAGGCAGACCACTCCCATCTACTCCGGAAGAAATAAGCGGTGTGGTCTCCTCACACAGGGACAGCCAGGGAGACAGGCAAGCACCTCAGATTGTACTGGCAAGGGCCATGGCTACATCTCACCACTGTTAAGTCTCAAACCCAGGACAAAGGGCTGAGGTGCCTATTGAACATACCAAAGCAGATGCTGGCTGCCTGGTTCACCCTGCATTCTTCAGGCCCTACCTGTTACAGGATCCTCCTGACTGGACTGGCATACCCTGCCCCTACCCTGAACTCTCCAAGAGGATAAACTGACCTTCCTCCAGCTGCCCTATATATTCCAAGCCTCTTGGTTACTGGTCCCTTTGTCTACTCTTGGCCCAGGCTGCCATCTTGGTCAGCAGCTGCTCTCCCCTCTCCTCACAAGGCTTTGGACTCCCCCTGATGTCCCTGCCCCCCATACCCCCACCCCACCCCCAACCCTGGCTATGGTCCCCTTTTATCTACAACAAACTTTCTCCTCTACCACACTGAGGAGCAGTCAAGTTCTTTCCACAACAATGGGCTACACCCCAGCCTCTGGGTTACCAACTTTTGAATTCTGCCATTTGGCTAAATACAGTTTGAATCACAGCATCTGTGTTTTATCACCAACGTTTACACAGTAATTTGCAGTGGTGACTTGTGCACAAACAGCTGCTTGCAATGAGCGGCTTTTGGTTTTTTGGATTTGCTACTCTGAATGTGTTTGGACTCTGAGTTCCTCTGTTCTCTTGCTCCTGTTCAAGAAAACTCTGACCTAAAACAATGTGTGGTTCACTCATCCCAACGCACACCAGCTGCATAGATTTCTTTTGTCTTTTTATTTGTTTTTATAGGCAAATAAGGGACATCAAAGCAGATTGGTTTGTTGTTTGTTTGGTTTTTTTCAGGGCCTTACTAGACCCCTTTCATTCTGAAACTTTTTTTTTTTAAGTTACATTGTGTTACAACCTGAATGGAGAGAAATGCTGGTTCTGGAACACAAGGAGACATTTCTGTGTCCAAAAGTGGTGGCAGAACAGAGACACCAGTGAGGGCACCAGGAAGAGCAGGGGAAGATAGCTCTGACCTTCGGAGCAATGATGAAGGGCCTGCGCCTCAGGCTCCTACTGAGCACTGAGAGAAGCAGGGTTCTTCCTGTCCCTTTGTCTGACCACACACACACACACACACACACACACACACACACACACACACACATGCCTCCTCCTCATTCCCCCCCCTTTCTTCCTCTCCCTCTTTATGATCCTTCTTCTGTAGCTGAGAGAAAGGAGAAAATATCTTTCTCATCTCACCCAGCCACCCCATAGAGAGCTTGGAGTAAGTTCAAGTAGGTCTCTTTTGGAAGCCAAAGGTGTAAATTACCTCAGCTACCAAGTACAGGGTTTACAGAGAAAAGAGCATTGCTGTCTGACACGCTGAGCTTTAAGGGGGAGGTGGGAGCGTGCACATCAGTGCAGACTGCTCTGGCAGACATCTCCTTACTTCACAGACACAGAAGATAGGATCCTAGTGGCTATTTCCTGGGCATTACCTGCATTCCAGCTTATTGGCGAAGGAGGCTGATAATCACAGACTAATCGTTTGCACATGAAGTCCTGCTGAGACACTGCACAATAAACTTTCCAGCCAGGAGAAAGGATTGCCCATGTATAACAATAAGAGAAGAAAATCTAAAGAGGTTACTCGGGTGAGTGGTCAGCAATTTTGAGGCTTTCCCCCCAAAAGCCACCACACACACTTACCGTCTGGAGCCTGGGCAGTGTGGAAGGCGCTTCTGTACCAAAGCACAATGTCAATCTTAAAGATGTGGTAGATGCACAGAATAGACCCGACCAGAAGTAGAAATGCCATAAGCCCTCCTATGAGGTAAGGCCGGAAGTCTGGAGCTACAAATGACAGGGAAAAGTCAGTGACCAAAGGTTAGTTCTACCTCCACACTAACAGAGCTCTTAGTCAAAGCCAGGTGGGAAACATGAGGGTACTGTTTGAACATGGTTTCCTTGTGACTATAGGAGTTGGATAGTTTAATTTCCACTGTGACAAATGGTCTCACTGAAAGCCGGGAAGCCCTAGGTATTGATGCCGGAACAACATGGCTCTGACTGCATGGGAACTGTCTCAGCATGTGGGTCCAGGTGCCTTCGTGGGGTACAATCTGTATCTGGAATGTCCCTGAGGGGTTCCCCTGGAGAATCTGGATTTCAATCCCACCATTTTGTTTCTCAAGACCCTCAGAGCTGAGCAGAGGGACTCCTGGTAAAAATGGTAAAAACCATTGGCCCACTGCCCAGAAACCGGTGGTGCTGGCTCCACAAGACAGTCCTCATCCAGCTCTTCCCAGGGCTCCTGAAGTCAGGGCCGCTGTCTGGTGACAGACAAGGGAGCAGACAGCTGGGGTTAGAAACAGTTACTCCAGAAGGGAAGTCCAGGTTGCCTCCAGAACAGCTCCTGAACACCAAGAAGAGGAACCAAGAAGCACCCAGCCACACCACAACCCAAAATAGTATTACCAGAGGAGGTGTGCCTAGGAATGAGGGAAGAAAAAAAGGGAACCCACCGCATCAACCACTTCCTTCATCAGCCCATGCAGGTTGTCCACTCACCCTGGATGGGGGTTCGTGGGTCTGGCAGGGCGGGGGAGAAGAGTTTGAGTCTCCCAGGACAAGCGCTTCCGGTTTATAAAATCTTCAAGAAGTATCTTATCAAATCCTTCTCAGGCCACACAAACAGTAAACATCTGAGGGCCTAAGACTTCCTGCATATTGTAGCATTTCTTTAGATAAGAGCATAATAGAGTACAGAGACAGAAAACACCCTTGGTACCACCTCCATCCCAAATCAATCCATTGAGCAAGTCCTTCTCAGCAGTGGACACTGATCTGCTGGCTGCTGCCCAATCTGACCCTGACCCCTCTTTAGAACCTTTGTCATCTGCCTTCTAACTTTGAGATGGTATCTCCCCCGTGTCTATCCTCTGCTTATTGTTGCCAGCTCTTATCAGAGTTGTGTGAGCAACACTGTCTCGTCCTTTGGGAGACTCTAGTCTGGGAGAGTCTAAGTTCATGATAGCCATCTTAGAATTATAAATTATGATATGACTATTCCATGACTAAGCCCACAGTACTAATGAGATTCAAAGAACCCTTGGCAGCCACAGTGTGGTCTGATTGTTCCTTGCACTGAGTAGTGTGGACATGTTTGGCTCTGTGAACATGCTCAAAGATGATGACATTGGAGTTGTCTTATTAGTGAAGAAGCTCAGATGAGTAGACACTTCCAAGTGGAAATACATGTAAAGGTCACTGCTGGTATACCAGATACCCTTATTAAGAATAGGATATGTATGGGCTCAAAAGATGGCTCAGAGGTTAAGAGTACTAGCTGCTCTTCCAAAGGACCTGGGCTCAAGTCATAACTTCTTATAACTCCATTTCCAAGAGATCTGTTGCTCTCTTCTGATTTCCATGGACATTAAGCACTCACATGGTGCACATACATACGTGCCAGCAAAACATGCATACAGATAAAATCTTAAATAGAATGGGATTTGTGGTCTGAGTTCATGGAACCGCCATCAGGGGCCTTCAGACATGAGAGTGGAGGATTAATGATAACGAAAAGACAAAGTAAGACTTCCATAGGAAGAGACAGCCCGTCCATAGGAAGAGACAGCCCGTCCATAGGAAGAGACAGCCCGTCCATAGGAAGAGACAGCCCGTCCGTAGGAAGAGACAGCCCGTCCATAGGAAGAGACAGCCCGTCCATAGGAAGAGACAGCCCGTCCATAGGAAGAGACAGCCCATCCAGACAACCTTCTGTCGTCCTGCTCCAGATGAACCAAGTAAGAATCAAATCTGCAGATAGCTTCAGAAGCAAAAAAATTGAGGAAGTCAAATGAAGAAGTCACCAATGAGTAAACCAAGAAGTTTAGACTTAAGAGGGTGAGGTTTCTAAGAATTCAAGGCAAACAGACCAACTACTGAAAAGCTACCTTATGAGGTTGTGGATCGAGCACCTAGAGAAACCAAGATAAGTTTACCAGGAGTTTCCTAAGTAGGGTCCAAACAGAAGAAACAAAGAGCCCCTCCTACTCCCCCATGATTGGCAGGTGTCAGTTTAGCTTTTCTTGTTGCTGTTGGTGACTGAATATGAGGCATATTACTGAACATGATTTGGTAGGGTATAGGAGAACACTGTGGAAGCCTTCAGGAGGCAGGGCTCTCCACTTGTCCAGAGGACCACGATTGGGGATATGTTCAATACCATAGCCATCAGAAATAAGCCGCTTCTCAACAACCATGTCTTCAGATTCATCTGCATTAAACCCCACTTCTTTAAAATGTAGATCTCTGGTGGTCAAGAAACTTGAGCTTGGCTATACACAGAGCCTTAGTCACATGTTCCTTATTCTGCAGCTTGATGGACATGATGACCTAGCCAATGTGATCCCTGGCCACTGTGCCTTGGGGCTTCCCCATGGCACCATGTAGACCTGTATGGAGCCTGTCAGCCCCAGCGCAGGACATCTTGTTGATATGGATGACATGGAAAGGGTGGAGCCTCACTTGGATATGAAAGCCATCCTTGCCACAACTCTTTACAATGTATCTGTTGGCACAAATAGAGGCAGCCTCCAGTGCTTCAGAAGAGAGCTGTTCAGATTCATCCGACACCATGTAGCCACAAAGTGGGAATTCATCAACTTTTGCTTTCTTCTGTCCCAAGTCAAAGATGTGGATCTTAGCATCAGGGACACTGTGGCAGAAAAAAAGACTTTGGGCATGGCTGGTTCTTAAAATACCAGTAACACTGGGCTCTTCTGGTGTATCTGAAGACAGTTACAATGAACTCATACTCTTTCTTTCTTCTCCTCCCTCTCTTCTCCCTTCTCTCTCTGAGTCTTCCACTTCTTTCTCCCCATGATGACTTCCCTGGCATCAGTCCTTGGCACCATTAGGCTTGCCTACCCAAGAGCAGCTTCCTAACAAACCTGCCTATATAGAATATTTTTTTTTTAATGTTCTTTTCCTTTGTCACACTACTGACGACGCTATTGAGCTATTAACTTGTTAATTGGTAATATTTGCCCCTCCGAGCCTGGACTTGGCCTCAAAACCCTTCCAAGCATAGTGTTTCCAGGTAGTTAGGCTGACCAGAGTTTGTCTTGGCTATAACTTAGGGCTAGATAATGAGAGACCAGATCTTAGGTACAGACTCCATCTTAAAGAACCTGACCTAAGGTTCAACTCTCTAGCACCAGTTTCTAGGTTATTCCCCAACAAACCTGCTTCTAGCAACAGTTTCCAGGTTATTCCCCAACAAAACTGTACTTTCAGGTTACAAATCTGCCCCTGACACTTCACTTCCTAACAACCACCAATCAGGAGAAAAGCAGAAGTTAAGTTTAAGGTTTGGCTCCCAGAGCCAGCCAATTATTTTAAAGAGCAACAAATTTCATACCAGCCCCCAAATCATATGTGTGCCAGGCTAGAGACCCCTCATTTACTTGCCATTTCCTATAAAACCTTGTCCTGCTGAGAGCTTGGCCCTTCACCCTCTCTCTGTGCTGTGTCAGAGACTGCAGTGTGGCCCAAGCTGGATCTTGAAAAAGAGACTCTTGTGCGATTGCAACAGAGTTAACTCCTTGGTGGTCTTTTGGGGCTCAAGAATGAGGCACAACAGTAACTGAATAAGCAATCAAACTTACACATTAAATTAGATTGAAACTGAAGCCATGATAGATACCATGAAACTCCCCTAAAGCATGTCCTAGCATGAGTTTTTCTCTTTGCTCTGGGATTGGCCCTACATCATTTTCTCTGATCTAACTAAGCCAGGCCCTCTTTTGGCTCAAAGCCGAGGACCCAAATGTCTTCAGGTTCTTCTCTGTTCCTAGGCTGAGAAAACATATCCTCACTGGATTAAAGTCAGCTACTTCATCAAGATATGGCTCCTTTGAAAGGGGCTTCTTTGTTCCCGTCTGACTGTGCTCTGCAGGGCAGAGAAAGGATATGGTTGAGAAGCTAATGAGTGGAGTTCTATCAGGAAGGCCCAGAAGGCCAAGCCAAGAGTGTCTATTCTATCTCAGGAGGAAGTAAGTGTCACTAATGTCCAGCCAGAGAATGGTAGGGTTTCCCCCACCCTCAGAAAAGTAACTTACGCTGGACTAGAGAAAGTTCTTCAGGCAATGACATCATTTGGAAAACTGATACAATCATCCAAATAGCACACAATAATGGCCTAGAACCAACTACAGTAACCCAATATTTTAGACCTCGCTGCATGTTTCTGTTTGCTTTGCAGAATTATCTCACTTAGTTCTCTCACCCACTGCTTTGTGGGGATCAAGTATGAACTGGTACAGTCACCATGTGGCACGATAAGGCATCGTATAGTAAAGCTGATGACTGGGGTTTATTTAGCAGTTCTACTCTAAAACTATATCATAAGGAATGCTTCCACATGGGGCACACAGGAACTTCCATAGTATCGTTACTGGTCCCAATCTGGAAACAATTCAAATAACCACATATTTTTTTCATGTAACTGGTGAAAGGCCACCTGGTTGTTGAGTAGAGTAAGAGTCAGATGAAAGAACAGCAACTTGTTCTGTTAACTATGCCAGCATATCCCAAGTCCTCAGAGAGGAATCAAGTCACGGAAGAAACGGGACCGTCAAATGCTCTTAATATAAAGCCCCCAAGCAGGCAAAAGCAAACTATGTTTAGGGAAATCAACAAATATCACAAAGGTGAAAAAAGTTACTTTCCTGCAAGTGGGAGGTATACAGGACAAAGTGGGAGAGAGACACTTCCTCGAAGAAAGGCATGGACTCCTTTCTAGCTCAATGTTTATGTCTTGTCCCTAATGCACATGGTAGGCTCATTTGAATTTCACTGGCAGTATGACTGTTTTGTAAATTTTGGGTGTATATTATGTTTGACAATAAAAAAGAAAATCCCAATTTGTTCTCAAAACGTTTTCCCCACAATAGTGTGGAAAGTACCACCATAAGTCTAAAATAAGAGACATAAGTCTCAGATAAGAGAACCCAGATACTGAGTAATCAAGTGATCGATGACACAGCCCCCTGGTGCTGAAGCGAGGACTTCAACACAGAAATGTTAATGATTAAACCCTAGGTTAGAAGCAATCCCCCATCTAGCCAAATAGTAGAATGGGCAGATGGGACAGAGGTAGCCGGCAGGCCTGAGGAAGACGAGACAAGGTAGTCAGCCATTGCCACGAGATAAGGAAATAAAAGGATCAAGATGGCACCAGACTCTGAGCTTACAGTACATGAGAAATATGGGAGGTCTATTTAGCAAAGGTAAGAAAACAAAGTTTGGGAGGTTATATATTTTTCATCTTTGTCATTGAATCCGTAGACTAGTAGAGATTGAGTAAGGCCATGAAGTTGCCATGAAAGAAGAGAGAACACCATTGGATAGGAGAATGTGTTTGCATCCACCTTGGGGTGATAGCAGAAGCCACCATCTTCACGGAGAGAAGAAGGTTGCCAGGGATGAGGAAGCAGAAGTTAAAGGAGTACTTGTCAGTGAATACCTGAGGAAAGAATATCTTGAAAAGCCAGGACAAGCAGATAGTGGATACAGATGAGCCCAATGCTCCTCCCACCCAATCCAGCCACAAGGGGCCCCAAGAGATCGAGACAAGGAAGCCAGTACTGAATGCCCATTCATACTGACTTAACTAGAGACAGAATGAGCCTAACCCAAGGTCCAGAAAGTGAGGGAGAAACCATGCACACTTTTCTGGAATGTTGGTGCAAAAAAACCCCTCAATGTCTATGAAGATGACTCCACCCAAAACATACTTTGGTAGAATCACAGCTTTATCCCAAGACAGCTATCAGACACAGCACCATCTTCAATGAAACAGTGTGCCTGAGCCCTCTATTTGGTAGCCTCCTACTGAACATTTGACATCACTTCTCTTTAGTAAGCCTTCCCTGGCCATGGTTTTCAACACTCTGAGCAGCAGGTGACATGCTGGGCATTACCTGGGTGTTTCAGAATGATGTAGGCTGCAGACACTCCAGCATGGCACGTGAAAGGTCGGCCGTAGTCCTCCATTTTCACCTCTAAGAATGTTATGTTCACTGTGTACAGAATGTGATTCTTCAAAGACACATTGGTTCTAGGGAAGGAAGAGTCAGCCATTAACACACGAGCATCATCCAACATAAGGCATCTTCTACAGATTGTTTGTTTGTTTGTTTCCCTAGAGAACTCTCTGGTCATTATTCTACTCTAAGAATACATACGAGAGTGACTGAATGTATAGAGATTCTGCAGCTACAAATGTGCGTTTCCTCCTGGACAGTCATGAGAAAGTGTGGTTCTGTTAACTGCAGCATCATGGGCAGCTCTAATGAGCATCTTCTGTTCCCCAGATTAAATCCCAGTGTATCCACACAGCAGCCCTCACCCTGAGCATTAGCCCTCATTTTGTTTATATCATATATAATCATAGCACCATAAGTTGTGATTGAATATCACTGTGTACAGTCTCCCACGAGAAATCCTGCAGTGATCTTCACGTTGCAAACTCCACTAAAGTCCAGCAGCTCACAACGTCATTGGATGGGACAGGCTGGATTTGAGTGGCAGCAAACATACATATGCTGTTTCTCTAAGCTACAGTTCATGTTGCACTGACATTAAGTCAGAAACATAAACATCTTGCATTTGCCTGAACCAGATGACTGGGTACACATAGCACATACTAATTGTTAAAAGACAAGAGCAGAAATGCAAAGTCAGGTGGAACTGTCCATCAAAAGCAGTGGTACCAGCATATTTGTATGGGTGGAGTAACTCTTATACCTACTCGATTCCTTCCTGGATGCGTTTGGAGTCGTTGTAGTAGTCATCCACCAGGGTGTTGTTGACTCTCCAGCACCTCAGGTTTGTATTCTCCTTCGTGTCTGTTATATTGCAGTCCACAATGAGGGTGGAGCCTGGAGCAATCAAGTTTACAAACACTGACTGGAAATGCTACAGATCTCTCAGGTTGTCAGACTTGTTGACATCTAGTTAACAAATTCACCATGCTTTTGAGCCTACTATATCCTAATTGCTAGAAGCGTCTCCCAGGTTGATGTATATGTGCCTGATTCTCCTTCTGCATAAAAGCCAAGAGCAAGGAGAGAGTCTCCCACAGCATGAGATGTAAATAGTACTTCATCTACACCAATAGACTGAAGTGAAGTACTTTACAGTCTACCGAGTGCTTTCTGTTTCTTTCTCTCCAGGACTGTGGTGCGTATCTTTGAAATAATTGAGCAAAGGAGAAGACTGGAAGGTAGTCATTGTGTGTTAGATGAGAAACTCAGGTTCAGACAGACAGAGTGACTTCCTTAGGTGACACATGCTTTGGAGGGAGACGTGGGACACAGGCTGTGCTTTCTTACTCTCAAATCCAGTGATATTCTCACAGTAACAGATGTGGCTACTGCCTCCATTTTGCTCTGTCCACACACACACACATATATATGTTATATGGTATATAATAAATCTACATCATTCAATCGAATGAGGCCCACTTCATCTTTCAAGAGGAGTTCTTTTTTCTATGTGGTATTTCACAATTTATTCTAATGTATAACACGTTTAATAAGAACCATGGAGTATAGCTGACTATCTGTGGGTTATAATAAAGTAAACATCCATATTGCTTCCTCCATGAAGAAAACAGTGCATTTTGAGAATTCTAGAGTATACCACACTCTTGCCTTCCTTTATTTTGCACTGATTGCACATTTATCCCTAGCTTCTGCTTCTGTTACTTAACATTTACTTTCGGGACCCGTTTTTGCTGTTTCATAGTGGAATATACTACTGCTCTTGATGCTTCTAAAATCGAGACCTACTCATTTACATTGTATGTATTTCTCATATTTGATATTTGATTGAGAGTTTTCTAGGAACTCTTTTGTGTATGCTTCCTGAGGCTCACATGAACACATTCTATGTATATATGCATATATGTGCATATACATGCTTATGATCCATATACCTGATAGGTACACATAACTTCTCCAGCATTGTGATGGCTACATACAATAGTCAACTTCACAAGACAGTGATGGACTGTCTTCTCCAGAGCTGTATCAGCCCGTACCCCCACCAGCACTGTGTAATGTTGCTTTATAGACTCAACAGTACTAATGCCCAGACCGTTCTATTACAGATGTTCAAGCCCTGAATTTAATTTGTATTTCTCTACAATGCACATGAGCAAATAGCCACCGTGTATTTTATTGGCCTTGTGATTGAACATGGCTCATTTTCCCTCCTCTACTAGATCCTATTTTCCTTATAAATGTGAAGAGGTTGTGACCAATTATTATAAGCATTTTATTCTGATCTAAGCTTTTAATACCTTTAGTATTGTCTTTCAATAAACAAAACTTTATTTTTAACAGCATCTTACTTAAATATGTTTCCTTTACAGCTAAGATTTTGTACATCCCAATTTTTAAAATATTCTTTACTAGTTCAAAGTCATGAAGATGTTTTCAGAGAGATATATTGTTCTGAATACCATATTCAGGTCTACAGTCTGCCCAGAATTATTTTTAAATTATGTGATGGAGAAGTCAAGTTTCATTTTGTTCTGTATTACATCTAATAGGCAAGTACTATTTATTTAAACAATTTTTAGTTTCCCAGTCAAGTATGGTAGCACACATCTATATTCCTAGCACTTAGGGAGATGGACTCAAGAAGATCAAGAGTTCAAGGCCAGCCTGGGTTACATGTAATTCTCTCTCTCCTTTTAAAGATTATAATTTATCTACTTCCCTGTAGTCTTTATCAAAATCCAAAAGTCTGGTGTGTGTGTGTGGGGGGGGTGTATGTGTGTGTGAGTCCACCTCTGATCTTTCTCTTCAATTATTATATAGACTGTATAAATTTTTTAGCCTCCTAATACATCTTGAAATCATTAGTCTTCCGATCTAGTTCTTAATAATCTAAAATTCATTGATTCTTATAAAGCCAAAAAAAAATTGTTAGTAAGTTATGGGAGAGAACAAAGTAATCTGATTTTTTAAAGCCATTGAGAGACCTATAAAAGGTCAATACTTGACTACGAACACTGTTCCTCTGCGTGTACAAGTTTTTAAGGCCATGTTATACTAAGTATTTACATATTCAAAAATGAAATTTCATCATTACACTTCTACTGGCCTATAATAAAACTTTTGCCTTAACATCTGTCTTGATATCAACATAGTTATACCAATATTCTTGGAAAAAGTGTTCTTGGTGCCTTGGAGATGAAGGGGAGTGCCCAATGTGACAAATGTCTGCCAACATGTTGTCCTCTATAGTACCTGTGTCCCTAAGGAAACAGCCCGGCAGAGTCATTTACCAAACAACATCTTGTTAATAGCAAGATATTATACTAGTAATTCAAACCTGTAAAACCGACTTTGAAGGTTTTATTTTATCAGAATAGTCTTAAAGAAAAAAATACTAGTTATTGTGGTATTTTAGATATTTTCTGAGAATAGTTAAATAGATAAAAGATTCTTCCACGTGATTGTTTACCCTCCTTCCTAAAAACTCCACTATCCCTGCCTCTCTCATGTGTATTTGTGTGTGTGTGTATGTGTATGTATGTTTGGCATAGGTATGTGTTTCGGTAAGTTTACATGTGTGTGGGATGTGTTTACGTGTGTGTGTGTGTGTGTGTGTGTGTGTGTGTGTGTGTGTGTGGCATGTGAAGGCCAGATATGAATCTCTAGTGTCATCCCTCAGAAACTGCCCATGTTATTTTTTTTTTTTTTTTTTTTTGAGACAAAATTTCTCATTAGCCTGGAACTTAGCGAGTGAAGCTGGGCTGGGTGACCAGTAGGCCCCAGGGATGTGCATGTTCGTGCCTTTCCTAGCAGCATGTGCCACCAACCCTGCTTTTTCTCACGTGGTTTCTAGTGATCAAACACTGGACTTCGAGTTTACTCTGCATTTTGCCTGCGGAGCTATCTCCCTAACCCAGTGGTCCCCAACCTGAACCCCAACCATAAAATTACTTTCTATTTTATTGCTACTTCATAACTGATTTTTTTCTACTCTTATGAACCGTAATGTAAATATCTGATATGCAAACCCCCCAATGGAGTCACAACCTACAGTTAAGAACCACTGCTATAGCCCCTGCAAGTTTTTTAATTGTCTAAAAAACAAACATGGGGAAACAAAGTAGATTAAATTATTAATAACTAGTCTTTGTAGGTGTCTTTGAAGTGTCAAGGTGTCCACATGCCAAGGAATCAGTACACCAGTGCATTGTTAGGGACTTCAGAGCTCTCCAACCATTTTAAAGAGTGCCTAAAACAATCCAACCCGGGCCTTTCAAGCAGATTCGTACGTCCTTAATACTTCCTGTTTTGCAGATGTGCATTCTAAGTCTGCTACTTGGTGCTTGGATTCCTGGATTTGTGTGCTCCATGGCCTCTGCATTAGCTCTGGACTCCAGGTTCCTGCCGGGTTAGAGTTTCTAATCCTGACTTCCACTGATGATGAGCAGTGTTATGGAAGTGCAAACCAAAGAAACCCTTCCCTCCTCAACTTGCTCTGGTCGTGGACTTTCATCACAGCCATTGTAACCTAACTAATGCAAAGCTACGTGACAAATGGGCTATCTCACGTATCTAATGAGTGGGCTTTTCCTTGTTCTGAATTTAGTCACAGGTTCCCAGACATTACCCTGTGACTGGAATCTATACATTGTCCCCTCCTCAGGCAGCATCTTCAATTTTTGGGTTTTCACTTGCCTACTAAACTTGGCAAAGCTTCCGTATATCTAGGTTTCTTATTACATGGAAACAATTGTTCAGCCATGTTGTATGATTCTTGTATTTCTAAGACTCTTGCATTTCTAAGCTTTATGTATTCCATACATGATGGCATAAAAATGCTATTTTTCTAGGCCTGGTAGAGTAGTAACTTGGGAAGATAAGGCAGGAAAATGAGAAATTCAAGGCCTGTCTGGAAGAGAGAGTGAGTTAAATTTAGTCTGAAAATAAAGAAGTGAAAAGACTCGGGATACAACCCAGTGGTAGATTGCTTGTCCAGTGTATGTGAGGCCAGTATCAATAACAACAAGGGGTTTTGAAAGGCATTGCAGTTTTAATTAGAATAAAGTGACTCAATTTGTTATTTACTCTTTTGAGTCTCAAAAGGTTGAAACACCCAAACTAATTTTTATGATAATTTTTGCAAATCATACCTTCCTAGTGTTGATATGTTTAATCTTTTGGATCGTGCACTTTTACATGTCTCTTTTGGCAAACCATGCTATTGGATCAATGAAATCCTAACTGAATTATGATATTGACTGAATCTGAGGAATTTCCTTTTAATAAAGACTTGATTTAGTTGCCCTTTTTCCAGAAACTGATCTCATTATGTTTATTTATTGGAGCTATCTCTACATCAAAAACTTGTGAGTCTCTGTCCTGAAGCACTGACTTTTTGATCTTTTACTATGTAAATGAAGGCTGTGATGTAGTTATTTCCCTTACTCCTTGGATGTAGTTTCCAGTATTAGACAACGTAACCCAGAATTCCTGATCTAGATTATTTAGTAGCTGGAGTTTTACACTTCAGTAATCCTGTCAGTTTTCATTGCTTTTGTATTCACAGAAGTCAGTGAGACTCTTCTGGTGAGCTCAGGCACACCCAGAGTTGGAAATTAGACATGGAGAGGTGTTGTCTCCACCTCGATCTTCTAATGCATCTATTGAAATAAGTAGGTGCAGCGAGTTTTACCCATGGCTGTTGGATGGCTCCAACAGCCTTACTTACCAAGTTGAACTTCAATGGAGTTGTTTTTTGGATACGTGATGTTAGGAATCCTTCCTCCAGACTCAACTTCCTCTGATAAGAAATCACACCCACAAGAGTTGAGTTAGAACCACAGAAACCATACACTAATGTAATGACATGAAGAGAAGACCTTCAAAAACATTGGTCAAGAAAAGCCAAAAGTCAAGAGTGTGACATCAGGATGACTGAAGTATCACCACTTTCTGTAAAGCTCTTCAGTTTACAATTCATGAGTAGAGCCGGGTAGTCAGTAATCGCCACCTCCTAGATCACACACATCAAACCAGGAGCTCACTCCAGTCAGCCATTCTCTCGCCGTCCTACTGAACGTCACCACACAGCCTAAGGCACTTAACCTCCTAACATTTCACACTCTGCTCCTCTGTCTTCACTTCTGAACCATCTGTTTTCTGTTCCCTACTCCTTTAAGACTGTCTTATCTGCTCACAGCTTGAATTGCCTTCTAAAAGACAGTCCTTGGGAAGTTTTAACTCCAGAACTCCCTCTGAGTTCCAGACCAACAGAGGTTATGGCCTATTCTACTTCTCCCCTTGCATGTCTCATGCTCAACTTGCTGAAGGCCAAATCTCTCTAACACTTCTTTTCCCCTTGAGCTGTCTTGTTTCATTAACAAATGTCACTTCCCACCCAGCAGCTTATGCCCAAAGGCCTAGAACCCATGACTCTCTACTGAAGTAACTCTAAAAGGCGTGTGCTTCCCCTTAGGTGATGTTTTGACAGTATCTGCATCTCCCCATCAACCGTGTTACCATGTGCCTGTGTCTTCATGATGTCTCACCTGTATGTCTGCACCTTCCCCCAACCACTGTCCTATTGTTCCCTCTGGGGGACAGCCAGCTGCTTCAGACATTAAAAGCCATCAAACCCAGTGGCTGTTCGCCATTGCTCTGAGAGTAAAATCTGAACAGCCCTGTTTGGATTTCAAACTCCACCTACCCCTCACTCCTGACTGAGTCTCTAACCTCATTACCTGAAATGATCTCACTAACCCAGCCCAACCTGTCTGTCTTCCATCCCTCAGACACAACATGGCTCCTCTAGTTCTTAGGCCTCCACAGCTTCTTGTCTTCTGTCTGTAAACACCTTAGCCATTTTATCAATCCCTTGGGCTACCTGCTCCCATGGTGGCTTCCTGCTGCCCAAGGGGGAAACTCCATTAAAGTTAAAAAAAAAAAAAAAAAAGCTATGTTGTGACTGGAGAGACAGTAAGGCCACTTACTGATAGACCCTAGCTTCAGTTCCCAGCATCCACACAGTGGCTCACAACCACCAACTGTACTACAGTTCCATGGTATCTGATGCCCTCTCTGGCTTCCTTGGTTGCAAGGCATGCAAGTGACACACAGACATGTATGCAGGCAAACACTGACACATATAAAATAAAAATAAATCTGAAAGAGAAAGAAAGCTGTCTTTCCTTAGGTGTAGTAACAAACACGAAGGCCCAAGCAGAAGAACCATTAAATAAGACAAATGAATTCTTCATTCAGTTGTAGGAAAGAAGGAAAACTATTTACCTGGGCACCAAAGGCCACAGTTCTGACCCTGACGATGGTTCTCATGAGCTCTGTGGTTGTTGAGAAGCTGCTCCTTTCTGACTATGTAAGAATCTGCTGGAGCTGAGTAGTTGAAGCTTTCTTGGCATGCATTCAAAGACAGCAGGCCGGTGGCAGGGCAGTGACATGGCTGCTCCCTGAAGGACTGGCCTGACCCAGTAGGTTATCTAAGAACCCTATCCAGAGGCCCTAAACTCCAAGGATTCTGAGGCTGCAGCAGGACCAACCCTGGAAAGACTCAGCAGAACACTCATACAGTGGAGATGAAGGGAAATGAGATGATATTAGCACTATCTCCCATGTGTTGAATGTCTATACTTTGCTAGGCACCCAGGAAATTCCCCTTTTCCATGATCTCTTTCAGTGTTCTCCAACTAAGAGTTTTGGATATTCTGCTTTTAAAGGAGAGAAAAGTAAGCTGTTTGTGCCCATTGGTCTCATTCCCTGGCCCCTTGATCTATCAGCAACATGGTCAGGGCTCTGCTCCATTTCGCAAAATCAAGATCCAATCTCCAAAGCTAGAAGCAGGAAGCCATTTGGCGCCCATAAAGCTGAGAACCAAGCAACCATATTTGAAAAAACTCACTGGTATTCACAGCAATGTAATTTCTAATTGTGAAGCGTCTCCCCAAGTGTGTCAGTCTGGCTGAGCACGCATAGTTCCCGCTGTCCTCCACAGCGACATTGTTCACAAGAAGCTTTGTTCCTGAAGGGCCGTACTTCTTCCCTGCTTTAATCTCTTCACAGCCCTAAAGGCACACACACAAGAAGGGAATGAGTGCTGGCAAATTCTAGTGACTCTGTTAGCATTAGCCTATGGACTGTGGGGAAACACGTCTTTATCAGTTTCTCAACCTGTGAACCCACAGCCCCTTTGTGGTCACATATCAAACATTTACATTACATATGATCTATAACAGTACAAAATTATAGTTATGGAGGAGCAGCAAAATAATTTTATGATTGGAGGTCATCACAACATGAGGAACTGTATTAAAGGGTCACAGCCTCAGGAGGGTTCAGAACCACTGTCCAATACCTACATAGTCAATTACAAATTAAATGTTAGATATTAACCATCTAACCAGAACACAATGCATAAAATATGATAGACAGACAGAGATGATAGATAGACAGATAGATATAGATGATAGATAGAAGAGATAGATGATAGATAGTTATGATAGAGATAGATGATAGACAGAATGACAGACAGACAGACATAGATGATAGGTAGACAGACAGACAGAGATGACAGATAGATGATAGATAGATAGATAGATACATAGATAGATAGATAGATAGATAGATAGATAGATAGATAGATAGATAGATAGATAGATAGAATAGATGACATACAGACAGATGGATGGATGGATGGACGGACAGTTAGTAGGATAGAGGGATTAATGGACAAAAAAGATAGAGGTTACTGTGCTAGTCACATTTTGTCACTTTAACAAAAACACTTGACATGAACAACTTAAAGAAGACAAGATTTAATGTGCTTGTGGCTTCAGAAGTTCTTCTCCGTCACCCAGAGAAGTGTGGGTGGGGCATGGGACAACATACATGGAGGCCAGGATCAGAAAGAATGACAACGGTAGTCAGCTTTCTCGTTTGGCTACTTGTTTCATTTAGAGCACAGACTATGGACGGAGCCACCCACATTCAGGGCAGGTATTTTCCTCTCATTAGTCCTCACTGGAAATGCCCAGACAGACGCACCCAGAGGTGTCCTTTAAATTTTTTGGCACTTCTCAATCAATTCAAGTTGTCAATCAAGATAGAGAGAGAAAGGGAGGGTGGACACTCATACTTAGTCTCTTTCTCTTATTCTCTCTCTCACAGAGAGAGAGAGAGACAGAGAGAGACAGAGACAGAGACAGCGACAGATATGCTATTTATATCTATCCCAAGAAGACTTGGTAAGGAATATTTTACACATGAAAGTGGGTGATACAAACACTAAGTCAAATAGGTTGAGAAGAACAAAACTTGTGTAGCTGCAAAGATTTGCTGGAGGAAGGCTGCAGCTGAGGAATATTCCCTACCTCAAGGCCCATCTCTCCCAGCAGACTCCCACCCCATGATGCCAAGTGCCTTTGCCAGGATCACAAACTGGATAATGACTGTTTCAACCACACAAGAGACTAGACTCCCACAGATGAGTTTGCTTTATAGAATCCAGTGTACAGCAAGTCACTGGAGGCCTGAACAATGGAAAAGAACATGCCTCAGTCTATAACAAGAACTCTTCATAGGACTTCTTCAGGGTTCAAGCAACTACAATCATTAGTCTGTGGTGTGCCTTTCTCTCTTGTCATTCCAGTAACCACAGAAAATGAAAGGCTCACATTTATGTGTCTTGGAAGAGGCTGACACTCACCTTTCCCCTCTCTCTTTCTCTCTCTCTCTCTCTCTCTCTCTCTCTCTCTCTCTCTCTCTCTCTCTCTGTGTGTGTGTGTGTGTGTGTGTGTAGTGTCTGTGTGTCTCTGTGTGTTGTGTGTCCATATGTCTGTGTGTGTTGTGTGTGTCTATGTGTTTGTGTTGTGTGTGCATATATGTGTGTGTCTGTGTGTGTTGTGTGTATGCTGTGCTGTGTGTGTATGTGTCATGTTGCGTGCAAATTTGACGTAGACTTCAGGCATTTTTCTCTGTCTCTTTCCACCTTGTATTTTAAGACAGCACTGACTTGGCTAGTCTGGTTGGCCAACAAGCCCTAAGGATCTGCCAGTCTCCTGTGCACCACCACACCCAGATTTTTTTTTATATATGTTTATGGGGAGCATACAAGGTCCTCATGTTTTCAAGACAAATATCTTGCCAAGTGAGCTGCCTTCCGTGACCCAGTAACTCACTGTATCAAGCTAATCACCTTCCCCTCACACACCTGCTTCCGGACTCTTGCTCAAACCTGTTCCTTCCTTGGAGGAGCTCCACTCCACAGTGAGACTGCTTGGTTAGTTAAGTCCATTTTTCATTCAAATATTTGAGTTCCTATCTTTCCCAGCACAGTGGGAGGCTTTGGCCATGCAGGGATTATATGCACTTACTGTCCCCATGAAGATCATAATTTAATAGTTAAAACAGATAAAATCCTATATCAATAAAAATACAGCCAACTCAGTGATACATTCTCTCATCACTTAGCCAGTCACAGATGAGTGAGTTCTAAATCTCCACCCCACAGAGGAGGAGAATAAATCTACTCTGCATGGACAAATCATAAATAATGCCAGAATGCTTATTTACAAAGTACAACTTGTCTTCTTAAATTTCTTACACATTGCTCCAACAGATAAGGAAACTCTAGTTAACCATTTGACAATTGCTCACCAGGAGCTGGGACGTACTATTAAGGATTGGGTGGATGAAGCATCACCCCTCACGATAAACTTGGCACTTTGAATACAAGAGGTATTCAAATGGGTGTTGTGGAGTGTTAGTTATCTTCATAGTTAGATGTAGTCTATAAAAAAGGGGAGTGATAAGACATATAAATTTATGTGGCACCTAGAGCTTAGATTATTTACAGTGTATATCCATTAGACACATTGAAGCTAATCTCAAAGGTACCAACCCTTGGATTGATTTGACCAAAACCAAACTCACATCTGAATTCTCCTCTTCCCTCAGTGTGTCTTCTGTCTATCTGTATTTTGTGGTTTGAGGCTTCTCTTTAATTTGCTGTTATGAGTTTCATGGTCTACTTCTTCAGGGTTCAGAGTCACAAAGCTTGGATTCTTAGATTCCAAAGAAATTCTCTGCTACAGGCTTAACTGGAGAGTCCCCGGCTAGGCCCAATCTGTGCCGTGCTTCGCAGTTGCGACCCTGCTTCTGACTCCTTGTTTCCCCCAATTACCCACTTGACCAATCACATTAGCACTGACCTGGCTGTATGAGGCTCATCCTGCCCCTTGCAGGGACTGGAAGGGCTATTTTCCTAATCTACTGGAGGGTACAAACTTTCCATTGGTTTGAATTTTTTTTAATTCTGGGGTATATCTCATTATCAAGATTTAATGCATAAATAATAACAATAGCAGTCATCTATCGTTTTCCAGTTAGATTGTTATGGAGATGCATTATTATGAACATATATATTATTTCTAAGAGACTGAAACTTGATGGACCATATAGCCAAGTTACTAATGCACCTAAAGATCTCTTATCCTGATATCTTGCTGTGCACTAAGCCTGATTTTTAACCTACTTTAAGGGAATAATGTAACAGCCAGCCTTACTTGCCTTGGATTTCACATGTATCAGTCACCACATAAGTTAGTACATCTTAAATTATGTACTAAATGCCACTCTCCTGCTGCAGAGAGCAATGCATGTATGTATTTGTGTTACAGTTGTCAATCCTGAAAACATCAAATGGGTGTAAAGAGACTTTATACACAAACATCTACCATGAATACTAGGTACAACATACAGATAAATTTGAAAACTGTAGTTTTTAGAACTGAGTGCTTTGGGGTTAGCTGGAGTCAATGACCTAATCCCTTGTAAAACTGTGTTAAGGATTTGTGTAAAGTAGCCCTCATTCCTGTCCCATGTGATGCTATAATGTTCAGTAAATACAGAGTAAAAACCCTTGGTTAGGGACACACAGCAAGAGACAGTAAGGCACCAAACAGGTACGATACAGACACAAGGACAGATTCAGACTCAGCAACAGACAGACTAATGACAACCCCAAACCACAAACTAAGACAGACAGATGGACAGAAGAAACAGCAAGACAAGAAAATTCAAGCTTGAGTGTGAATATTCTTTCTTTTATGTGACACCAACACATTTTGGTACCTCCAAGGACATCTTTAATGCATTTAGCCAATGCAGATTGTAAATAAGCTAAGCTCTAGGGGCTCTGCAAATGTACATCTCTCATCTGCTCATAGTTCCCAGGATAACGCTTGATACTGTCATTCACCAGCACACACCCTAACTCCTGTTCTACTCCTCGCTCCAGACACAAAATATCCCAGGACATTCTAACTAATACACACTGGATGGAAAAGTCTCCTGGAGATGGAATCAGTGAACAGACAGGAGTCTAATCACTGGAAATGGTGGCCGAAGAATGAATAGCTGAAACGTTATCAGCAAGAGGAAAAGATGGTCACATGGGGTTCTGAGGGTTGAAAATGGGCCATTCCTGAAGACCAGGAGTTTACCAGCAGTGCAGGGGACTTCCTCCATGTCTAGATAAGCTATGAAAATGACAATTACAAATTACAGGTCAGGGCTGATTAGCTGGCTTGGTGCTGAAAGTGCTCGCTCTGCAGGCCTGAGGGCCAGAGTTTGGATCTTTAGAGACCCAGCAAATGGCAGGAGGACTGGATCTGCAGAGACCCAGCAAATGGCAGGGGGACTGGATCTGCAGAGACCCAGCAAATGGCAGGGGGACTGGATCTGCAGAGACCCAGCAAATGGCAGGGGGACTGGATCTGCAGAGACCCAGCAAATGGCAGGAGGACTGGATCTGCAGAGACCCAGCAAATGGCAGGGGGCATGGCCACTACCTGTAATTCCAGCTTCAGAAGGCAGAGACAGAGAATCCACAGAGTTAGCCCACTAGCAAGGTTGACCACATGGTTAAGTGCTGTGTTTAAAGAAGAGACTTTCCCTCAAGAATAACATAGAAGAGCAATTGAGGATGAATCTGGACAGACACCAACTTGCTGCACACACTTGCACACACTCCCACACACATGCAAAACTATCCACAACACACACATACAAAATGGAAAAAGAAAAACTATATAGAGAATTGAAAATTACAATAGCTAAACTTAAGCAAACTAATGGATTTAATAGATGGTTTTACACACCCAAGAATAAAAAGCTAATGTTGGAAAGCAAGTCAGGAAGAAATTCCCACTTAGGCAAATGCACACAAAATACTAGAACAGGAAAATGATGTGAGACTCAGAAAACACATTTTAAACAAGAAAGGATAAATAATTAATATATATTTAATTAGCGTTCCAAAGGAGACAAAAAGAAAATAAGTTAAGAAAACATCGAAGAAAGTAGTAACTAAGAAACAATGGAGAAAAGATACAATGCTCTATATTTTAAAAGACATTCACAAAGTAGATGAGAAATATCTCTCTTAACTCCCCAGAGTTATACTACTAAACTCCAATGTCAAAGAGAATAATTTTGATGATTTCAGAGATTGAGGCATATTGTCTTCCAAAAGGGCAGAGAGACAGAAATAAGAAAGGTCCACGGAGCATGAAAAAGACTGGAAATATTAAACTCTTGAATGATGGTTTCAAAGTGCAGAGCAAAAATAAATGTCAATCCATGAAAAATAGTTTACAAAAAATTAGGATGAAATAAAAACATTTTAAGAAAATGAGATAATTCATACTGAGAAAATTCATAAAGTTTCTAAGAGATGTTAGTTGGACACACATACATTATATGTAATCACTAGGGAGCTGGAGAGATGGTTCTCTGTCTAAGAGTCAAGAGCACTTGCTCCTCTTTCAGGGGACTTGGTTCAGTTTCCAGCTCCCACATGTGGACACAATCATTTGTAGCTCCAGTTCCAGGAGATCTGATGATCTCTTCTGGTCTCCATGGGTACTACCTTGGTATACACTCATTCATCCAGAACACTGACATTCATTAGCTGAAAATAAAGCGATCTTAAAAATGATTTGGTCTTTAAAAAATGACACAAGCTTGAAGATACTGGCTAGACTACAGAAGAAGATAAAGTTAAATGTGTAAGGAAATTCTAAAATATTTTTGATTAGCTATAGTGGAATGTCTTTGGTGTTTACATCATCAGAAAATTAAAATCAATAGCTACAGTAGCATGTAAGCCAAAATCCTGCCAGAAAGAGCTTAAAACCCTAAAGTCTTTCATTTCCTCAGAAGATGATAAAATACTATTCCATATGCAACTGCAGTTGACTGTGAATGAAATGACCAGCCAATAATAGTTGAAGAGATCCACCATGAAATTTATAAAAAAATAAAATGAATAATAAATGCTCGATTCAAAGAAACAGTAAGGAAAAGATAAAAAACAAGTTCAGAACCAGAATGATAGATGAGAACCAGCAGCAAAGGGGTTTAAAGGTCACATAGACAATATGTTGAGTAAAGAATCCCAGCCTAGAGCTTTTAAAGACCCAAACACCTGCTGCGTAAAATAAATATGCCCCAATATTACACAAATACAGAGAAAAAAGTAAAGGTAAAAATATAGGAAAAAAAGAGAGAGAGAAAAGATTCAGCATTCCAGCAACTACCACAAGAAAACTGGTGCTACTATATTAGTACCAAAGGGAGATAAACTTCAGAAGCTCACTGCACCAGGAATCCAGAGCCACTTATAATATCTCTGTAAATAATATCTCAAAAGCATATTACAGACATTCATAAAGTCAGAAGTATAGTGAAATAAATACCACACTGATTGAAGCTAACACTTTTCTCTCACTGGCTTGCATAACACAATCCACAAGGCCCAACTTTCAGTGTTTACATTCTCTTCAGTACACAAGGCACATTTGCAGAGGTTGAGCATATGCTGGTCCAAAAGCCAGCCTCAAAGTTCAAAGTTCTGAGATTATTTGGAATGTATTCTCTGTCATACTGCCTTCTGTCACAAACAGAAAATTTACCTTTAAAAACACCCAAACACTGCTACATTTGCAAATTAAGACGTCCTTCAAAACATCTAGAGTCAAAGAAGAAATTACAAAGAAAATCAGAATGGCCCGTGCTTGTGGAATGATAGATCAAAACCTACAGAAGTCAACCAAGATGTGGCTTAGAAGGAAGCCACAATCTTAAACCTATATATCAGAAACTCGAGTTTAATGAGAGAAGAGTCTGTCTCACAATGTTCATAAAATAATAGCAAATTAAAATCAAAAGTAAAAAAAAAGGAGTGAGGAGAACTGGACAAGAACAGAAATTGATGAAGCAAACAAATAAACTAATAAAAGAGGATTTATACATCTGCAATTAATACTTCCACAACACCGATAAGACTGACAAACTCCTGGAAAGAGTAAGGAACTAAAAATCAAGACAGGAAGTGGTGCTACAAGACAGGAAGTCAAGGTACAAGAGAGGAAGTCGAGCTGCCAGACAATGAAAGTTAGTATTGAACATTATTATTAAAGCAAAATGGAAGTATACTTTAATAGCATCATCTTAACATATCAAAATAGAAATTCCTAAATGAGCACAGCATGTTAACTCTGTCACAGACAGAACTGGGTAGGATAAATAGTTCTTCAGCTACTACAGGCAACTGTGTATGTCACAGAAAAACCTGTCCTAGAGAAATTCCAAGTCAGGAGCCATGTCACATCTAAACTCCATATGTATATAACAGAAGAGCTAGTGGGTTTAAAGAGCTTTCTAGATTCTTCTAGAAATCTTAAACCTTTGTAGAATAAAAAAAAAAAAAAACAAGTTTCAATCTATTTACTAAGCTAGACTTGTACATGTGTGAAAATCTGACATAGATGTATCATAGGGAATGAGAGCTCAGAACAGCATCATTCATGATACAAAAACAAAAGTGTTCCCCCCCAAAAAAAAATTCTAGTAAATGGTCCCCATAAGTTCATATGTGAATACATGACCCCACTTGCTGGGATTATTTGGGAAAGATTAGGAGGTATGACCTTGGCCAAGGTGTGTCTTGGGGGGGGGGGGCTCAGTTTCAAAAGCCTGTGCCTTCTCAGTGAGCTCTCTCTCTCCCCCCCCCCCCACCGTCTCTCTCATGCTTGTGGATAACATGTGAGCTCTCAGCTACTTCTCCATCACCATGCCTGCCTGCTACAATGCTTCCCACTGTGATGGACTCACCCTCTGAATTATAAGCTTCAATTAAATACTTTATTTTATAAGTTGCCTTGATCATGGTGTCTCTTCACAGCATTATTCAATACATTAAATGAGTAAAAATAAAAATTACATGAAAAGTCAAGAGTATTTTTATAAAATTTAACATGGATTCACAACAAAAAAAATTAAAGCCAACTATGGAAAATTCCCTAGTCTGGCAAGGGCATTGGATAAAACCTTAAATATCCTATGTAATGGGGGTGGGGGGTTGTTGAAAGCTTTCCCTTCAGTATAACGATGCAAAAGCACTGTTATTACCACTTCTGGGGTGTCATTAGAGTAACATGGTCTCACTGAAGGGTGGTAACTCCTGAGGTGTTCTACCCATAAAATGTGAAAGGAGGAAGACACAAGAGGAACACATATAAAAACAGATGAATTAAACCTGATTGTGTATGGGCAAAATCCTAAATAATCAGCACACACATTGGGTTACGCAAATGAACTCACCAAAGTTGCTAGATACAAGGCCAATGTACAAAAAGAAATTGTGTTTTCCTATAGCAGTGACACAGAAAAGGAAAACACAACCACACCGAGACAATAGTAGCAGTAAACATCAGTTCACCAAGAATAAATTTAACACTACCAGTGTATGTACACAGAAGTAATTTTAAATGGGAGAAAATGACATGTCATAACTTGAAAGACTCAAAATTATAAAAACTATCAACCCTTGATAAGTTTATGGATACCACCATTTAATTAAAATCTAGAATATTATACAGTTTGAGCAGGTTACATTTAGGAATATACGCATATACTTATACATACACATACAGATGCAATAGCAATTGATGAAAGAAGAGGCCTTAAGTTTGAGGGGGAGCAGGACGGTTATATAGCAGAGTTTGTACGGAGGAAGAGGAAGGGAGAAAAATACAGTAATTATATTAATCTTAATTTTTTAATTAAAAAAAACTAAAATATTATTTTGTGAAAGTAAATGCTCTGATTTTAAAATCCATATAAGAACATAAAGTACTGCAGAAGACAAGAAAAGCTCAAAGGGGAATGTGGAAAGGAATCTTGCCGTATTATCAACACAGTGAGTCCAGCAAAGGGGGAGCTAAGTTTCAGAAAGCTTGCTGGAAAAATGAGCAATTTGATTATGAAATTGTGTACATGTGCAGAGGAATTATTACTCTCCATCACAGCAGAATGTTAAGGCTAGAGGGTTTGTAGAGAACTTTCAAATCTGCAATACTGTCACAATAAGTAAGGGCTAAACAGAACACACCATACAACAAAGTACTCAAAAACAGAGCTACCCGCAAATATCAGTCTGACTAAAGTTATAGTTGGCATGCAAAACGAGGAAGACAGGTGAACCATGAATCCACATAGAGAAAAATTAAATTAAATGTGACCCCAACTAACAGTGTGCACTTAAAAGAAAAAACTCAACAAAGAACTGATGATAAGACTTACCAGTGAAGATGCGTGCATCCAAGCCTGGGGACATGAGTTCAATCCTCAAGACCCACATGGTGAAGAGCAAGAACTGAGTCCCACAATTTGCCCTGACTTCTACATGCATGCCATGGCAAGCAGGAATACACACACACACACACACACACACACACACACACACACACACACACACACTCACGCAATTACCAACAAGCAAACTCAAGAGGCACCAACGCTATCAGTCATCAGAAAATGTAATACAGACAAAATGGAAGTCTGTCCTCTGAAAAGCCAATACTACAGGGATCAAGGTTGCAGGGAGCTGCGCAGCAGGAGCTGTACTGCAGGGAGCTCAGTGCAAAGCCCTTTCTCAGGTTTCATCCCCAGCACCGAAGAATGGAGAAAGGAGGGAGAGCCAGTTAACCACATCCTTTCCTATCAGACACAGAAACTTTATAATGCTCGCACTGGCCATATTCTCTATGACCCAACTGCTTTATTCTTCTGCAGAACGTTCTACAAAACTCTAAGCATGCCGGGCAGTGGTGGCGCACGCCTTTAATCCCAGCACTTGGGAGGCAGAGGCAGGTGGATTTCTGAGCTCGAGGGTCTATAGAGTGAGTTCCAGGACAGTCAGGGCTACACAGAGAAACCCTGTCTCGAAAAACCAAACCAAACCAAAACAAAACAAAACAGAACAAAACAAAACAAAACAAAACAAAACAAAAACCTCTAAGCATGTGTGACCCAATAAGTGTGTCCAAGAAATGGTGTCCCCAAGAAATAGTGTGCACAAGAAATGGTGTGCACATAAAGTGGTGTGCCCAAGACGGTTCCCACCAGCTTCTAACTGGAAACAGCTCAAGAATCTGATGGTAATAATGAAATGTTACACAACAGTTCAAATGGTCGATAACCTGGAAGTACAGACTGCAGTGTGGATGGTTCTCGCAGGTTTACTATTGGTCTGAAAAGGCTAACTACAAAATACTACACACAGATAATTCCAATATGAAGTTCAGAAACAAGCAGAGCTACTGTGAGATCCTCTGAGTTAGTAAAGCAGTGATCTGGTGATCTGGTGTTCCTGTGATTCTGTGATCCTAGACATAAGGAAGGCACAGGATTTTGTGTGTGTTTGTGTGTTTGTTTGTTTGTTTGGTTGGTTGGTTGGTTGGTTGGTTGGTTGGTTGGCTGGTTTTACAGTTACAGAGGCAGTGTTTGGAGCTCTTGGTAACAGTTAATCTAGACCTTGGCGGTAAGTGCAATTAAGCATGTATTCACGTTCTGACCACCTGTCTACCTGTTGGTCATTCATCTATTTTCTACGTATACATGTTAAGCTTCAATAAAAACATTTTAATGCATGTCAGTTGGTTCCCAAGACCTTAAAGAAATGTGTGAAATGTCCTATAAGCTAGCAATAAAACAGGGAGAAGAATTAACAGAGAAGTGCAGCCAAAGACATGGGTACATCTGAAGAGAATTCAGAAATGGACAATAAACTCAACAAATAGCAAATGGTCAATCCAATTAGTAATTATGGAGGATAGCTAAACTGCCCAATTTCATGCTCATCACATTGATTTGATTTAATTCTTTTTTTTTTTTTTTTTTTTTGAGACAAGGTCTCTCTGTAGCCCTGACTGTTCTAGAACTCTCTCTGTAGACCAGGCTAGCCTTAAACTCATAAAATTTCACCTGCTTTCCTAATTTGGACAATATCACATTAGTTCTGCTTCCCTGATCAAACTGATTTTGTTTACATATGAAGTTATCCTAAGCTTGCAAGAAATTGGTGACAGTCCTACTGATTCGAACTAATATAAAGTTTTGGAAGCAATCTGTGACATCAGTGGAACTGTGAATTATTTATTTGTATCTTTAGCATCTGGCAATTCTAGGGTTTGTGATCAAGCACCCTTACACTCTGTCAAAGATGCACGAGACAGGTGTAAGGACGCTCCTGTCCACGCTCCACACAGGGAGCAAAGAATATGAACACAGAGAATGATAGAGATGACCACGAGGAGCCAAGCAGGCTTTCTGAGAAGACAGAAAGCTTCGTCTTGAAGGACAAGCTGCTCATGCCAAGGGGCTTATACCAGGTTAGGGAGAGAGAGGATGAGAGAGTCTATACTCCGTAATGAGGACCCACCTCATTCTCCTCCGCAGAAGTAGACACAGAAGAGATGATAAATAATATGGCAGTGTGGATGAAACCTTCAAGGCCATGCAGCGTCCCCTAGGAAGCAAAATCTTGCCAAAGTTTAGCACAGGAAAAAGTAAGACGTTTGAATAATCCTGCGCCACAGACTCCATGTGGGAAGGGATCAAAGCCCATAAAGCAGCAGTGGTTCTCAACCTGGGGGCCCCGACCCCCACACGAGTCGCATGCATTATAACTGGTAACAGTAACAAAACTACAGTTATGAAGTAGCAATGAAAATAATTGTATGGTGGGGAGATTCACCACAATGTGAGGAACTGTATTGAAGGGTCACAGAGTTAGGAAGGCTGCCACAAAGGAAAGTCAAGGCAGGACTAGGACAAGGGAGCTGAGCTGCAGTGTCTAGCTGTGCATTGTGGAGACAAAGTGAAAACACGATGAAGAGAGAGGAGTATGGGAAACTCTGCTCACCTTTCAAAGGGGGAGCAGCTAAGACACATTGTGAGTTTTCAAATACAGCATCAGATGAGGCTGTGACAGGAGCTGGTAGTGGCAGCCCTTGCTGGGGACAAGGTCTGCTGAGTAACGGAACAGAGATGGCAGGAGTCTTTCTTAGGGTTAATTTGTGTAATTTGTAATTTCCAAAACACTGGATATCAGAGCCATTCTAACAAACCAAGGTAAATGGGAAAAAAAAGACAACGGGAGCTTGAAAGATGGATAATTGGGGTATAGAGAAGAAACAACATTACAAAGCAATAACAACCATAAGTTTAAGGTAATTATCAGGATTCCTACCAAGCCTGCTCTGAAAGATTCTATTTACCTGTCACAGGATTTTCCCTGTCCAATTACATTAGTGCAATAGGACCCCTGTGATTGGACAGGGAACAGGGAGGTGGAACCAAGAGTGGCAGACACAGAGGGCATCTCAAGGAGAGAGGGGAAGGAAGATGGCAGCAGACTTGAACTGGCATAGCTCCACCGATGATTATGTTATCATAAAGATTAGAATTTTGGGATAATTTGTCTAATCTAGGTGGGCCACTTTTATCATTATCAATTGGCTCTGAAATTATTGTATTGTCATCTTGTACATTGTGTTTTTATTGATACATAAATCTGATTGGTTAACTATATGCTTAAGAGTTTTAATTCTACCAGGTAATTGGGTGTTGAGATGGCGGACTGTGGGGTGGGCAATTATTGCGTGGGCCTGGTGGCAGAGATCTGCCAAGGGACTCAGCAGCAGAGTTGGCGGAGAGAGTGAGATTACCTGGCAGGAGCTCTGCAGCCGCTTATTGTCAGCACTAGGCCAGGAATGTGACAGTTCCCTTATTTAGTATTTCCGGAAACATTTACCCTTGGAAGGGAAAGGTGGGTTTTACATAAGAAGAAAAAACATTATCAATAGAGGATTTAGTTGTTGTTTTGTTTTTTGTTTTTTACCTTATACCACTTTATTGAATCCAGAACACAACTGTCTGGGAAGTAGAGATGACACATCAGATTGCCCGATTTTCCTAAGGATAACGTTTGCTGGTACTCATCTGATGAATTTATGGGACTCTCTTCGGTGGAAGAGTCACACCAGTGTTTTTTGAAAATGGTTAGGTTCACAGCTATTCGGTAGCAGCTGTGAGCATCCCTGTAAAACAAACAAACAAAACCCAAACAAACAAGAAAGACAACAATGAAACCCAGCAGGATGCAGCCAATGAACTCTTAAGCAGTCTCGAAATTCAGTAAACCATTTTCACATCTTTTCTTATTATTTTCTAGACACTGTACAAACCCTCTGCCTTGTATGAAGTAGAGTAACCCTGCAAACCATGCACTACCCAAGGATAAGTGGTATTTTTAAGGGTAGACACTGGCATCTCATTCAGCATGACCCAGGAGGGCTGAGGGTCACCATGAGCCTCTTGGTCTCAAAAGTCACCTACACTTTCTCAGGAAGATACATCTGGTAAAGCAAAGGATTGGTGAATTACAGAACGGTTGTCTGTATCCTTTAAAACTATCGACAGCTGAGAGCCACTCCAGACTAACAGAGATTAAAGGCATATGGAACACACCCAATTTACAGGGAGATAAACCAATATTTAGAGAGATAACAATATATTGTTGGTCAAGCTTATGTGAAAAGTCATAGAATTATAATACTCTGGCCAAATAGGTGGGTTTTACTGAAGTCCTGGAAATCTTTACAAACTGAAAAGGAGAAGGTGAGGAAGAGAGAGGGGAGGGGGGGAGGACTGGAGAGAGGCAAACTGAGACAGAGAGAGGACTAGAGAGAGAACTAGAGAGAGAAAGGCAGAGCAAGACAGACGGGGGCGAGAGAGAGAGAGAGAGAGAGAGAGAGAGAGAGAGAGAGAGAGAGAGAAAGAGAGAGATGGAGAGAGAGACAGAGAGAGAACAGAGAGAGGAAGACAGGCAGAGCAAGACAGAGGTGGGGAAGGAGGAGGCGGTGCCTTTGGTGGGACATATATTTTCCAGTAGACTCACGTGCCCACCAAGCAAAATTATCTTGCATGGAAATCGTTCAATAGCCATTGTCACTCAGAAACATTACCTCTGACACAAGGATTCCTGTAAACTCTAGAACATCTCACAGATTTGCTAGCTTTTGAAGGTCTGCTTTAAGCAGGTTCCTGATCAGAAGTGTTTGAATGATCCATTTGGGTCTGGATCAGCCAGTTTTCCGAACACCTTAGGCATCTTCAGAAACGGCAGCAATAGTATTGATAAACACTCTTTGCAAGCTGGTCTGGCCTGAAACTTCATTTCACTGAAATAAGATGATGCAATTTGTGCTCCAAAAGTTCTTTCTAAAACTGTTCTGCTTTCAAATTCGTTCCTCGCTAGGAGTCATCTCTTACCAGTTGAAGGCCATCCTGCATTTGTGTATCTGCTGGTGTGGTAGTTGACATCTGTCATTCCAGTACTTCAGAAAACAGTTGGAAAGTGGTCTAGGCTAGATAACAAGTCTCCAAAATAAAGGTCAATAATACCCATTTTCTTAAAAGAGGTGTTTAGAAACCGAGAGGGAGACATGGGAATTTGTTCTACTTTAAATGAATGACTTACCTTATAACACACTGGTAGATGCCAGAGTCCTCCAGTGCCAATGGAAGAAACAAAATCCAGGTCTGGTCCTGGTGAATTCTACGGCGTCTGTTGTTGGATATTGGGCCTTTGCTGGGTGTTTTGTACCATGTCAGATTTACTGCCCTGTTCGTTACTGGGGGGTATGTGCAGTTGAAAGGGAAAGGCTGGCCCTCTGAAATCATCTCATTGTGCGTATAGATGTCCTTACACGTATCTAGGGAAGGAAGGGAAAGCAAATAAAATAAAATAAAATAAAATAAAATAAAATAAAATAAAATAAAATAAAATAAAATAAAATAAAATAAAATAAAATACGACAGAAAACTGGAGTCATTATTCTTTTTAGGAAATATTTTGCTCTGGTCAATGTGAAATTTTATTTAGCAGTTTGTGCGTTTCCCGAAACTAGCCCAGTCATTTAGAAACATAGTGCTAAGACCTTCAAACACAGCGAGGACAAGGTTCCCCAGACCCCTGTACAGAACCATGGCCCCTGTGTCTGTATCGTCTACTCTTCTGCCCTTACTGTCTCTGTCCCAGCACAGAACCAACCTGGTCATTTTCCTGTCTATGCTTGTGGTCAGATGTATCCTCATTCCACAGTGCTTGGTTTAAAGACAGCTTCCCTTCAAAGCCCATTTCTACCAAGTTAGGTTTTCTTAGAAACTTGTACTCTCTGGTAGCTTTGGACCATAAAATAACCTTGTATCACCTAAGTTAGTCCAAAGTTCCAAAGTGACATTTGGGATTGAGCCTCCAAGAACTTGGGAATGAACTTTTCCTCTTCCTCCCTCCCCCTCCCCCTTTGACTGCCTGCCTGATCTTCTGGAGGAAAGAGTGACTTGCAAGGTTGGGGCTTAGCTGACGCCCCTGAAGGTGAATCAGGGGCGTGGAGATGAATGACAAAAGATGCTGCGGCAAGACAACGGACCTCTGGTATTCAAGGACTCACAGACCCACAGAACTTACCTGCTGCCACAAAAAGTGGAAGGGCGAAACAGAACCCACAGAAGAGCAAGAACGACATCCCCATTTCGGGCTATAGGGGGGGAAAAGAGAATGAAGCGAAAGTAAGGGATGCGGTGAGGCTAGCCCCTTCCTGCACACTGTGGGGCACACAGTGGGGCTCAGTGGGAGAGCCCAGAATGTCAGTCCCAATCCAGGTCACCGGCCTTCCCCTCTGAATGGGGAGCCCTCCACATCGGCCTCGCCGTTCCGAGGCTGGCCTTTCCCCAGCCCCACTCCGTTTTGCTTTTCTGCGCCAGACCTTCAGAAGCCAGGAAATTCAGACTGGCCTATGAAGGGGACTGGAGGGGAGTTGAGGGACAAGGCCAGGTTTGGTGGCACTTGGATCGAACCAGGGCCAGGAGATCGTACAGCAGCCGGAGCAGGCTGTGGACCCGCCCAGCGTGCCTCTGGGACCCGCCTGAGACTGAGGGGCTCCCTTGAAATTCCAGATGCCCTCTGGCTGAGCGGTGAGCGCCGGCCCACCTGGGAAGGGCAAGGGCGAGCAGGAATCCCAGAGTTTGACCCAAGTCCCAGCCCCCTTTCCAGGACAGAGTCGCCTAGCCGCCCCAGTGAGGATCGCTAAGTCCCTCCACCCTCCCCTAGCAAGGATGATGCCCCAGGGATCCTCCACCTGCCTATAGGGTCTCAGAGCGCAGGGTCTTGAGGAGCAGAGAGGGAACCCCGCTGGGGACCGGATCCCTGTTGGTCGCTGCCTGGGCATCGCCTCTCCGCCGCAGGCAGGGCAGACTCACCTTCCCCAAGTGGAGCAGGACAGAAAGAATCCGTTCTTAGAAAAGTGTTCAGTCTTTTTTTTGCCTGATCCCAGGCCGACACGTTCATCTATCAGGAATGACGGCTTAAATATGCTCCAGATCACCACTAAAAAATTATCATTTCCTTTTCAAACACTATTTGAGTGGTTATTACATGCCTAGCACTGCCCTAATATGGACTATTCCAGATGTGGAAGCCATTCCACATGGCTTCTGCGGGATGGCATTAACCCTCTGTCGTCGTGCTAGATCGTCGGTACAGCAGACTGTCAACAGGTTGAGCACCGCTGCAGTCTAAACTTGCCAAAAAGCGACGCTAGCCCGGACCTGTCTTCCTGCCCCAGAGACACGGGGAACCCCAATAGGCAATGGGAAGAGCAGAGACAGCAAATGCTGTCGGTCCAGCAGCTTCTTAGAGGGCATTCCTGGTGATTTTTGTGGAGTAGAAACTGTAAGACTTTCAAAACAATTACAGCATCAGTCTGACTAGCTGTCCCACGTTCACAAAGTTAAGATGAACAGGTGTCTGTCCGTCGAGGCACTGTCCCTTGGCAGAAGCACTCTGCCTTACACTTCCGGGATGATCTCTCTGTTGAATAAGTTTGTTGATGCATGAGGAATCAATCATTAGGTTTAGATACAGAACAGATTTGAGGGCTGCGAGCTTTTCAATTACAGGGAGAAACCACAATGTTAAGCAGAATAAGAAACAGAAGACACATACTTCAAGTTCTGCCTATTTGGAAATTAAACAAAAAGGAAACTAAGATGTAGAAGAGAGACTACGGGGGTGGGTGGAAGAAGCCGGTAAAACGAGACTGGGTTCAATTAGTGCACACCAAACCCCAGTAATGTATAAAATAAAGACAAAACTGATTGAAGTTTTAAAAATAAAAATACAAAACTCTAACATGTTTGCATGCAGAACCTCCCACAGAAACTAAGGAAGGAACTGAGCATGGACTTAGACAGGTTCCTAGAACAATTTTAGCTTTGTTTGGCGTGGCCAGAAGAAACCCTGCTTTGGCAGGAACTTACTGACTTCAGTCTCCTCTCGTGACCTCCTCTTCTTCCCACTTTCATATCCGTGTGTGCCACCACACAGTTGTCATGGGCTACATAATTCCAAACAAGCTATGTCATGTAAGCAACAGACATCAGAAGGAATCTTCTCCCGGTTTCCTGTCTCTGTTCGCCCATACTCAAACTCCCAGCCTCAAACTCGGTACTTATTTTCTCCCCTCCCCCTCCCTTTGTGCGTGTGTGTGTGTGTGTGTGTGTGTGTGTGTGTGTGTGTGTGTGTGTGTGTGTGTGTGTGTGTGTGTGTGTGGTGGGGGCAGAGATCGAGAGACAGAGAGAGGAAGGTCCTTAAGCAATATAAAAATTCTTACATAAGATTTCTTAGTCACTGTATAAAATTTACTATACTGTGCACTTATATAACTTACTTTTTAATAAAAGCATTATATTTGTGGGATTTAAACATTTGAGGTGTGGTCCTTCTCAATAATGGCTTATTGCTGTAAAGCGTTCCATTGTGTGAGCAGTGAGCAATCGATGTGTCTCCCTTAGGCATTTTGGTTGTTCCATTTTTACATTTTGCTATTTATTATACATAATGTTTCTGTGACAATTCTGGCAATGTCTCTTACATGTTTGAGAGAAGCTCCAGGATCATTAGGTGAGTGTGTCTTCATCTGCACTGGCAATCTCTGATTGATTGTTTCTGTGACACCATTCTCTAGAGAAGAATATTTCATGTTCCTGTCAAACATTAAAGACACCCGAATGTGTCCGATGACACACTGAGTATTGGAAAGATAGCTTAGCGACATGGACCCTTCTATAGCTTGCAGCCATTATTTTCTGGTAAATAATTTTTTAAAAAAAGGATATTCAATATTAAGAAGCACATAAGATAACAAATACAGTGAAGACATGGATAGAAAGGGCGTCATAAGGCACAGCCTTTCTCCTGAGCAGGGGCCCAGAGTCCAACAGACAGATGTCTGGGAGACGAGCTCTCTCTTTTTACTTTTTAAGTTTTTTAATTATATTTAAATATGTGTGTACATCTGTGTTGGCTATGTGCATGTGACTCTAGGTGACCACAAGGTCCAGAAGAGAGTGGCAGTTCCCTTGGAGCTGTAATGAAAGGTGGTTGTGAGCTACCTGATATGGGTTCTGGGGACCACACTCTGGTCCTCTGTAACATCCATTTACACTTTTAATTGGCAAGCCATCTCCTGTAGCATGAACAACCAGTACAAAGTCTCTGAAGGATGGAGTTTAGGACACTCCAAAACACTGAAATGAAGAGAGAGTGATCGCCACACAGCAGAAGGGAGAGTTGGGTAAACTGAGTACGGAAGTAGGTGTGGCTAGATCACATGGGCCTGGGAACAACAGTGCAATGGCTGAATTAAAAGATATTAGAATATTTAAATCAGGAAAAATCCAGTCTCACACTCATTGTTTCAATGGTTCCCTTACCACTAACGACCACCCAAAGGGCCAAGCACTAAGGGGACTTCATGGGTTTTCAAAATCAGGAGCACATAAAGTTGGGGAGGAATGTAGGGTGAAGGGGGAAGTTGGAGGGGAAAAAGAGTAGATATAATACTCAAATCCAGGGAAAGTCGGTGTATGCTACCGAGCTTTGGAATGGTGTGTTCCCCTGTGACGCAGAGAGTGGGGCTTGGGACCTAGATCAGCAAGTCCTTCTTCAGTAACAGGGTCCTGAAAGAGAGAGAGGACCAGGAGATCAGAAGATAAAGAGGATAGAAGAGAGAGATTTTTTTAAAAAAAGTTTGGGACCTGGAGGTCTTGTACAAGCTATGGCTTGAGCCAAGCAAGCTTGTTTAAAAAGGACAGCATTTTATATACTAGCATTTTATAGACTAGTTCCAGGGGAGAAACAGGGCTGTCCAAAGACGCTACCCTATAATGGGACAAAGTCAGCAGGACACTAATCAAACAATGTTGCAAGAGAGGAACACAGGCTTTCTGAAGAACATTACATGGCCTTGGGACTGATAACCAACAGCTCCATACAGTTCGGAAGAGCTGAGATCTCAGGATCTGAGGTCACAGCTCCCCCAAGGCCCTGGCCCCAGGCCATTTCTAGCTCTGCCAAGGTATTTCAGATTTAGAGAAGGAGCTCTGTCCTCCATACCAAAGCCTTGGTTGGTCAGTCAGGCAAGCTCTCCACAGATACCAGAGGAAGATGCCCCCTTTTGGCCTTTCAGTTTTGATTTATATGCTTATGATATAAGTCTCAGCTCTTCCTCAACATCAGTCTAACATGAAATGTAGAGATCCACAAGCCATACATTAGAGTAAAGCCTAAAGTCTGGGTATATTTAGGTGGAGCAGCACATACACGGGGTGCCGCCTGGTCCAGTAGCCAGCACTACAGAGCCTCAGAAGTTAATGGCTACTGTGTGATATTTACATTCACAGCCATTCGTGCACACATCAAGGAGTCCTTCAGCTTGGACTCGAAGAAACCCACTGCCTCCAAGAGATCCCATCGCAAACTAAAGTCCTACTAGCAAATCATTTCTCCTGCTAGAAATAGGAAGCCTGGCTGTGGGGCTTCCGTGAGGGACTCTTGTTCCTCGGGGTCCACAGAAACCGGAAGTTAGTTTTCTGGATGGCTGTTCATCCTCCTAATCTCACGATGATTCCTCGATGGCACGTCACTCCAGAACAAGAAAGTAGAGGTAGAGATGCAAACACATCTTCAGGACACTCACCTGGTAGTTGATAGTTGAAGTCCCCTGGTCTTTCCAGCCTGGCGAGCAGGGAGCCATCTGTCTTGACACTCTCCAGGTGCTGGCTCTTACTCACAGGGCCCAGGAGCTGCTGGCGCGTTGTGGTTCCACCCAGGGCTACGACCCACTCTGCTGTGCATTAACACCCTAAGTCCTTCACTCTCGATGCTCCTGGGCCGCATTTTCAAACTTAGCTCAGACATATGTCGTTATCCAAAATAAAAGGACTTGCATTTATCCCTGGTCAATGTCATTTGGAGAAAGTGGGTGGTTAGAAAGGATAACTAGTTATCTGGGAGTTAGAGGACCTGACTCCTGTCTCAGCACATTTGGCCATTAATGAAGACTGGCATGAACCTGGAGCAAAGGCGGTCCCAAAGCCCAGACACTTCTAAGTAAAGCTTTTAGACGTCCATCTTTAACTGACAAAGAAACATTCATTTCAAAGGATATCGGGTTTGGCTTTCTCAAATTCACGATGGTTTCTGGATGATTCCCCTTTCCCATTGCGGCCCTGCGTGTGAGAGAGCCGTGCAGTCTCTGTGGAATTTAGTTAGCCAAGAACCAGAAGAGCTTCTGTCTTTCTGCAACCATGCCAAGCAAACTATCAGGGAGGAGAACAAATTACTTTGGAAAGGGTGGTTTGGCTGTGCATATCTAAAAACTAGGGGGAAAATCCAGACAGCCAAGAGAAACAGAAAAGCTATCCATTTGGCAGCCTTAATAACAAGTTATAGAGCATTCTTCAACTGCAGTGGCATGAACAAAGATTTGTGCTAAGTTTTTGTACGTGCATGGATGTAAATTTGTGTGTGCATATAGGGGTGTGTGTGCACATAGGTGTGTTTGTGTGTGTGTGTATGTGTGCATATAGGGATGTTTGTGGGCACATAAGTGTGTGTGTGTGTGCATTGCATATAGGGTGTGTGTATGTGTGTGCAGATAGGGGTGTATATGCACATAGGTGTGTGTATATATAGGCATTGTGTACATGTGTGCACATGACATGGCATACAAGTAGAAGTCAGATGGTAATATTTGGTAGCCAGTCCTTGGCTGTCAATTTGCCTTTGTAACTTTGTTTTATTTATTTGGTTAGTTAGCTCATCATCATCATCATCATCATCACCATCATCACCATCATCACCATCGTCATCGTTCGTGTGTGTGTGTGTGTGTGTGTGTGTGTGTGTGTGTGTGTGTTGTTGTTGTTGTCGTAGGGTACATGTGCCAAGACACATATATGGGCATTAGAGAACCTTTTGGGGAAGATTCTTTCCTTCCATATTTACAAAGTTTCCAGAAATTGGATGCAGGTCATCTGGTTTACAGAAAGCACCTTTAGCTGCTGAGCCAAGCACCTCATTTTGAAGCATGATCTTTCTTGATATTTTTGTCATTACATAAGCCAGGCTAGCAGGCCCCCAGGCTAGCAGGCCCCCAGGCTAGCGCCCCCCCAGGCTAGCAGGCCCCCAGGCTAGCAGGCCCCCAGGCTAGCGCCCCCCCAGGCTAGTGGCCCCCCAGGCTAGCAGGCCCCCAGGCTAGCGGGCCCCCAGGCTAGCGGGCCCTGGAGCTTCCTCCTCTCTCCACATACCGTATCCTGTCGGAAGGCCGGGATTACAGATTTGTACCACAGCATCCAGCTTTTACATAGACTCCAGGGTTGAACTCAGGTTGTCAGGTTTTCATGACAAACACTTTATCGACTGAGCAATCTCCCTAATCCTTATGGTTTTGAAGGTTAGAATATTAAGATGTGTGTGTGTGTGTGTGTGTGTGTGTGTGTGTGTGTGTGTGTCCTCATGGCATGGCAATAAAATATTAATAAATAACCTCAGGCTGTGAAGTTACAGGTGGCTTTTTCCTCCTTACACATTTCAGAAATGTCGGCACCTTCTTGAACAACATTATGATACAAATGATGACTTTCCTAGTTTACTGTGCAACAAATATTTCTAACGCTATCCACTCACCCACACTGCCATGGCCACTGCCTCATGGCTTTTCTCGCTGGGCATTTGGTGTCGTAAGCAGGGGAAGAGCGCCTGTGCATGCTCAGCACACTGCCGCTGAGCCCCCTCGATCCACTCGAGATCAGTCCACCTGGTTTTTCTACTCCTATAACGCACTCCTAACCAATGGCCTCTGACAAACCTGCTCCAAAGGTTACAGTGAAGATGCGTCAGTAGAAAAACCAAGACAAGATGCTTAAGGGGAACCAACAGCTTGCTCTGGCACTGGGCAGGTGCCATTGAAATCTTGAAAATTGCTACTGGTGTTAATGCTGGGTTTTGAAGATCTTACTGTAAACACTGTGAACACTCCTGATGAAGTTCCTGGTGAGCTAGGATGTTGAGGGAGAGGTCATGTGACTGCCTGTGTGGTATAAATATTTTTGCTGGTACGAGTCCGGTGTGTGCTGCGGTGGAGATGGCGGCACGTTCCAAAACCACACCAAGCCAAACAGTTCCACGTGGGGGTTTTATTGGGGGGACAAGGTAGCAGCGAGGAGAGAGAAGGGAAGAAGAG
>CM052709.1:3432793-3498901 GCA_028551405.1 Uromys caudimaculatus
AGAGATCCTCCAATATATATGGAAAGTGACGTGGCATGACGTAGCCACAGGTAAAGGTGGGCGGTGGGTCAAGGTGAATTCTGGGAATATGGTGGCCGTTGCCTTAGCAACAGGTGGGCGGATCACACTGTCGCCTGGATGATATCACCTGCGTGCGACATCATCGGTTTGGCGCTCCTGATGCCAACAGCCTGATTCACTGCAGCTACATCAGTGCTGCTCTGACTGCTTATCAGTGCTGCTCGGACTGCCTTCAGGAAATGGGCAGTCAGTCACACAGCCAGCCTGGCTATAGTTGACAACACTGGTCATTTTGAACTCTCCAGTGGATGCACCCCAAGTTCTCCACAGAGTGTGCTGGCTCTTGAAGGTGTAGCCTCAGCCAGGCAGTTTCAAACAATTTGTACTAGATTTATTGCTGATTTGCGCCTCAGTGGACTCCAAAGGATGTTGTAACCTCTCCTATCCAGGCCAGAGAGGGGAGCACATACCCTGGTGGCCTAGTACAGAGACTGCCACAGCTGGAATACAAGTGATAAATGTCTGTAGAGTCTCCATTTGCATGTGAAGTGCTCTGATGGGTACCAAGACCCTTTTCCAGCTGTCTAAGCCTTCTGTTCAGACTCTTTCAGCTGGAACACCCTGCTGCATCCTTCCATTGCAACGCTAGCTCAGTGAAAGGCTTCTCCTGAGTGAGTGAGCTCTGTCTGAAAGGGGCAGGGCAGCTGGCTGCCTGACAACAAGAGGAGTTCCCAGCCAGTGACAGACCCAGTTGCCCAAGTGGACAAGCACCTAGTTGTCTAACTGCTGATCAGGAGGGAAGAGATTACATCTCCTGTAATTTTCCCTTTCCTAAAATTTGTTTGGGTACACACACACACACACATACACACACACACACACACACACACACACACACACGCATACTCAGTCATGCATGCAAACACCTTAATTCTGTCTTAAAACAAAACAAAACAAAACAAAAAAAACCCAAGTATTCTTTTTTTTAAAATTGGATATTTACTTTATTTACATTTCAAATGTTTTCCCCTTTCCAGGGCTCCCCTTCCGAAACCCCCTATACCATCCCCTCTCCCCAGGCTCTATGAGAGTGCTCCCCCACCCGCCCACCCACTCCAGTCTTCCCTCCCTGGCATTCCCCTACACTGGGGCATCGAACACCCTCAGGCCCAAGCGCCTTTCCTCCCACTGATGGCCAACAAGGCCCTCCTCTGCCACATATGCGGCCAGCACCATGGGTCCCTCCATGTGTACTCTTTGGTTGGAAAAAACAAGTATTATTGAATTCTGACACCCTAAGTTCAAGACAGCACCCAGGGAAGGACGAAGGACAGGCCGGCGGGAGAAAGGATGACCTCTTATGTGGACAGAGTCAAGACTAGTGTACAAAGGCAGAGAAGACAGAATGAAGGCTTTGGTGTCTGGAGAGTTCCAGAAAGCTCTCGGTGTCAGACACCTGGGTCTGGTAGCTGTAACACTGGCTGCTGCCAAGGGCTGAGGGTCCTGGTGTCCAGTCTGCCAGTTGCTGTCATGCTGGTGAAGGAAAGGCTTGGTGCTGGCCGTCTACAAAAGAGCAGCAGCAGGTGCGGCTCCTGCCTGCCCGTGCCATGGGTGCCGCCAATCACACAGGGCTGGACAAGCATGCAAAGGCTAGCTCATGACACAACTTTTTCTTCACAGCCTCTCTCGCCGGATCCAAGCTTCTTCCCTAATTTTCTCAGTTAGGCACAAGTTCAATACTCCTAGAATACCAACGTGAGCATGACAGCAGATATGTTTCCTCTGCTTTTAAATCTAGTAAAGGATATGAGACTGGGTTTATTTCTTTAAATCAATTTATTATGAAGAATTTGCAAATTAGAAAAAATCACACAGCTAGATTGGCGTGGCGACAAGCCCTGGCCCAGAGCCGAGGTCTACCCGTCTGAGTGGCCTTCTCTACACACAGGAGCTGCTCTGAAGCTCACCGTGGACCTTCCCTGTGGATTTTACACCCCCGCTATCAATTGCATTGATGAGCACTTAGCCACCACAAAAACCGAAAAACCTGTGACGTAATTAGACTAGACAATTAGCTTTATATTCTCTTATGACGCACGTGTCCTGTACCGGTCACATTCAGTCTTTGCTCACAACCTGTTATTTACCTTTGTTTACTCTCCTTATGGCATAAACTATAGCCACATGCATGTTTCTTTATATATGTGTATATATAGTTGTATAAACCTGTGTATGTTAAAGGCTAGTGTTAGCATTCCTTCTAGGCTCCGCCCAACAGTTACCTAGCAACAGCCTAGTAGGCCTGGCTTGCTATAAAAGGGGCTATTTGGCCTCCCTTTACTCTCTCTGACACACCTCTCTCTCTCTCTCTCTCTCTCTCTCTCTCTCTCTCTCTCTCTCTCTCTCTCTCTCTCTTTCCTCCCTCTCCCTCTCCCTCTTTCTCTCTCTGTGTCTCTGTCTCTCTCTGACCCCTTTCTCCCTCTCTCCCCTTCCTCCTCCCCCTCCCCCTCTCTCTCCCGGCGTTCCTACTCCCATCTCAACCCCCCTTCCCAAGTCCCCGAATAAACTTCATTCTATACTAAGCCTGCCCTAAGGCTGGTATCTCAGTGGGGAGAGAATGATGCCCCAGCATGGGCCCGCCAAGGCAGCCCCTCCCACGGCACCATACCGTGCTCTACAGAACATCTCATTGGCTTTGCAAAACCCATCAGCTAGGATGAGGGAGAACAGTTTCTTTCTCTCTGAGATTGGGCAATTTTGTCTAATATTTCACTTTCAAGTCCATTCATTTTCTTTATAATTCCGTGACTTCATTTATTTTTCTTTAGGGCCGAGTAGGATTTCTTTTTGTAAATATAAAGCACATTTTTATTATTCATCCATCTGGGTGGACAGCTAGGTTGCTTCCACTTCCTTGCTATAGTGAACAGAGCAACAATCAATACTAGGGTGTGAATATCTCTGTGAAAAGCTATGGAGTTCTCTCGGGCCCAATGCTCAGGAATGAAATGGCTGGGTTCTATGATAGTTCTAGTTTTCAAGTTTTAGGAACCTGCAAACTAATTTCCATAATGACTGCATTAAGTTGCACTGCCACCAGTGTAGAATAAGGCTTCTCTTAGCAGCTTCCTAACATCTGGTGTCAGATTTGGGTTTTTTTTTTTTTTTTTTTTTTTTTTTGAGACACGGTTTCTCTGTGTAGCTCTGGCTGTCCTGGAACTCATTCTGTAGACCAGGCTGGCTGCGAACTCAGAAATCCACCTGCCTCTGCCTCCCACGTGCTGTCAGATTTGTTAATGATAGTCATTCTGACAGAGGTAAGAGGCTACATCTCAGAGTAGTTTTAATTTGCTTTTCGCTGATGACTTGGGATGTTGTACACTTTAAAAAGAGATTTATCATCCCTTTGTGTTATTCACCCATTTGCTGACTGGCCATCTTGTTCCTTCACATTTGGTTTTTGCAGTTCATTTTAGGGTCTGGATATTAGCCCCATGAATCCAATTGTGTGGAAAACACAGGCCATGAGGAGCATTGAGGCAGAATGGAATCTCAGTTAGTGACTAAGTGTTCAGGAGGGACTGCCACTGTCCACAGCCCTCTGGGTAAACAAGGCACTGCATCTGACTCAGGCAAAGCAGAACAAGGAAAATGTCTGAGAAGGGAAAAAAATCAGGAGCCAGACAGAAATAAGCAACTGACAAAAGCAGAGGTGAGAAGCAGGCAGCACCTGTGTCAGAGAAGCCCGAGGAGTGACAGCAGACAGACAAGGCCCAGACTCTCCCCAGACTAGGAAGCAACTCCCAAATGGCACCACAGGCAAAATCCATTCTAGGCAAAAGGTCCTTTAAAAGGTTGGATATGGCTGCCAGCAGGCTTCCATCCTAGCAGGTGTCAACAGGATCCTACCAGCCCACAGTCTAGCAAGACAGGCCTGACTGGTCCAGCAGCTTGCCAGCTCAGAGAGGAGTGTTGGTGTTTCATCTTCAGATTTAAGCTAAATTAATAAACAGGAGTTAGCTGCCTGAACCAACCAAGTCTTCCTCAGCAGACCCCTGAACAGTCTTGGGCAAGAAGAGCACGTCTTTGGAAGACTGGTGCTCGTTTTAAGTAGCGTCATCCATTTCCTGTAAGGTTTCCCTTCTCAAAACTTACTTAGGCATGTGCTCACACATGCAAACACCCACCTCCCCCAACACACAGAGGCCTTAATTCTGTTTGTAAAATAAGTATTACACCCCAAATTCCTCTCTCCTGTCTCATCTTACCCGTGGTTTCTTATATAGAATCTCTTCTCCCATTCATCCTTGCGACTGTAATGATTCATTTCTGCATTTTATTTTAGTAAACATGAAAACACTTTTAAAACTAAGCAGGTCTATTTGGAAGCAGGTTCTATCCCAGGAATTGGATGGAGGTGCTCCAAGTGTGACATGGACATATATGAAGTCTTACCAGAGACAGCAAAGCTGGGCTTCAAAGAAGCCAGGTGCTCTGCCCTCAGTCAGAATCATGACTGGTGAGGAATTTGCGTCTTTGAAAGCAGGTGGTACTCTTAATGGAGAAATAATTCTAGAGACCTCTATCTCCGAAAGAAGCTAGTTCAAAATAAGCCGGGAAGGGCACTTGATGGAGAGACATTAAGTAAGACTTAGTAGCAGAGTTAGATATAACCTAACATGCTGCTAAAACAAGCATTAGTTGTTCAAAGAACAAAAGCAAGCTGGAACATTGGATTCTTTGGGTGAAGAATTTAGGAAAAGTAACTTTTCCAAACACTATACTGAAAACTTCTGTGTACCTACATTTTCATTTTTTATTGAGTGGTTTACTCAATGAAACAAAGAACACTGAACTCAAGCTTCATAGTACATTTATTTCAAACATCTTGCTTATTTCTCTGAAAGATATGGATATTTACCCATAAGGCTAATAGGGCAATAAAGTATCAATAATGCAATATAAGATTTACATTTATCATCAGTTTAGTGCTGTGTTGGGAACTAAGCCCAAGGCCTCAGTGAGGCAACTGGTCTACCACAGAGCAGCAGCCTAGCCCTTAATCCGCTCCATAAACAGGAACAGATGGGTCTAAGTAAGGGAAGTTGGTTCACAGAACTTCCTGTTTGACCATCAACCTCATACCTTGTCTTAGTTGGAGTTATCATTGTTAATAAACACCATGACCAAAGCAACTTCAGAAGAAAGGTTTATTTGGCTTATACCTCTATATCACAGTTCATGATTCAAGAACTCAGGACAGAAACAGGACAGGAGTTGATGCAGAAGCCATGGAGGAGTGCTGCTTACTGGCTTGCTCTCCCATGGCTTGCTCAGCCTGCCTTCTTATAGAACCCAGGACCACCAGCCCAGGGATGGCCCCACTCACTATGGGCTGGGCCTCCCCCATCAACTGTTAATTAAGAAAATGCTCTACAGGCTTGCCTACAGTCCAAAATTATAGATGCATTTTCTCAGTTGAGGCTCCCTCCTTGCCCGTGACTCTAGCATATATCAATCTGACATTAAACTACCCAGCACAGACCTCAGCTCCCTTACCCCCAGAACATCCTGCAAATGGCCTTGTCCTTAATGTCAGGCCTTGGAACCCATGTAAGATGAAGAAAGGACAGAGAAACCAATTTTCAGTGATATTCAAAGGAGCCTTTAACAATTTATTGGAAAACAAGTTCAGTTTATTGATCCATAATATGCACTGTACATAAATTTTGTGGTTTATGAAACATAATATTTGGCATCTGCTGCAGAATTATAAAATCAAATTCTTTAATAATAAAAAAACCCTTCATTATTGACCAGTATAAATATAAATTATTTTAAAAAGTCATTAAAATGGCTCAATACTTTCTCTATCATAAGTAAAATTCAAAAGGCAGGAGAGAGGAAAATATAAATTCTGCAAAACCAGTTTTAAATACTGGCAATTAATTAATACATGGTTGCATATGCAAACTTCTGCAACCCTTGGCCTTTTAAAAACACCATCAGAAAGTACGGAGAAATCTAAGTATTGGGAAAAACATGATCCTCAGCTGACACCAGATCCTTCTGGGGTGAACGGGGAGGAGTTATGGGAAGTTCCCACTGCCCACATATGATGCGTCACCCTCTTTGACTACTCCAGGGAACCAGCCATGACTCTACTTTCTTTCTGAGGGGCTTTCTCGGCACAGGTTCGGTTCCCCCTCAGTCTCCAGTGTCACAAGATCTGTGGTTCTCTGTTCTTGCTCTCCCCTTTATACTTTACGGCCAAGTTTCCAGGAACTCTCATTCACATGTAATATACACACACGCCAATACATTTTCTGGATGACAGATGAAAAAGTTATCAGTAAAATTAAACCGTTAAAGCATTATGGGTCAGGATATGACCTCACTCCATCAGACTTCTGGCTGCTGTCTGGGACAGCCTTTCTTTCTCTACCCCAGCAATCCAGTGATCTATTGTCAGGTTGTCCCAAATTGTGTGGTTTTGTCTACTTCTATGTCGGTGAGAAGATGCCTTTAAATAACATCTGTGCTCACCCATAGCAGATGTTCAAAGTCTGAAAGACAGAAGGGTATCTCCATACATACAACCCTTAAAACGGGGTTTGTTCTTGGCATGTGAACTCAGTTTTTCCAGAACTGTGAGGATTATTCTGAAGACAGTCATAAGTTAAAAATAAACAAACAAAAAAAACTTCTGTACCACACACACAAAAAAATAGTTTTTCTTCTTTCATTTTTAATTGGAAGAAGAAATGTTGACCTTTAGGGAACCAATATTGGAAAATAAAAACACCATACTGAAAAATCTGAAGATAGGTGTTATAAATCCCAACACTGAAAAGGACTGTGAGTTCCTCCTGCCAAAACATGCCCCCACTCAGTTGTTTCCCAAAGAACACCTGGGTCTCCTCCCACAAGTACTGAGTAAGTACTGAGTACTGAGGTAAGCGCACAGAGCTAGACCTGAAATCAAAAAGTCAGAGCACAGGGACAGAAACTAGAAAGTTCAAGGTCTTGGTCCAGTAGAGTTACGAGTCCTTTTGTTAAATAGGTCAGTCTCTCTCTTTATAAAATTAGAATAATTGCAAATTTAAATATGATTATCCAAGAACACTTTAAAATGAAGGCCTTAGCAAATCTATACCATCTGTTCCCATTGCAGAAAGCAGTGAGCAGAGACATGACCACTACCTATCCCTCAGAGGACTGATTTCTGCTAGTAAAGAAAACAACTTTTCTACAGAGAAGTAGCAGGGTTGGGGTGACAGCTAAGAGGGGTGGCAGCCTGAGTGGACAAGTCTTAGAGTAAGCTGAGATTAGGCAGTTGGGATGTTAGCATGGAAATAAACTTTAAACTTTAGCAAACTCCTTGTCAGGTGGAGAAAATGCAAGAGCGAATTGTAGGCATGGGAAGTGGGTGTCAGGGCAAAGCCAGAGGCAGAGGCATGCTAAGGGCAGGTACAGAGGTTCCAGAGCTTGTTCTGCAGTCACACAGCAGGATGGTGCAGAGGGGGCTGACTGGAGCGCACTGGGACCAGAGAAGAATGGGAGGAGCATAGACTTTAGCTTCTGGGCAGAAGAGCCTCAGAAGAGTTGCAGCCCCAGGGAGGGGAATTAAGTCCCTAGGCAGTGGATAAGAGAAGAGTCTCCTGCGCAAAGGTGAATCCTCAGACTGCCTGTGACAGGACTGAGGGAGGAAGCATTGCATTTATTTCCAGAGAAGCAATTAGCCCGGTTAAACTCAGGAGGAAGATGGTGCTCGAGAGTCAGTCCAGGGTGGAGGCTTGAATAGAAGAAACCTGTGGGTGGGTAGCTTCCTTCTACAGTTAATTTAAAATCCAGTCTTCTGCAGAAAACTAAGGTCACTGCAGGGAAGGGAGCCCCAAAGAATCCTTCTCCACTGAAACGGCGGTTTTCAAGGTCTACATAGTAAAATGTAGTCTTTGAAAACTAAGTTTGGCGGCCGAGGTATCTGGAAAATACCGGGAAGAAATGTCTTCCTCTGTGTGGTATCACTAAACTTCACCCACACTGCTGCTTAGGGGAGCCACTTCTTTGATCACGACTCCCAAAGTGTCCTCAGACAACCACAATCCCATTGTGAGACTCCACAGAATCTAATTAAACCACCCACACATGTGGCCATTTCCTGAAGTTTCCTACTCCCACTTCACTGTCTCAACTGTTAGTCAAGCATCCAGAGTAGCCTCTCTGAGCAACCATTGCTCCGTGGCTTCCCATGTTCTCTGCTCTGAACGGCCCTGGCCACCAAGTCCCGTTCCCTTCACAATCCAATTCCAGGTGATCTGGGACAAGGAGTGTTTTCCTGGGAGGCACAGCCCAGCTGCTCCTTATGACAGGACGCATTCCAAAGTTCTTGGCCTGCCCACTTTTGCCACACTAGCCGAGTGGTAAGTGTGTCTCTGCCAGCCGTTTCTCCTTAGTGTCCTGCACAGGATCCAGGGTTAGTAAGTGGTGTTTAGACAAAGGTAATCGCCGTTGGGCTGGCATCTGATATCTTAAGTTTTTCCAGAACCTGGACTTTGCAGACTGTGGTCTTTCTTTACAGTCTCCTGACCAGCAAATGGCTCCATGTTTCTGCTTAATGAACTGAATAGATTCTGGCATTTTCTCATAGTCTTGGATTTTCTCCAACTCAAGCAGGACAATTTTGATTCCTTCCCGGATGAGAGCATTGTATATTGCTATTTGCTCTTCGGATGATTGGCCCAGCCAGCTGAAGCCTCCCATATCTCTCACTAAAATGATGATTAGCCTCCTGCTTTTCTTTACATTTTCATTAGTAACCTCAATGGAATCTGCAAGACACAGCACAATGCAGTCAGACATGCAGCACAATGCAGTCAGACACACAGCCATCAGTGCATTTCTATGTCACCTGCTGCTTCTTCCTTGCCTTACTTGAGATTCAAAGACAATTTACAATTAAAATTTACATACCAGCTCAAAAACTGACCCACGAAAGATGGATTTTGCTCTTGGAACCTGGAAAACCCTCAGTCAAAAATTTTTAAACTTCTTATTAAATTGAATGATTTATAATACTCCTAGTCTATTAAAGCAGTTGCAGATGATTAGATCTAACTAGTCATTAAAATTTACAGAATAATAAAAGTCAATTTAGCATTGACCCAACAAACTAAGAGAAAATTAATACCATACACAGTTGAAGAAATTCTTCAGTCTTCAAATATGTACAACCTTCGAGAATCAGAACTCAACAACTAAATTCACAAGAAGCATTTACATACCTTCTCCAACATAGTCGTCCCTTCCATAAATGAACAGCTTGTATCCAAACTGTCCCTCCAAGACCTCAGGCAACAGTTTAAAGACAAAAGTATCCAAGTTTGAGAAGGATCCCTCTCCGAAGGTCTTGGGATAGAGAACATAGGCATCGTAGGTCTTTCCATCTGAAGCTAAAGGGGAAATGAAATACATTTAGAGCCACGACAGGAAAGGGATCTGATAAATCATCACCACAAATATTCGTTTCCAAAAAGGAGATACACAAGAGAGATTGTAGCTTTGTTTCCATACTCCTTAGAGAACACGCCTTCTCAGGTGTTTATAAGTGTGAAAGTTTTCCTCATATATTTAAACAGTCTCCACATTAGTTTTGATTGTCAGCTTGACAGTTTGAGAAGATAGAGCCTAGGCTGAGAAAACTCCCACTAGACTAGCAAGAGGGCATTTTCTTGACCAATGATCGATGTGGGAGGGCCCAGCCTACTGTGGGCAGAGCCATCCCTAGGCAGGTGGTCCGAATGGCTTTAGAAAGTGAGTTGAGCAAACTAGGGGGAGAAAGTCAGTAAGTAGCACCCCTCTATGCTCTCTGCTTCAGTTCCTGCCCCCAGGTTCCTGCCCTGATTTCCCCAGAGACAGACTACAAACTGTAAGGTAAAATAAACCCTTTCCTCAACAAGTTGTTTTGGTCATGCTGTTTTTATCAGAGCAACAGAAACCATAACTAAGACAAATAGTCACAGAGACTATAATCAGACTGTAACTTTTGACTATTAACAAAAACCTACCATTCTATTCTTTTGAATGTATAAAATATAACCTAAATAATAGAATTTCATATATACTATCCCTAACTTTTAAAGCATGAACAATCTTTTTCTATTTAACAAATATATTTTATTCATTCCTTATAAACTTCATACATGTAAGGAGTGTATTCTGATCATATCTACCTGTTCCTGCTCCACTCCAACTCCTCCCAGAGCCCTACTCTGAGTGTCCCCCTCCTAACTTCACGTCCTTCACTTATGTCCTTGAGTCCAGCTAGTGTCCTTTGTACCAGAATCAGCACAGCGCCATCTTCTGGAGCACAGGCAGCCTATCAGGGGACATACTGCCAAAGACTACCTGTCTCCAGCAGCCAGCCACCCTTCTCAGCTAGGGGTGGGACTTCATGAGCTCCCCACTCTCCATGGCTGGATCTCACAGGCAGCTTTAGCTTCTTTTCTAACATTGACAATGTTAGAAAAGAAATTGTTCCTATATCTCCTTCAACTTGTATATTTGACTTTCCCTATAGAATACTGTTTGTTATGCTTGCAAATTTGTGTGTGTGTGTTTTTATGCTTGCATGTTGAGTTTTTTTTAATGTCAGCCTCTGTATTCACTAATATACATATGTCAACTCTAAAATGGTTACACATTTCATTGCGATATTTTTTGTTTTTGTCTATGTGTATAATTTACCCAGGTCTTTTTTGCTTGTCTCTCACAATTCCTTTTTAAATCCTATGTTTTACTACAAAATTGCCCTTACGTAGCATTGAATGCCCCCTATATTCATGCAATATAACCAGACCCTTATCACCTTTTCTTACCCCAGTGTCTAAATACCTCAAGCCTACATTCTATTTATTTTTCTTCCTATATTAGCTTGATATGATGCTGTGATACTATAGAGAAAAGGAATTTTCCTTGGGTATGGAAATTTCTTTATTTCATTTGAATGTGGGTCATGGAGTCCATAGGACACATGCAGCACAGAGCATGCCTGAACAATGGATTCTGGGTAACTAAATTACAGACAAGTGCTCTAAAAGCCCATATATCCTGTCAATATGGAAGCTAGGGTGGTAACTTAGACATGAGTGGTATCAAGGCTTCTCAGTTATGAAGCTAAACAAGAATAAATGTTCCTCTCATATAAGCCCATGTCATCATTAAGACCCTTCAGTACAAGTGTTATTGATCATCTTTGACTATCCAGAGAAGACATTTTGTGGAATATAGAATTATACCTTTTGGGGGAAGAAAATCAGAGCAGGAATCCCTGTACCAAAGCACTATATCAACCTTGAAGACTTTATAGATGCAAACACAGCATACAATTGTAACTGTGAGGATGACAAAGGTCCCGATGACATAATTCTTGAAGTCAGAGACTACAACAGAAAAGAGGAGAGAATCATTAGAAAGGAAGAACAGAACTCTTGGCATGGCAATTTGAAGGCATTTACCCCAAAGTGCATTCAGGAATGACTGTGCCAGACCCACATCTGTCCATTCAGTATCATCGGTACCAACGGCCACTAATGAGCTGAGCAATGAAATTCTATCAAAAATTAAGGTGCATTCTTTTAAATTTCCACCTAAAACATGCTTGCAATGAAGCAAATATAGGTAGCTATCAGCCAAGGAGAAGAGGAGGATGAGGTGGGGGGAGGAGGAGGAGGTGGGGGAAGGAGTAGGAGGTGGGGGGAGGAGGAGGAGGAAGAGAAGGAGGAGGTGTGGGGAGGAAGAGGAGAAGGAGGAGGAGGAGGGCAGAGGAGGAGGAGGAGGAGGAGGAGGAGGAGGAGGAGGAGGAGGAGGAGGAGGAGGAGGAGGAGGAGGAAGAGGTGGGAGAGAAATGGGCGATATCCTAATCAAAGAAACTAACAAGGGTTCCTGTGCCTGGGATACGGGATGCCTCCAAAGTGGTACCCAGACTGAGGCAGGCAGAGAGGTTCAATCACTGGTTCCAGTCAGTGGGATGGAAAGGTCAGAGAATTCAGAATAAGAAGCAAAATGGATGGGAAGTCATAGATGAAGGAGCAAAGGGCGTTCCAGGCAAAGGGAAGCACACTGAAATCCACCAGGGCTCTGCAGCTTTTAAGTTAACCATTTGTCACTCACCTGGGTATTTTAACTGCACATGCGCTGACTCTAAAATATTTGTGTTCTTAACGAAACAGATAAACGGATAGCGGTAAAACTTGCTTCTGACTTCTGAAATGTTAAGTGTTGTAATGAGTATGTACTTTCTTTTAGCTGAAAGATATTTCTCACTGTTCAAGAGAAGGGGTGGGTGTTAATAAAATAGAGTTGTTACAATGCCTCAACATGGAATAAGACCTATAGGCCCAGTTAACTGCTTTATTTGTAACATACATTACAGCTCAAATAATCACCTTCCCAAGTCATGTGTATAACAGCTTGTTGTCAAGACAAATCTGAAATTGTATAACCTCAAGATCAGGAACACTCAGTAGCAAAGAAATCAACATGAATTAGCAGCTTGCAAGGAATTAAAAAACAAACAAACACTCCCTCTCTCTTTCATACACACATACACACATACACACACTCTCACATATACACTCTCTCTCACACACACTCACACAGTCTCTCACATACAAACACAAACACTCTCATACACACGTGCACACGCTCACACACGCACTCACATATACACTCTCTCACACACACATACACACATACACACACACTCACATATACACTCTCTCACACACACACATACACACATACACACACACTCACATATACACTCTCTCTCACACACACTCACACAGTCTCTCACATACACACACAAACACACACTCTCACACACACATGTACACGCTCACACACACACTCTCTCACTCACACACAGTTTCATACATACACTCTCACACACACACACTCACATATACACCCACACACTCTCTCACACACACTCTCTCTCTCTCTCACACACACACACACACACACATGTGACAGATGACAAAGAGTGCTGCATATGAAGGAACAAGAAGGATTTAACTGAAACCCTGGAGATCTTCCTCCATCCCACAGAGACTGAGGCCGAGCATCTGATTCTCGATTCCATCCATGTGCCTTTCCAGACTCTACTTAATACACATGAAAAGCACCTCACTGCAGTGCTGTCACAGCACAAAATGGAACGTAAGAAAGGGGCTTTTAGTCGCTGTGGAATTTGTGCAGTGACATGTATTTTTAACAACAACAACAACAACAAAAACAGAAATTCTCACAAATATTGTCTAACACATTGGCAGCAAAGGGCAAGGAGCAGCCAACCTTCAGCTAGCCCTTGGTCTTAGACTCAAAACTAGAGCAGGTGTGTCACAGAATGTAGCATCAAAATTAATTGGCAAACTCACGGCTGGTAGTCTTCGGCTAGGACTGGATCATCCCATTCAATCTCTGATCCATTCCACATCCAGTAGACAAGGTCTGAGGGCTGGCCCGTGACGTTGCAGACCAGTTGTATCATGGATCCTGAAAAACAATTCATTTGACTTCAAAGACCGTTGCCTTTATTACAATCTATCTATATTTATAAGTGTCTATTGAATAAGAATGTTAAAATATAGAAAAGCAGAATGAAAGAGGAAAATTTCCCTAATCCTCATCACCCAGAAAACATACTGTTTGGTTCTTTATATATCCCAGTCTTTCCCTTTAGACAACAGCAGTCTGTTAATGGGATCTCATTATCTATTAATTTGGAATTATTGTGGCTGGGAACTTCAGCCTCCATAATTAGTCCTCAGAAATACCCCATTGCTATGAGACCACTTAGCATTTCATCATAGAACTACGCCCTAACAGTATGGTTATTATTGAATGGAATTTCTAAAATGTCATTATTATGATTAATAATTTAAGGAACATCCCGCTTACATTACTGTTTTCACAAATCTGCAAGCATTACTTGGAGTGAGAACCTGGAGGCAGAATGTTCTTCTAGTAGTGAGCCTCAAACCCATGCCCTTGCCGAATCTCCCGTCCTCACAAGAAGATAGAGTTTCAAATCCAAACTCCAGTCAGGTAAGGCTCCACCAGTTCACTCATCCTGAAGCAGCATGCGCAGCAGTCATTTCACACAGACCCCAGAAAACAAGGGTTATTCACTAAGCATTGTCCACAGAAAGAAGCTCAACTTTCACTTAAATATTTTTTCTTCCATGAATGGCTCTGGAGCAGGAACTGAGGGCCCAGAGTATACTAGATATGGTCTTCATCACAGCCCAGCCCATCTGCATCTTTCTTTTTTAATTACTTGCTTTTTATTGATTTTACATGCATGGGTGTTTCACCTGCATATAGGCACCACATGTATGCATGGTGTCCCAGAAGGTGTTGGATCCTCTGGAGCTGGTGATCACTGTGGGCTGCCAGGTGGGTGCTGTGGGAACTGAACTCAGGACCTCTGGAAGAGCAGCCAATGCTTTTAACCACTGAGCCATCTCTCCAGTCCCTCCCACCTACACTTCTTGAATCACTGGTGAATTAACCCAGGTTTGCTTGGTTAGTATGCCCCTCACATGTAAGATACAATGTTTAGCCTTTCTGTCAGAATGAGCTCCCTGGTGTCTGGCTGCTTTTCATTAATCAATGACACCTCCTCTTCATAGACACAAAAACTTCCCAGGAGGATTTCCGGGCTAGCTTTCTTTATTTTTCTTTATGAAAATTCATTGATGTCGATCATTTGTCTTTTCATGGCCAAAATTTATAAGAGGTATTCCACACTGTATCTCTCCTTGTTCACGTTTTTTTCTAAAAGCCCTCTCCACTACCAAACCAGGGAAGAGCTGAGGTACGTATTTGTGCAGGCATTTGATAATTTTATTGCCTTTTGACCCTGAAGCCTACTGGGATGTAATTTGTTATCTTCTAGGCTATCTTGAACATAAATTTTTAGCCCAAGTAGCTGACCGTTGGTTGATATGAAACCTCTTTTCTAAGTTATGTTACCTTTACTGTAGGATAACTTCTCATTTATTCTTTTCTTTCTCAGTAAAAGTAAGTGTACACGCCTATATTTATCACCCTCTGTGTGTGTATGTATGTGTCTGTGTGTGTGCATGTAAGGGTGCATGTGTATCTGTGTAAGTGTGTGTATTATCTGTGTATGTTTGTAAGAGTATAGGTGTATCTCTATATTTAAGTGTGCAGGCATACCTGTGCATATGTATGTATCTGTGTGTGTGTGTAAGAGTATAGGTGTATCTCTATATTTAAGTGTGCAGGCATACCTGTGTATATGTGTGTATCTGTGTGTGTGTGTGTATGTGTGTGTGTAAGGGTGCAGATGTGTATGCATGTGTGAGAAGACTCAGCAACAATCTCAGATGTCCTCAGGAACACTGCCCACCTCCTTTGAGGTGGGTTTCCCCCTGGCACAGTACAGTTCACCTTTTACTCCAGACTGACTGGCCATCCAGCCACAGGTCTGCACCTGTCTCTGCCTCCTCAGTGCTGAGATTACAAATGTGTATCCCCACACCCAGCTCTTAACATGGACCATGCAGTCAAACTTAAGCCCCAGGCCTTTACTGATGGAGCCACCCCATCCTCGAGTCACCCCATCCTCTTTCTGTTTTATTGTTTTTAAGACAGAACCCATCTGTGTTCAAGGCTAACCCCAAGCTCACAATCCTACTGCCCGGACTTCCCAAGCTATGGTGCACACCACCAGCTTAACACAGCTCTCTCTCTAGAGGCTGTAAAGACCGGTTCATACATGACAGAAAGGGACACACAATACTGCAATGATCAGGATGGATCTATTCTTGACTTTTTAAAAAGCTGACTAGCTTGGAAAAGCATTTCGTACAACAATTATCATTTTTTTTGACATATATAGTCTTACATCTTACAGACTAAAAGATTAGGTCTAACTATAAAAAAGTCTGTGCTAATTAGATAAATTAGGTATCATTAGCATGTGGCTGCTGTTTGCACAGATAGTGAAGTTTTATTGAAAAGCTGGGGTAGGAGAGTCTGATATGGTTAGATTTTTGTCTTAAGAGGCAAAAACTTAAAAAAAATTAAGAAATAAATTCAAACCATTTAGAACTCATTTAACTATGCAATGGACAGTGGACAATGTACCACTGCCCCTTGTGGCTTGTGATGTGTGTGCTGTGAAGGTGCATGTTATTTTCATCTTAAGTCCAGGGATAATGACTTCGCCACATCCTGCCGGATGCCTGCTTACCTGGGTCAGCTTCAATCGTCTCATTCCGTGGGCTCACGATCACAGGTCTGTCCCTCTTGCTTTCATCTGCAAAACGGAAACCCACAGAGCTCCTGAGCCTTTGTGCAGGCAGATCACAGGTAATACCAGCACTGAGCTAACACTGAACTAGATCTGGCTGGACAGTCCCTCAAGTACAGCAGGAGATGGGACGTGAGGAAGAGGAGGAGAGACCCCAGAAACTGAACACCTGAAGCAAGGCTGGACCATATACACCACAGAGGTGGACTATATAGGTATCCTCCAGCCTCCACACAAATATACACACACACACACACACACACACACACAGGAACACCTGCACTCTTACATACATGTGTGTACATGTACACACAAAGATAAACATACACACACACACACATACACACAGGAGATGAAAGAGAAATGAGTATAAATACATACATCTCTACTAAAAAATACAAACATTATTGAGACTTTACTCTATACACAGCACCTATGTGCCCAGGATCCTGGGGGTTAGAGGGCTCCCCTCTCGCTGCAAAATGGGAAAGGCAGTAGCTCTAACAGCCAGTGCTGGGCCCAACATGCTGAGTTACTATGGCACTGGTAAGTGACAGGCAACTTAGCATAATATATTTAAATAGACAGAAAGCTTTCAAGAGGGAGGCCTCTAAAAATTAATCTCCTGCTTCTTTCCAAGATTGGTGCCCTGGGCTGATCTGTGGCTGAGGAGAAAGAACAAAAAACAGACTAGATGCCCAGTAGTCCTCCATAGGCAGGTAAACAAAAGAATCTCAGGAGGACACAGATTGGATTCCATCTTTCCTATAGACAGGACAGTACGTGCTCAATAAGTGACCACTCAAAGATCTAGCCAGCGCTTGTGGAGTCGAAGCAAGGGTTAAGTTTTTATTCAATAAAATTAGTCCATGAAAAAGAAATGACTGCGGAATATGGAAAACCCAGCTATGCGTATGACGACCCTACCATGAGCGTGCAACTGTGCCCCGGCATAATCACTTGAAGACGATGCTTCCAAAAAAGTCCTGGTTAGGTCAGCTTCTTGTTACTGAAAACTACCATTTACGGAAAGGTCAAACACTCTGTCCAGTCCCAGGTAACTTGTAAAAGTGCAATTTGGTGCACTTTTATTGTGAAACCATTTTTAATGTGACATATAGATATGATAGGGTTGGTAGCCCTGAAAACATTAAGAATGGTCATCACATGCCTGCTCACCATGCATCTGTTTCATGGCAAGGCCTGCTTTGCCTCAGGCACGTGACCACAGGCTGAGTTTACCTCATCTTTAACCTTCCCAAGGCCTTACAGGCCACACCATCTTATTATAGAAGAGGAGACACACTTAACAATTAAGTGACCAAGGAAACCAACCAGTGCATCCTGGGTAGGTAACATCTCCCAACTCCTGGGACTCTACTCCATTGCATGACTGCTCTGTTGTACGTTAGGGTTTGTCTGTTACAGTCTTGGGAGTGGGACCCAAGGTTCCATACATGCTAGACAAATGACCCACCACTGTGCCACATCCCCAAGGCCAGTGACTCCTGTAGAGTCAGGCTTTCCGGGGCATGCTCTCACACAGTAATATACCCACTAAAGGGAGTCCCGGAGCTCCTTGGAGGAATCTGTGATATCTAAGAATTTTACAGGACCCATTGGAAAGTATAATTCATAACGCGTTGGTCTAATTAGCATCGCATCAGAAGCAGGAATGAAAAATATTCGTGTGCTACTTACTAACAAAGAATGAAATTAAGACCATAGGACTTTGCACTGTGGTTTGAACATGAAATGTCCCCCATTGGCTCATGGGTTTGAACACTTGGTCCCCAGCTGGTACCACTATTTGGAAAGGTCGTGGAACCTTTGGGAGATGAAGCAAAGCTGGAGACAGGATGTCACCGTGGGGGAGGGGGTGAATTTTTAAGGTTTTATAGATGACCCCACTTCTGACTATCTATCTATCTATCTATCTATCTATCTATCGATCGATCGATCGATCTATCTATTTATCTATCATCTATCTATCTCTATCTATCTCTATCTATCTACTCTCTCTTGTCTCCCCCCCTCCATACCTCTCTCTCCCCCCTCCCCTCCTCTCTCTCTCTCTCTCTCTCTCTCTCTCTCTCTCTCTCTCTCTCTCTCTCTCTCCTCTTTCCTTCCAGTGTGCCCATGAAATATTATCACCCTTCTTCCTGACTGCTGGGCCCCCCTCATACTCCAGCTGCCACACTTCCCTCACCATGACCAACTGTCTTCTCTCTGGACACATGAGTCAAAACAAACCATTTCTTCCCTATTTTAGTTTGTGGGACCAATAGACCTTGTGAATCACTGGCCAGTTCCTAGACTTAGTTCCTTTTTGGACAATGGAGCGATGATATCAGATTGGTGGTCTGTAAGGCAGGTCCACATGCCAACGCCTGGGGTTGGAGCTGTGACTCACCTATTGTGATAAATTTTATTACTCGGGTGACCGGATATTGCTTCCCCTGGTACATGTAAGATATACGGCAGGTATAGTTCCCTTTGTGCTCTTCAGTCACATTCTTCACCAACAGTTTATCTCTGACCCCGAAGAAGCTTACGTTGTCAAGAGGCAGAGGTTTACAATCCTAGACAAGAAGAAATAAAACGAGTCATGGGACAGTCAGGACCTCCCCTGTGCAACAGAATCGAAACACAAGTTTTTCATATCTGGAAATTCATGACAGAGAAAGTGACTGAAATCTCAGCTGTATACAGCATGTTTTTATCACTATATTTCTTTGGGGGTTTTTATTGGGGGGAGGGATAATTACATTTCAAATTTTCAAGCCCAGAGGCTTATGCCACAAAGACAAGTGAAGTCAAATTTATTTCACAGAAGATGTGATTGAAACAATGATGCCAACATTTCTCAACACCACAGCCCCTTCCTGCACGGATATTATTTATTTTGTATTCTTTCATCTCTGAATGATGATGTTCCCATTTAAGCTCCACCAGTCTAAGTAATCTAAAGGTAATAAAACACGCTGTGCCCACCCTACTGTTTAAGTGGCTACAGACACAACCAAGTTATGGATGGAGCATTTAGCTTTTCATTAGTCTTTTAGGATTTATTTTATCTTATCTTTAATTACGAGTATGTGTGTGTGTGTGATTTAGAGGTTCCTGCACACAAGCTCAGTACCTATGGAGGCCAGAAGGGGGCAGCCGGTGGAGCTGTAATTACAGGCAGTTGTGAGCCCCCTTCTGTGCACGCTGGAGAACAAACTCTAGTTCCGCGCAAGAGCCATGTGTGCTATTAATCACCGAGCCATCCCTGCAGCCCCAGAACGTATGTTTTTAATGAAACACAAAATACTATCTGTTATAAAGTTACCTCTTAAAGGGCTTAAATTTCTAATCCATCTTCTCAAAAGATGTTCTTACTTTTCTTGAAACTATATCTTACTAAGGCAGAGAGAGACAAGGGTTTTAAGATGCTAGGTAAGTTGTCAGGATTAACAGACACAGTCCTGATTGGTTTTTTTGGGTTTTGGGTTGTTTTTGTTTTTGTTTTTGTTTTTGTTTTTGTTTGGTTTTGGTTTTGGTTTTGGTTTTGGCTTTGGTTTTGGTTTTGGTTTTGTTTGGTTTTGGTTTTGGTTTTGGTTTGGTTTGGTTTTGGTTTTGTTTGGTTTGGTTTGGTTTGGTTTTCCGTTTCTCCATGAGTTGCACCACGACAGAGAACAGTATTCAAGTGGACAAATACTTCTGTAGATAGATTTTACTGTTCATAACGGAAAACTGTGTGAAAATAAAACACCACACTGGAAACAAAATTACCTTATACCACTGCACTTTGGGTAACTCATTATTTTCATCTTTAAAAAAATCCAAATAAGGGCACACAAGACTTCCATCCCCAGCGATGTGGAGCTTCTGTGGGAAGCTGCCTTGGCTGTTGTAACACAAGCCAGGGTCGTTCTCTAAAACATTCACGGTGATTTTAGTTTTGAGGCAGTAAGTTGAGTTTCTAAAACAAAGTAAAATATGGAAATTGATCATTATTAAAGTGTTTTTTCTGTCCTTAACTGTCATAGAAACTTACGACACATGTCTGTATATATGCATTCCTCTCTTACCTTACTATGCAATGGTAATGCCCTGAATCCTCCACCTTAGCAGGGACAAACCAAAGACGTTCGTTCTGCTGATGAATCCTGGAGCCCCGGTCCACTGATATGAGAGTCTTGCTGTCATTTTTATACCAAATTATGGTGCCGCCGTGCATTTCATTTGGAGAAAGAGGACATTTGCGGACATCAATTTCATTTACAGATAAAAATAAGACGATCTGATTTGGATATTCTGTACATCCATCTTTAAAAGAGAGAAGAGATAAGCAATTTCAAGAAAAGTTTCCAGTGTTTCTTAATGGAACTTATACATCTGAACTCATTGGTTAGTAAAGATACCAGTCCCTGCCATGTGTACAGTTTCCAGTTGTGCATTCAAGAGCATGGTCTTCAGAGTCTGAACCAATGACAGCCAGTTCCAGCTCTGTCACATGTGCCCTGTGGGCTGTACCTGGGCAGGTTACTTAACCCCTTACTTTTTCCTGATTCTTTTAAAGCTAGTGGGGGGAGACAGTGACTTCCGTACAACAGGGAATAGTGAAGACTGAATATATACCTTCCCACTGAACAACTCTGTGGACAGCCGGCCATAGAACACAAGACTGTTCAAGACCTGACACATAATACTGTCTTCCATTTGCTCAAGATGCTCAAAGAGATGTAAGAGATAGTTAACAGAGACATAGAACAATTATAAAAAGAAGACTTGTAGTAATAAAAATGCATTGCCAAGTTGAAAATATACTGGGAAGAAAACCTGAAGACACAACCTGAGAAAATATACAAGATTAAGTGTCAGCCAGGGCAGCCAGGACATGTTGAATATGAATTGCTGAGGGAGTGTGGAGACACAGAAAGCAGGTTTGAAACACGTGCTGAAATGTCTTGAGATGTTATAATGAGCCTGAGCCCCAAAGACACAATGAACAGCAAGAAAAGGAAAAAGGCAATCACACCAACTGTCTAAAACAACACTGTCAATGCCAGTGACAGAAAAAATCTTAAGTAGCCAGAGATACTTTTAAAAATGTATTTGTTTATATTTTTTGAGACAGGGTTTCTCTGTGTCTTGGCTATCCTGCAACTCACTTTGTAGACCAGGTTGGCCTCAAACATATAGAGATCCACCTGCCTCAGCCTCCCGAGCACTGGAATTAAAGGCGTGCACCACCACGACCTGGATCCTTTTTTATTTTTAGGTAACAGCTGTAAACAAACAAAACCAAAGGGGTCGCAGCCATTCTTCTAGGGAGTAAAAGTATTATCCAGCTGCAATTCCAGTGAAAATGCCTTTCAAAATCACAGAGAGGATTTCAAAGCTCCAAGAACCCATCCTGAGGAGACCTGTACCCTCAAGAAATAGTCAAAGAATTCCTTCACAAAGAAGAAAGCAATATTGGTCAAAATGCCCTGTTAAATATTTCATTCATAATGACACTTGACAGTTGCAGGGACTTAACATATGATGAGCCTATGGGAGAAATTTACTCTTCAACCCTAACATTCATTCAACCCCTGGCCCTCAAAGGGTCATGACTGTTTACAATGCAAACTGTCATCTGTAAGAATCCACAAGAAGGTCCTTAAAGTTCTGACAGTGCTCAGAACTCTAAGCCCATGTCTCTACTGAGACTCAAGACAATCTCTTACTATGGGCACCTGTACAATAACAAAGAGTTCTATCCCTCACAGTGGGCTGGGCATCTGAAGAACTAATCGGGACAATGCACCACAGGGTCCAGTTTGAACTCTCAGGGCTGCCTGCATGGCTTCCAAGCCTGTTACAGTGCCTGTACTCGAGGGACTTTCTTTGAAACCTTACATTTGTATATCATGAATGATGGCATTGTGTGACGACACTAAGGTCTGCTGCTAGCTTCAGTGTTAGCTACACCTCCCTGGGCCACTGCTTTATGGCCTCTGAGTGCCTGGAAGAATCACAAAACAGTCTCGAGCGCCTTTTCCTCAGGCAGGCAGCCCTTTGTGATGAGATGGGCGTCCCAGAGGTGCTTTCATGCCCTTGAGACGACCTTGTAGAGCAATCGATTTCTTTTAAAAGGAACTAATATCTTCAGACGCCACATCTTCTTAGCTTCAGCTTTACAATGGCTTTTCTAACCAAATAGCAAGTTTTTCACTCCTCTGCTCTACAGTGTGATCTCTAAGCTCACTGTCAACCTGACGGAACACAGCCAGCAACAAGCCTGCGGCAGTCTGAATGCTCCACAAAGTTGTCAGCCACCTCTTAATTCAGCTCATGCATAGTTTTCAGACACAGACACCACCAGACAAGCTCTTTATCAGAAGGTGGTACTGACGCCTCTGGATCAACAGAGAATCATCTTAAATTTCCACATCCCTACTGGCATTCTGGTCTGAGCTCCCACCAGAATCACAAAGGAAGTTCTGATGACAAAATTCCAGAGCTTTCTAACTGACATCTCTCTTCCCCCCTAAATTCCTCAAAAAATAAAATTAAATAAATAAATAAATAAAATTCCAAAGACAGTTACATTTTGTCACAGCAACAGCGTTACTTCTCTGATACTAATTTTCTTTATCTGTCCTTTTTACTCGTTGTACCCACTGTTGTGATTGAAACAATTAACAAGCAATTTAAACAAAGGAAACACTTATTTTAGCTTATGGTTTGAAATCCGCAGTGGCTAGCTCAGCTGTTTCAGGATCCAGGCAGTGGAAGCATATTCATGGGTGCTCGCCACCCGGCTGTGCGCTCACTCATAGCAGGAGGAGAGCTGGATTTGGGTGTGAAAGGCTAATGGATCAATCGTGAGGGATGTGGAAGCAGAGCTCTGCGTCAGACATCACATGAAAAGCATGTTCCAGGAGGCAAACTCCCCACAAATTCTAGAAATTACAAGGCCGTGCGGCACAGCCTTCCCAGGTGTGAGCAGCTCCTCAAACTGTTAAGTGATCATACTGTTTAGAAAATACCAAACTTGTTTAATCCAGCAGCAGAGTAAGCCAATAGTAAATAATAACTGGAAAGAAATTATTGAAATAAAAGGAGAAGAATGAGGAAAAATGAAAGATTCCAGAATAGATACATCTTTCATAAAATTAATAAAGATCTGTCAGGGTAAAACAAAACCTCTAATAAATAAATCTCTAATCAGGAGAAAAAAGAAGTCTCATTAAAGGGATCTTAAAAGGATAAGAGGAGCCAGGCAGTGGTGGCACACACCTTTAATCCCAGCACTTGGGAGGCAGAGGCAGGTGGATTTCTGAGTTCGAGGCCAGCCTGGTCTACAGAGTGAGTTCCAGGACAGCCAGGGCTACACAGAGAAACCCTGTCTTGAAAAAAACAAACAAACAAACAAACAAAAAAGGATAAGAGGAATATTATGAATATATAGCCTTACTATAATAAATCCAGCATCATAAGAAAAATGGCTAAGATTTTTGAAAGACACAAGCTATCAAAACTTCTGCAAGGAGAAATACCCTACACTGTCCTGTGCCTTCTAAGAGAACTGGTAATAAAAGATCTTACCAGAGAACATTTCAAGTCTGGTTGGCTTCCCCTTCAGGTCCTTCCAGATAGCAAAGACATGACTATCGATTCTGAACAAGCCCTCCGAAATGTTAAGGAGACAGTGAGGCTTCCAAACTCACATGTGATCTCAGCATCAGTCTGTTACCCAAACCAATCGCATCACAACAAAACCGCAAACCAAACCCTCTTATAAGGATGTGCGGCTTTCAAATATTTAACCTAATTGAATACTACAGGATATATATTTAAAAAATAATGTATTGTAAATTTGTATTTGAAAAACATTCAAACTTTAAATATCTTTATGCTGAGGAAGGCTTCTTAACTATGGGCCTGAAAGTCTGTGTAAATCATGCATCCCTAAAAGCAGGGAAAGGCTAGGTTGGGTTCAGGTTTGCTTGGGTTTTCCCTAAGTCAAAGGCTTCTGACACTCGGAGAAACATTTATTAGGAAGAGGAGGAGGGAGACAAGGAGAAAGAACAGAAGGAGAGGGGAAAAGTCAGAAAGTTGCTGACAAAAGTGGAACAGCATGGTTTACTGCTTTGTGAGTTATCTACCACCCCCTTCTCCTCAGATCCCTGATATTCAAACCAGGACCTGTGCAAACATCACGTCTCTGAAAACCAGCAGCTTTGCACAAGCAGAAGAGCAGGCCTGGAGTCTCTCAAATGTCCCACGTTACTGACCTGACGCAGAGGTTCTTCAGAAGAGCTCTATCCTTGGGGTGTTCAGTGAACGACTCAGCGTCAACGATTTAAAAAGGCAGGAAGTGTTTACTAAAGCTACGACATCCATCAGAGCTCAAGAGCCAGAGCCTAAGGGAGAACTGAACACTCTGGCATATTCCTGGGGAAGAAGAATCAGACTCGCACACATCGCTGTCCAACAAATCCAGAAAAGCTTTCAGACTCACTTCTGAATAACTCTGAGGTCATATATGGACAGGAAGTAAAGGCTAAGGCAGAGCTGTAAACAGCCCACGCTGTCCCTCAGCAAAAGGGAGAGAATGTACAGCCACAGACTTTCCGATCTGTGCCAGTCACTGCATTTACCCATGACTTCAATGGACATACACTAGACTTTACAAGGTTGGTTCAGAAAGTGCATCAAACAAACTAACAAAAACAACAGCAACAACTTAAAGCATGTAAAAAAAACTACCTAAGAATGGACTGGAAAGATAGCTCAGTGGTAAAGAGTGCTTCCTGCCCTCTCAGAGGACCAGAATTCAGATCCCAGCACCAACATCACACACCACAGATGCCTGTAACCCCAGCTCTGTTGTGGGTTGTCCTGATGCTGTTTGAATTCTGATGTTAGTTCTGCTTCCTCAAGAGGGGTGGTCCCCAGCACGCAGCCAATCACCTGCTCAAGTGATGTCGTGTGAACCTTCTCCCCATTTACTGATCACGAAAGGCTAGAGCTATGATTGGGGAGTGGAGGGGATAGGTGGGGTGGGAGGCCTTAGAGAGTGGGCAGGTAGAGAGAGAGGGAGAGAAGGAGGAAGAAGCAAAGATGGAGCAGAACCATGTGGCAGAATCAGGAGAAGCTGCAAGTAGCAAAGGATCGCATAGCTGGGGAATGAGTCAGTGTAGTGTTAGTTCTGCCCAATCTAGGCTTATTGCTTATAAACATAATAACTGGATTGTGTGGGTTTTGTACGGGATTATTGGTGTTGGGAATTATAGCAACACAGCTCCAAGAGTTGCAAGATTCCCTTCTGGACTCCATAAGCAACTGTACATGCACGCACACACACACACACAGAGAGAGAGAGAGAGAGAGAGAGAGAGAGAGAGAGAGAGAGAGACTCTTTACAAAGAACTCAGTAATGATAACAAACTATGGGTATATAGAAGGAGGACATCTGATTTCCAGATTATACATTATGCTACCAAAAATGCCCAATTTTCAGCAAAACACTATAACCCCCCTCCCCCCCAAAAAACAAAAAACAAGCAAACAACAAAAAAAGAAAAGAAAAAAAGAAAAAGAAAAAGGAAAGTTGGGTCCATACACAGGGTCAACAAAGTTGCCAGTGGAAACTGTTTCAGGATAGTGTGTGTGTGTGTGTGTGTGTGTGTGTGTGTGTGTGTGTGTGTGTGTGTGTGTGTGTTCGGAGGGGGGGTTACATTTACTCTACAAAGACTCTATTGTATCTTTCAAAAGTGTCCCAAACTACTGAAAAACTATTTCTAAAATATAAAAGAACTATATGACAACAATGTCTTACCAAGGAGAATGTTAATGAAAAAGAGGAGGAGGAAGAGGAAAAAGAGGAAAAGGAAGAGAAGGAGGAGAAAGAAGATGAGGAGGAGGAGGGGGAAGAAGAAGAAGGAGAAGGAGAAGGAGGAGGAGGAGGAGAAGGAGAAGAAGAAGAAGAAGAAGAAGAAGAAGAAGAAGAAGAAGAAGAAGAAGAAGAAGAAGAAGAAGAAGAAGAAGAAGAAGAAGAAGGAGAAGAGGAAAAAGAAGACGAAGACGACAAAGGAGAAACCATTAGAATCTGGAATTCTGGAGGTAAAACTCCCATAACTAAGATAAAGACTGTTTCACTAGAGAGGCTAAAGATGGATTGACAGAAAAAGTGACTTGTAAACAATAATTAATCACCTAAATGTCTTTGATGCCTCTGAGAAGAATGACTTGTGCATAATGGGAATCCCAAGAAGAAAAGAATGGCCAATAAAAATCCATGTGAAGAAATCACATTCCTATCCACAAAACACATGAATCTACACATCTAATGAGCTTTAAGAACTTTAAGAATAAAGTAGAAGACATATCCACCGAGTTACTTCAGAGTTTAGTCGTAGGAAGACAAGGAACAAATGTATTGTACTCCACACAAGTTCTTCAAGTGCAATTGTTTCCCAGAATCCACCAGGGCCAGGAGGGAATGAGATGGCATTTCAAAATGAAGGAGAAATGAAGACAAACCAAGACTAGGTGGTTCATCAAAAACTGTGACTCTCCCATTAAAATAAACAAACCTCAGAGGGAGTCATGCAACCTACACAGCAACCTACATCCACACAAAGAAACACAGAATGTCAGTAAACTAATCAAAACATAAAACTTTGGTTTCATAATTGTGCAAATACACAACTTCATATAGACGATTTTTAAAAGAGCATATAAGTAGTTTGTACTTATGATGGTTTGTATATGCTCGGCCCAGGGAGTAGCACTATTAGAAGGTGTGTCCCTGTTGGAGTAGGTGTGTCACTGTGGCTATGGGCTTTAAGACCCTCACCCTAGCTGCCTGGAAGCCAGTGGCTTCATAGCAGCCTTCTGATGAAGATGTAGAACTCTCAGCTCCTGCTATACCATGCCTGCCTGTATGCTGCCATGCTCCCAGCTTCGTAAAAATCGACTGAACCTCTGAACCTGTAAGCCAGCTCCCAGCTAAATGTTGTCTAAGAGTTGCCTTGGTAATGGTATCTGTTTACAGCAGTAAAACCCTAACTAAGACAGTAGCTTTGGCTTGTAACTTCTCTCTCTTTTCATCATTTGTTTCAAAATTGCATAAGATGATGAGTATAAAGCAAATATGAATATACATACATATGTATATATAAAACTATGGTGTGTGTGTGTGTGTGTGTGTGTGTGTGCACGCACATGTGTGTGCATACTTATACCAACAGATAATTGTGGCTACTGCCCCTCATCAAAAGAGCCTCTCCTTACAGCAGATGGAGATGATCACAGAAAACCATACCTGGACTCAATGAGGAGATCAGTGGATTGTGGTGAGGAGCCTAACCCCCAGCTCATGCATCTATGGCTCAGGAAACATCAAGGAAGAGAGAGCAGAAAGTCTACAACACCAGGAAGTGTGCTATGAACTGGTCTCTCCTAGAAATGGCTGCCTAAGAAGATTGGAAGAAGGACAGTATCAAGGGGCATATTGACTTCGAAGGGGAAATCTTCACGGAGTTCTAGACAAAAAAAATGACAGGCAACCAATGAGAGGAGACAGGGGGATGGAATTAGCCTCACCCAGGGCTGAGCCCCATGTTTGGCTATCTATTGCAGAGTGGTCACCCTAAACCACATACACATAAACAGCGAACTGGACTCAAAATGTTCTATCTCTCTATTTGTACATACAAAAGCATACACGCACATATGTAACACTGATGATCAAAGAAAAAGAAGCTTCCATGTTGGGGGTTCGTCTGGTGCTACTGTGTATACAAATGCTAAGTTCCTAACCCCAAGGTCTGATATACTGACCTTTGTGGTGTAAAGCTTGCTCCCCAATTTAAAGCTATTAGTTAAATGAAAGTGGCTACAGTATTACTGGGGAGAATAGAGGTAGGCGGGGCTTTGGAGGTAGGCGGGGCTTTAGAGGCAGGCTGGGCTTCGGTTACTGGGCTTGGGGGAGTACGTGGTTCACAGGTAGAACCATGAGAGAGAGAGAGAGAGAGACAGAGAGACAAAGACAGACAGAGACACAGAGAGAGAGACAGAGACAGAGAGACAGAGGGAGAAAGACTCTAATCGACTGAGACCGAGAAAGAATGGGAGAGAAGAGGATAAGGAAGACAGAAAGAGGAAGAGGCAGCCATGAAAGATGGACCATGAGCACAGTGGCCAGGAGAAGTGCATCCTGAGGACAGGCTGATGGAACAGGAAGGCAGCCTCGGTAAGAGTCAGCCAGTAACTTGGGAAGTGCAGCTGGGACCTAGCCAGTCTAGCAAAGAAAACAGATTAGGGATAACCACCCAATAATTCTGCTAAAGCTGACTTAAGAAATCAGTAGGACTCAGTCTCCACTAGTGGGGATCTGGCTAGATCATACTGAGACCTAATAGAACTGGTTAATCACAATTACAGCGACATTATCAACTTGAGAGTGAGGGTCAGGGAGGGGCTCAAAGGAAGGCTGGTGGGAGGGGCTGACTGGAGGAAAAGGAGGAGCAAAGGGATATATTTCTACTTATATTTCTACTAAAATCATACTTTAAAAATACCAGTTAAACCAGTTTCGGGCATGTAAATGGGTAAACAATTGTTCTGTGCCCATTAAACATGGTTGCGAAGGTCACTCAATAATCAACATTAATACGTACAACATGAGTGAGTCTCACACCTGATCTGAGTTTAAAAAAAACATCATATCCCTTTCCCTAAAAAGGAGCACATGATGATGAATCTGTTTATTTAACATTTTAGAGAGTACAAGACCATCTATGGTGACAGGAAGTAGCTTGTCCGGGGATAAGATGACAGGAGAGACGGAGAGGAGGCTGGAGTGGTAGATACATTTATTACCTTGACTTTGATTATGATTTCATAATAGATGTGTACATTAATGCTTCAAATCTCAGCAAACCTCTCAGGAAGTCAGCCTGAACTAGGGGTGGATCAGAGTCTCACTCCGAGGGCTCCAATGCTTAGCTACAGAAAATAGCAGCAGCAACAACAGTAGTGATCTGAGTGTCTGCGGGTTGGACCCACTCCAGCAGGAGAGTGAGTGACTTGTAAGTTGCTACATTAAATAACTCACAGCTGTCATTTCACTCAGCACACCTGTGCTAACATGTTCCTGTTTTACACACACCACACACACACACACACACACACACACACACACACACACACTCACACTCACCCTGAGACACTTTCTCTGCTTGCCTCTCCAAAACTTCAGGTCAGACTTTTACTAGTTCTCTGACCACTGAACGCTTGGCCACCAATCCCCCTACAGGAAGCAGAACTCAGTTCTTAATACTATGCTCCTTACCGCACTCAGTGACCTCGATCGGTCTCAGCTCTCACACCAGCTGTTTGCTGGCTGCTCTGATCTCATATTTCCATCCTGTCTCTCGGTCCCCACACTGCCTTGTCACAGGCAGCATTCAGACACCTAGGATACCTATCAGCACACACGTGGTGTGCACACGGTGTGCACACGGCATACAAACGGGAACATCGGACCTTTCCATATTGCATCAGCGGCGACTCTACTTTGTAGTTGCTGAAACCAAAGCCTCGGTCTCAGCCCTACACCCCACATGGACTCCATCTGTGAATCCTGTTAGCTCAACATACACCCCAGCCTTGGCTGACTCTCTTCTTTATCTCTGGTCAAGTCAACACCACCCCCAATCCAGAACACACTGCTATGGTGGCTTGCCTAGATCGTCACAACGACCTCTGAACTGTTAACCTCTTACTGCCTCTGCCTTTGCCTCCTGAGACTCTATTCTAATGGAAAACAAAAAGGAGTCAGATAAAATAGGTTACATAGTCTCTCTGGATGTTGTGGCGGTGGTGATGGCGGTGGTGGGAGTAGAGAGGTAGGGGAAGGAGGTGATTGTTGTTGGTGGAGCTGGTGGAGGTAGTGGTGGTGGAGGAGGAGGGGGAGGAGGTCGTAGAGTGGGGAGGAGGTGATTGGTGGTGGAGGAGGAGGGGGAGGAGGTGGTGGAGTGGGGAGGAGGTGATTGGTGGTGGAGGAGGAGGGGCAGGAGGTGATTGGTGGGAGAGGTGGTGGTGGTAGTGGTGGTGGAGGTGGTGGTGGTGGTGGTGGTGGTGGAGGTGGTGGTGGTGGTGGTGGTGGTGGTGGTGGTGGCAGCTGTGGAGACTGCAACAGTGGTGGAGGCTGCAGAGAGCTAGCCTAGTCATCCTCCTCTGTCTGACCCCCACAGCACTAGAGTAGCAGGCCCTTGCATAGTGATGTGTGACTTTTAGGTGGGTGCTACATATTTGAATGATGTTCTTGCTTTTCAGTAAGCGTGGAGTCACCTCTGTCGCCTCTTGTCCTCAACCCCTCTGGTTTTGAACAAACAATTCAGGACATGCAAGTGAAGATTCTTCAGAAAGCTTTCAAGGTTTCCTCAATCCCTCTATCATCTCTCTGTTAACCAAGCAGCTTTGTGTCTTCTGGCCTCTCGTCTCTTGTACTGGGCAGTGAGGTGCTAGAATATGCCTGACACCTTGGGCCTTTGCAATGCTGCCAAGGTCACTTTCCTCCCCCAGCCTGGAATCCGCATGGCTTCGTTTTCGTCCCTTCTCCAGCTTCTAGTCGCAATCAACCTTTTAGTGAGATATCTTTGTGTAAAACTGAACCTTCTGCCTACTCCCAAGCCGATAATCCCTGTTTTCCTAGTGTTTCTGACTACCTTATCTACACGACTACATGACTTACGTAACTGTCTCTCCCAGGAGGAATGGGACCAGCCAGCAGCTGCCTGTGTAATGATTGTTCACTGCTATCATTTCAGTTCCTGCCAGCTGACACATTGGAAAGGCTCAATAGATTTATGGCAAGAAATGAAGTCGAGACCATGAACATGAAGAATGGACAATTCTGGGGCCGGGAGACTCCATGTCCTAGGTGTAACTGAAGACAAAATCTCCTCAATAGAGGAACTGTGCCATGGGTTCTTCATCACCTCTGCCTGTAGACTAGAGTGGGGGAAACTTTGACTTACTGGTCTCCAGTGACAGCAGAGGCGCAATGAGACAAATGAGTCCGAGTAACACTTTCATATTCTCCTGGAGAAACAGAAGAAAGGAAGAAAGGCAGGGTGTTACTAACCCAGCGGATGTCTCAGTGCCCTGAGTCCCACCTGTCCTCACCCACGCCACCAGGTCACCCTGAATAGCCTTCCTCACATTTCAAGTTACGCTGGGCTTCTGATTAGGTTGGGGTGTGTATGTGTGGGATGGAATTGGGGACACAGATGACAACTTGAGACTCGAAGCGTTTCTGGCATCTTTCTCCAAATACATGTCTAGTTTCGCATTCCACGTGAATCCCCTCAGAACACATTAACAACCAAAATAGACCATGCCCAGCTCTCCCACTCATGGGAGCTACATCTACAGATCCAACCAATTCCCTGGCTAATTGACCTGAAAGCTGTGCTTCTGTGTTGAAGACACATGGTTTCAGAATATTAACAGTCTCTAGGACACAAGGGAACAACTGTTGACATTACACTTCATTAAATACCATAACTAACCAGGAGATGATAAAAGCACACCGGCGGGTATGGAAGGAGCTTGAGCGCCTATGTATTTCAATATCTATGGTTGTGGAACTGGTCGCCACGGGAAAAGGGACAAGTGGGCTCACTAAACCCAAAGTCCCTGTCTTTGTACATTTATCTCCACCTGGAAGATATTCCCCACACTCACATCGGGCCTTCATTTTAAAACCCAATATTTAATTGCCTGTACAGCTGATACATGGAAATTTACCCAAAAAAAGACTAAACTAAATCATAGCGACACAGTAAAGCTGAGCTCATCCTTGTGGTTTGGATGGATTTCCCTTCACTGGGGATTTTTATATTTTCAAGAAGGTCTCTGGTGAACGTGTTCCAAAGACCTCACCAGCATGACTATAGATGGTGCTTAGTATTTTGGCTCCATGTTAAACTGTGTTCCTGGTGACTGGGTCTACTTTGAAAATTCTTACTGTTATGCCTTCATCTTACAAAATGTTGAGTTTTGTGACATTTTCATCAAACACATGTTGTACATTGACCTTATGTAGCCTTCATTACCCTCACCTGTCTCCCTACCACTCCATCTCTACCCCCGAGTCCTGCCTTCCCCTGTCATGTCATACATGGGTTTTTGCTAGGTTCCACACATGAAACAAAACATTCTTTTTGATAATACGATATTCTACCATTCCACCCATTTTTCTGAAAGTGACTTTGTTCTTTTTCACGACTGAATAATGTTCCATTGCGTCTGTGGACCACATGTGTGTTAGCCATGTTGATGGACACCTGGGCTGATTTCATGCCTTGGCTGTTTTAATTACATGGCCCTTTGTCCATCTATATGGCAGGGAGTGTGGCCAGATTAAGTACTCACCTAACCTCTTTCAGGGCATGCCCATCACTTCACCTACAAACCAAAGTCCCTAAAACACTGTCAAATTAATGCAAAGAACACAAAGCTGTCAGTTTTACCTACCACCTCTCAAGTCTCAAATGACATAAATTTACATTAGTCTCCTTACTCTACGTATTCCATTCTCCTTCACAGGTCCTCACGCTGACATTCGTATCTCCAGCAAGCTTTAAAAGAAATCCATTCAGGGGACCTCGAGAGACCTAATCCTAACAACACAGCAAGTATTCTTGTCCCACAAAATCATGCATTCCCGGAACTTCTCACCTGATGGTCAGCCCCACAGGGCTCCAGACCTCCTAAGCATGAACTCACAAGAGACCCGGGTAGAGTTGGCACCGTTCACCACAAACATGCCCAGTTTATTCATGACCCTATTTGCTGCTCATACTCAAGTCACCGCTAGCCCCTGCTCAGATCGGCTACAACACTGGGCCCCCTATTTGAATGTCTGCCTGTGGATTTATATTTTCTAATAAGATCGACTGCTCAACAATCTACCTAGGTTCCCAGTGCACAGAGAAGAGTCCAGCTCCCTTGCCAAGTACAGGGCTACTCTGTTCATAACTTCTTCAGCTCTCCTGAATGTCCCTCGCTCCCCAGCTCACTCCACAGCAGCCTTCACCATGTGCCCAGCCTCTTAGCTTTGTACTTCGCTGCTTCCTCTTTAACTCACTGCACCAGACCTCAGCACCTAGAGCTAGATGCCCACAGAGCTCTTGACTGGCTTCATTCTCTGAGCCTCCCTAGCAACCTGGGGCCTTCTCTGTCCATAACTTAGCCTGGTCTTGGAAGCCTCATGAAGCCAGGAACACAGCCTGCTCATCCCTGACCCCAAATCGCAGGCCCTGCGCTGGAAAACCAGAAGTCTGAACTAAATCTCCAGGAGGAATGCAAAAAGAATGAGCAAAACAAACCCAGCACTGGGCCCTATCCAGAGAAGACTATGAGACTCTTTGATTTTATGAGACACTAATGTGCCTGTATTCTTACCTGTAGCTGTAAGTGTGAAATACAGTCCTTTAACTAAGAGAGTATATGAAGGATTTAAAGATTAGCTCGGAAATGTTCCACTTGAGAAATTCCATTAGAAGGGATCCAAATGCTGCAACATGCCTTTGAAAATGAAGATTGACCGGAGGCAGGCTGTAACGAGCCTACAGGACACACCCGTTCAGTTCTTGTGGCTGTAACCCCTGCATCAGGGTGTTGACTCCTAAGCCTGGCCTAAGCCTTGAAATCTAGCCCAGAGTAGCAAGACGGCATTCCTAACATATCCTGTAACTCTGACCCTTTACAATAAAAAACGGTCATCGGCCACAATGTAGGTTAATAGCACGGTTGCTGTATCTACTCTAGATTCAGAACACGAAGCAAGCTAGGAGGACTTAAAGCTTCTGGCCTGGCTTCTGACTGCCTTCTGTGAACATATGAAGTGTCTGTCAAGTCTTTATAGTAGAAAGGAAGAAAAGAAAGGGGCACCATGCTCCCCAGTACCCGATCCCCAGTACCCACTCCTGGCTACTCAGTCTTTTTAGTATCAACAAGTGTATTTATAGATAAGTCACATGGACACATGGCTGCCAACTCACTCAGGTACAAGACTGGACTTGTTTGATTATAAGGCAGAAGAAAAAGAAAACTATGCCAGGCTGCTTTGTACGGTGCAGGGACCGCCAGTTAGAACTCTAGGTTCACTGCACATAAGCCATCCTTAACTATTTCAAGCCCATGACCTAAGGCCAGTTTCTCTCCTGGTGTTAAGTGGTAGAGGGACAAGGAGGCAAGTTTTCCATCAACCCTTATGACATAACCCTATGTGGGAAAACCCTTTGCCCTGAGCCGAAGCTTTCCTCGGTCCTTATCTGTCACCAGGACCTGGAGCTTGATATGGAAATACCAAACTGGGTTGGGTAGTGTGATGGTTTGTACATGCTTGGCCCAGGGAGTGGCACTATTAGGAGGGATGGCCTTGTTGGAGTAGGTGTGTCACTGTGGGCGTGGGCTTAACACCCTCATCCTAGCTGCCTGGAAGTGAGTCTTCCACCAGCAGCCTTCAGATGAAGATGTAGAAATCACAGCTCCTCCTACACCACGCCTGCCTGGATGCTGCCATGCTCCCACCTTGATGATAATGGACTGAACCTCTGAACCTGTAAGCCAGCCCCAATTAAATGTTGTCCTTATAGGAGCTGCCTTGGTCATGGTGTCTGTTCACAGCAGTAAAACCCTAACTAAGACAGGTAGTAAAGGAATGAGGAGACCACAAGGGAGACTGCAAAACAAGTCCTTAAGATGACACCAACTGCACTCCCAAGAAAAAACAACAAATGCTGGGTGTGGAGGCACACATCCGTAATCCCACCCCAAAAGCTAGGCAGGAGGCTCATGAGTTTGAGGTCAACCTGGATGACACACAGCAGTTGTGTCTCCAAAAAAACAAGACAAAATAAACCGGCAAAGAAGCAAACATATGCCCCTAAATACACTAACCTCTTATATCTACAAACAACATAAGCCCCAAGGGAGAGATGACCTCGAGTAGACATTTCAGGGTCAGCAGTTAAAGACTGACCGAGTCAAGTCTCCACAAAGAGGTGGGACATTGGATAAGCTCAGCAGTGCCTCGGTTTCTCCTTGTGGCATACGGAGCTGATAATGGTTATCTGTCACTGAGGATTGTGATGAAGGTAAAATCAGTTGGCACATGGGAGCCATGTGTGGCAAAGGTGCCCCTCTGCTGTTATCACAAAACCCCACACTGAGATGACAAGCTTTGAAAGGATACTTTCTGTTTCTATCTGTTTCTCTCTCCCACAGCCCTCCTGAACAACTGCATATTGAATTGTCTGCATTAGTCCTGGGCACAGAAACAGGAGTAATGATGGAGAGCCTGGCTCATGGAGCTTGGTGGCTACAGGGGAAGTGAGTAGATCTGAACTCATTCCACCAGGCCGTGAGACCCTGCCCTACACACGCACGCACGCATGCACGCACACATATACACACATACACATACACACACACACACACGCCTGCACACATACACACATATACACACACATGCACACACATATATACACACACATACAGACACATATACACACATCCACATGTGCACACACAGGAGAGTGAGAGAAGAGAGGGCCCTAACTTGCCTGTGACAGGGAAAGAAGTTATTAAGCAATGTCTTCATTCTGGAACATACACAAGGCAGCTGCCAGGAAGTGCACATGGAAAGGTGGGGCTTGCAATGGCTACAACAGGAAGGACCTCACTGAGGACTCCAGTTTGCTGATGACAAAAATCACTTAAAGATTTTCCCTAGCGGGATGGGGTGTGGCTAGATTTCCATTTTCTGTAGAGATTTTAACCACCATGTGCAAAATAAGCTGGAGTCCAGACCAAAGATGTGGAGAACAGGTTTCTGAGAGGCCAGAGGGGCAGAAGCGGGACTGAAGGGTGAGTAATGGTCGAATTCCCTCAGGTGGGGCTGTAATGGCTGTTCCTGGTTGTCAACTTGACTACATCTGGAGTGAAGTACAATCCAGAATTGGAGGGCCCACCTGTGACCAAGATCTGGAAGCTGGAAGACACAACTTTCTGACCTGGATCTTGGCATGGAGATCGCGAGGCATAGTGGCCATAAAAAGCTTAGGCCCAGGCAAGGTAGTACATGCCCTTAATCCCAGGAGACTGAGGCAAGGAGATCTCTGAGTTCAAGGTCAGCCTGGGACAAGCAAGTCCCAGATCCAGGCGTGGTAGTACAGACCTTTAGTCTGGGCCACTCCTTCTGCTGGAGACCTACATACGGACATTGGAAGAAGGAAGTTTTGCTCTTCTTCGCCTGCTTGCACTTACTTGTCAGCACATCTGTTGGAACCTACATTTACAGAAGACCAGCCGAAACAACTAGCCTTGTGGGACTGAGCAACTACTAGATCCTTGGACTTTGCATTCACAGCTGCCCATTGTTAGGTTAGTTGGACTGCAGCCTGTAAGTCATCACAACAAATTCTCTTACTATATAGAGATATTCCGTAAGTTCTGCGACTCTAGAGAACCATAACTAATACAGGGGCCAAGAAGGATCACAGTCCAGTCAGGGGTTGAGATGAATGCAGACTTCTCTGACAGGGGGGTTGAGATGAATGTAGACTGCTCTGACACCACTGGGATACGTTTCCTCCAGCAAAAGCAGCCCTGGGCCCCTTGGGAGGAGGCCAGCCATGCCTTTTGCAACAGAAATTAGGAATTTGAAGATGTAGGAAAGAAAAGAAGCCCAGAATGTTCTAAGAGGGCTCTGACCCCCTACACTCAGATGGCCCAGGGAAGAGGCTCAGCAATGACCTGCCTTAGGACAGAAGAGCCACAGGGCCACAGACTCCTCCGACAATCTGACAGCACCTCGGTCTATCCCTCTCTCCTTCCAGTCCCAGCCTCGAGTGTTCACCACCTTGCTCTTCCCTTCTCTGCCATCAAGTGTTCAAATTTGCTTCCACACACATGGGATCCACATGGTCCTTATCTTAATCTACCAAACCATGTATTCTCCAGTCCCAACCGTCTCCCTCTCACAGCCTCCATTCCAAACAAAAATAAGAATTGATGTGATACAACACACAACTGCCCCCCCCAAAAAAATGTGGCCAGCAAACATCTTTGTATATAGGAGAAACTATCCAAAGACTTTCTGAGGCTGAGAGGAGAAGGGCTTCAGTCACCCCTGAGAAAGGACTAGGGAGCCCTGTGGTGACCCAGCCTGTTACCTTGGAGAAGGCTGCTGCTTATAGGAATGGTCCTGCTTCTCAGGAGGAAGTGAGCACTTTAAGGGGGCGTGTCTACCTGGGGAAGAAGAGCGTAGGCCTGTTGAACAGGTGGAAAGGGCCCTAGGGCCACCAGCACCTCAAGACAAGTTTAAAGGTGTTATCCACTCATGACAAAGCCAAAAGGAGCTCAATGTCCCACGGCCCTCTAGGATTTAGGAGAACAAGCAAAGGAGTCTGGAGTACAGAATTTGGCACACAAAGGGTTAAATGGGTTAAATGCATTCACCATATGTTCTGTCAGATGAGGAACTCAGAAGTTGGTAAAATCTCTCTGCGGATGACTGTCAGTACTGATGAAATACAAGACTAAGTAAGGCTTTGTCACACTCTCAAAGGAAAAAAACTTAGAAAGTCCCTTTCAAGAGCAGGCACATTAGCTATTTTTGGGGGGCAGGGAGTGTTTTTTCCTTAAACCAAACATCCATATGCCTGCTTCACATATTCAGAATTTAAAATAATTTCCAAAGAGCTGTGTGTGTTTGCCTTGCTGGTGTACACTGCAGGAATCTAACCACGCAGTATTTATCTCTGCAGTTTCCTCTAGCATTTTGGAGTCTTTATTTTTTCCATGTCTGAGTCATTTCCGTACGCCTATTAAGGGCTGGTGGAACCTTTTAATGCCCGCCACTGAAACAAACTGACCAAATCAATGCTAAGTGTTTGTGGGAGACTAAATACACTAAATCCAAACTATGAGTCACATCAGACTCCGGAGGTAGAACTCAGCATCACACTCACTGTCGGGGGCAAGTGGCTCATCACCATCACCATCATCACCATCATCACCATCATCACCAGCCACACTACAGCACAAAATCAAAGACAACAGTCCGGAGCTTCTCCCCCTCGATCCCCACGAGCCTCAAAAATGACTGTAGCTGATGGGGTATTGGGGACCACAGAGATGGGAACCACAGAGAAAATACCACAGGGAGGCTCACAAAATGGGCAGCAGGAAAGATGGACAATCGCGTGCATCTAGGGACCTTCTGAAAGAAGACTCCTCGTTCACTCCAACCCACTCCGCTTTCTACCTGAAACCCCCTTTAAATGGCTTCTTACCCACGATCCGACCACCAGCACTGTGGCTACATCCTCACTATTCCTGAGAAACACTACTTCAGTCTCTAGCTCAGAGCGCCTGGCTCACCCCCACCTCTGTCTTGACTCTGGGGATGGATACAGATTATCCAGATTCCAGGGTTCTGTTCCAGCAACAGATGCAGCCGGACATAGTGCTAGACTCAGATTGAGAAGCATCTGTGTGAAGTAAATCCCCACTTCACAGCTAGTGTCTTGGCTGCTGCTCCTAAGCACCTGTGCTACTCTGCCACAGCACATATCTCTTCAATCCTCCCTAGGGGCAGGGAGACTTATGACAGCTCTGAGGTAACCAATCAGACACCGGCCTTGGGCACTCACACACACCCCTTCTCCATAGCCAGGGACAAGTTACCCAGTATCTCATGGTACAACAACCTGCAGGTACCTCAGAGAGTACAGACAGCTCCCCAGTGATTGGCCTTCCCTACCTGAGGTGAGAGAAAGCAGGACAGCAGCAGCCTTCCCCTAGCATACACAGGCCAGGTTCATGATAAGTACCAGTGGAAGAGAGGTAGGAGGGATGGAAGGAGTCCCCCATCCGCCATCTTTGAAGTCCGCATGAGGAGACTGTTACAAAGCCAGGCTACCACTTATTCAGTCTCTTCCACAAGCACCCACCTGTCTTCCTGTCTGCTGTTAAGAGGCCTCACAAGCCCCTCAGTAGATACAGCCACCTAAACTAAATAAACTATTATTTACAGATTATCCAGATTCCAGTGTTCTGTTACAGCAACAGATGCAGACTGAGAAGCAGCAATGTGAAGTGAAACAGAAAATGAGTATAAGAATCACTGTGCCCATGACTAACTCCCAACAAAAGCCCCTTCTCAGACGGTGGTGGCCAGGACAAGAGCTGCAAAGGAAGGACACACTAGCAGCAAGTGGGAGTGAGCTGGCCCTCATCCTAGGGTCAGAAGGGAAAGAGGCAATGCCTTTCTCTCATTCTGCAAGAGCTACCTTGTCACAAGGAAAGTGACAGCTGTGGCTCTAACATATTCCTCCAGGCACATTCAGGCCTGAAGAGAGTATTTATCATGTATGTGGCCATACTGAATCTATTAGAGAGTTCCTTATGAATGAGAAATTTCCCACTAACTTGAAGCATTCTCTTCCTCTTCCTGAGGAATTTCCCAACACTGTGAATCCTGCCTTCTAGAACAGAAGCTAGGCAGGGGGCTGTGAGATATACTGTGGACACCCATTGTGTGGGTCCACCTCAGAGGAAACTCCTAAGTGCTGCCATGGGAAGCTTGTCCTGGGCCTGGGAACTCAGTGTGCAAAGACAGGCTGTGCTGGCCCTGTGGTAGGATCCACCTAGAGCAGGCACCACAGTAGCCCACGGTTACTCCCAAACCCTCTCTCCAGCCAGCTCTTTCCTCACTATGAGTGTATCACAAGTTGATACCCTAGTCCGTACATGTGGCTACATGCCCTTCTATACAGCCCTGCCAGGACTCCATGGCAGACATATTGGGAGTGAAGTCCCCAAGGCCACCCAGGACAGACTTTGGCAGCCATGGAATTGGAGTCTGGGGAGTTGGGGAAAGAATTCCAGGGTACCCAAGACCCTGAAGCATGATCAAGAGGCAAGTGCTGGTGGTCCAATCTCTAGTGGGCCTATCCTTTAGGCCTTATAGTCTCTTGTCTGACAGGGGAGATGCTGGTGATCTGCAGAGCAGGGCTGTACAGATCATGGACTTGGGGGAATTCTACAGGAAATTCTAAGGAAGCCAAGCCTCAATAGAAACGGGGGGGGGGGGGGGGCTGGAGAGATGGCTCAGTGGTTAAGAGCACTGACTACTCTTCTAGAGGTCCTGAGTTCAAGTACCAGCAACCACATGGTGGCTCACAACCACCTGTAATGGGATCTGATGCCCTCTTCTGGTGTGTCTAAGATAGCAACAGTGTACTCATATACATAAAATAAATAAAATTTTTAAAAGAAAAAAAGAAAGAGAGAGAAAGAAAACCCAGATGGTGAGTATAAATCAAGAATAAGTTCTTCTTCTTTCCAGGAACCTAATGGAGCCAACCTCCAAATCTGAAATCTATAAAAGAAATCTTGACAATGTTTAGTTTATCATCTACATATCATCTATCTATGTAGTTATCATCTGTCTATCATCTATCATGTATCTATCATCTATCATCATTATCAATCTATAATCTACCATCTATCTTTCTTTCATCTCTCATCTATCTATAATCTATCATCTATCTGTCATCTATAATCTATCATCTACCTACCTATCATCTACCTATCATCTATTTATCATCTGTCTATCATTTATCATATATCTATCATCTATCTCTAATCTATTATCTGTCTATCTGTCTGCCTATCTATCTACCTACCTACCTACCTATCTGCTATATCAAAATGCTTGACTCCAAGCAACTTATAATGAGCAGAAATTAATTTGGGTCATAGTTCTGGAGTCTGAAATCATGGTGCCAGCATGTTTTTGTGCTGTGTCATCCATGGAAGAATGTGGAAAGCAGAATGTGGAAGGCAAGAAAGGGCAAGAATGAGCAAGCAGGAGAGGGCTGCGCTGGCTCCGGTAAAACCCCCACTCCTGCGGGGATGAACTCACTTCCCAGCACTGGTATTAATCCACCCATGAGAACAGGGCCTTCGAGACCTAGCTGTCTCTGAGGTTTGCCTCACACAACCACTCTGGAGATTATGTCTCCCACCTGTGAACTCTTCTGACCACACTCAAACCACGGCACACATTCCACATCTCTGGCCTCATTCCTACACGCCTACCATCCGAAGCAATGCCCCCTAGCGCTCCAGCATTTGTAGCACACTTGTCGCCTCTCGCCCAGAAACATGTATGCATGTGCAGACTCAGTGTATGGAGAAATATTTAGAAAATTCAGCTCCCATTAATTTGGTTATAATTGAGAAATATGGAGAGTTTAAGCAAGTCCCCCAGCCTGTGAAGTGCCACAGTCCACATGTCTACTAAAAACTGGTAGAAGTGTAAAGAGTGGGATTTGATATTGAACTAAATCCACGATGGTGATGCACCCTGCATGTCCCTTTGTACCCCTTCAACCAGCTACTCAATAGCTGACAGCCTTAAGACAAAAAATGTCAGTGTGACAGGGAAAGCTGAAAGGAATGCATAGGGCTGCAAACCCACATGACTATAGAAACCACTTTATAATTCTGTACTTAGGGGAACCCTTGCTTCTGAAACCAGAATCGGCACATTTCCAAGGAAATCTACAGACTTGCAAGGGACTTGAGTCTATTCCATTGGGTTCATCAGTTTTACCCAAAGAGATCTAGGAAGGGAGTTGTTTTTTTGAGTGTGTCACTGAGCAGAAAGGAAAGTCACCTCCAAGAGCTCTTCAAGGGAAAATTCAGAGGCATCAGAGAAACAGACCACAGGTGAGCCATGTGGTAGTGCCAGGTGTTCACTTGTGACTTCTCCTTCAGTCTTCGTGCTGACGTGGTGCTATCTGAGGACATGTTCCTTATCAACTAGTGACTCCCAATCATGAGAAATAGAAGCATCAAGGTCACAAGTTCAAACCCTTGGGATGAGATAGAGCATCTGATACTAACTTCTAAAAAGTCCACGGGCCTAGGAATCTCATAGGTCCGGAAAGGAGAGGGTGGGGACTCATGATGTAACATGTCTATTCTACAGAAATTAGTAACACACAGTGACACATACAGACATTCTAACCGTGGGAACCACTAGAGAAACGGCTTTGCATAACTATCAGCAAGAAAGCCTCGTACACAAGAAGGGACCAAAGAGACTCACATCTTGGAAACCCAGAACATTGAGGCCTTCAATTTTCAATCATAGCAGACTGATTTTGCTTATTTACCCACAGGAAGAGGGGAAGGAAGTATCTTTTTTACCACAGAGGATGCATAAAGATGAAGATAAGGTAAAAGCTGCCAAACTGGCTTCAAGTGTTACTACGAAAGGTCAACACTCAACTATATAAGGCTTAAAGCTATAAGGTGGCCCATTTCAACAAAAGCACATGGGTTTAAGGGCAAAGGGGGAAAGTGAGGCAGAGACATGGCTCCTGTCTCAAGACACTACAATCAAGAGACCAGTGGGGTGAGAAGAGCTCTGACTCTTAGCTGAGGATCTACAGAGAGCCAAAGGCTGCAGCGTTCCGCCTTAGAATTCACCCTGTTTGCTCTTCTATGGGTTTAACTGAGGTAACATATAGAGAGTGGAACACTGAGCCTTGGGTGCTCAGTTCCACAAGCTGTAGGTACCAGGAACAATCCTGTATTTTCCACTCCATCAGATTCCTTTGTGTTCCTCACTAGTCACCTCCATGAACACATGCCCAGTTTTCTGACCTCTGCGGCCACCTCTACTTATAATCCCAGCCTAGACGGCTCGCTTCTACACTATCCACCCCTACAGTTTATCGCCTAGTGCACGAGCTATGCAGGCTCCACACCCACACAAATGCTTTAATCACTACTATCTAGTCATGCAGCGAAGCCAGTGGTTGTCAACAAGGTTGGCAGGGCCTCTAGGTGAGCATTCCAGAAACTATACAGAAGGGAACCATGAGGAGCTAGTGAGTGTATGTGGTTGACATTGTGTCAAGAATCCCAGTGCCTTAGATCCCTTCCCCAGGCTAGGCTCCAGAAAGTGGCAAGGCCTTCCCTCGTGGGTCTAAGTGTGGATGTTGGCAGTGTGTGCAGAACACGCCCGTCATAGCTTCTGCCCTCTGGATGTTTACAGCCTGAAGACTGCTCTTCTTCAGACACAGATTCTACAGAGATCAGTGGCACCTTGTTTCCTTGCTCAGCTACATACAACAAACCTTCCTTCTTGTAATCTGTATACACTAAATCCTGCCTCCTTGTACAGCTGTATACAGTAACTCCACCTCTCGTTCGACTATATATAATAAACATACTGAGCTTCCAAGGCGATGCGGTTCTCCATCTTCAGAGAATACCAGCTTTTCTATATGTAAGTGTCTGTCCCTTCTCCATTGCTTCCCCCAGGCAGGCTAAATCCCTAGACATGTAGGATGTGGTGTCAGGGGACACTTTGGGTGCCGGTCAAATTCTAGAATCTTCATGAAGAGTTGACTCCTGTCCTTTGTGAGTACCAGGTGTCCCCCAGACCCAACAATAGAAAATGTTTTGCTGTTTTGAGCTTAACCCTTGCCCCCACTCCACATTTATAGAAAATGCAGAGTTACCATGACTCCCATACATACTGAAAGGCTTAGGGAGGTTTATAACTGCTGTGGCAACTAGAAGACTCACCTCTGACTGCATTGAGACCTTGACTTGAGTCATTATCAGGTCTGCATGTGGCCACTAGCTCATCTGTTCCCCTGAAGACTTGTGTTTGCAACCGCGCTATTCTCTAGTCAATTTATATAAAATGCTGCATAGTCTTACCCTAAACATTGACAGCTGAAATAAGTGAATTTAATAAAAGTGCTTTTATGTCTTCCTTATGTTTAGACATTACATTGCTGTTTAAAAATAGTAGTACAGCTAAATTTTATGATAACATTTTGGAGCTGCAAACAGGTTATTTAAAAACATTTACACAAAAGTGTTGGGTAATCGACAGTGTAAGATCCCTGACTGAAAGGGACAGCGGCTCACCTTTCACTTCATCCCCTGGCAGCCATTGCTGTGCTTTCAGGTGACCTGGGTTCTTGAGTTGTGGTGGCCAGACATGCAAAGCCAGCCTCTCCAGATCCTTTCTGTCAGTGAGAAGCTGTGCAGTGGTTCTTAACCTGTACTCGCAGAGCAGGCAACTTCAGAGGCTTATGTCTTGCTCTTCCTGCCCCTTTAATGAAAACCAAATAAAAGTTTCTACCTGACTTTACATCAATTTAATTTTCCCAAGTATTTCACATTTACCTTGAAGACACTGACAGCTGGGGGCTTTCTGGGTCGTTTTTAACACTCCATTTTCTGTTTTTTCTCTCATTCTTTTTAAATTTATGACATCTTATAAATCCTTTTCAAAACAGGTGAGATAGAAAAACATCTCAATCACTCTGTCACACATGTGCTGACAGACACACAGGAGGAAGAGACAGTTTAGAATCCAAAGGGACGAGGGACTTGGAAAATCTCCGGTGACTCTTCATGCTTGGTGAGGGTTTTCTTTGGCAGGGCCCCTCTGCCCACTCTTGCTATGGGTGTGGCTAGGAATCTGACACTTCCGGAGGCCCTGGCAGGCAAGCAAGCAGAGGAAAGTGAAGCTGCTAACACTCAGATCCTTCTGTATCACTTACCACGTTGCAACCACTTGAGAGAGCAATGAGTCGGGGCCCTGATAACCTCTCTGCTTTGAAGTGGTAGGTTGACAATAGACCCATCATACAGACCCTCTTCCCTATACCATACACCATGGCTGTCCCACTGCAATGTCCGTCTTTGCACAGCTCATTAACAAGCTGTTCCCTCTATGGTATCTCTGACTGCAGGTGAGTAGACATTCCCTGTTGGTCCCTCCCATCCGCAGGTTTTCAATCCATCCTGGTTCTCTTGCACTGCTGGCCCGTGAGTATATCTCAGAAATCTGCTCTTCCTTAGAGAACCACTGAGCTGCATGTATGACCAGTGTCTCCACACCCTCTCTTCTGGAGATGCTCACTGTGTCCTACGGGCCACCCAGACCCACATGCTTTGCAAAGAGGTAAATTTCAAAGTACTCTCTCAGAAAAAGAGAGCCTTCTGGTATTCTATGACTTGCCAAGAGGGCCTATGCATGACAAGACAAGGATTTTCACGTATTTATTTCACTTTCCCTAGTACTTTCCCAGTACCTGGCAGATAGTAGCATTCAATGAATATTTGTTTGGTAAAAATGAGTAAAGCTAATGTTAAGCAGAGTCTCTCCGGGATGGAAATATTTAGCTGAAGATGTTACAAGCCTCGGTAACATGAAGAGCACTCTCCTGCCACATACGACATTGGGCTTCAGCAGAGTCAAGGTGGTGTGAGAATTTAGAACAAATGGCTTTTATTGAGCTGCACACTGGCCACCCAAGACGGAGCCTACTGGCAAGTACTTACTGTGCACCAGAATGGCAGCCAGCCCAAGACTGAAAATAAATCAGATTCCAGGACTTCCCCATTGGGTCCCATCTCAAAGGACATGATGTTTCCACTTAGCTCAGGAGTTGTGTGTGTCTATTATTAAATAAAATACTGTGTAGGATATTAAGAAGTTAGAAGGGATCAAAGAAGAAAAGGATGGCAGCAGCTGCTTGGTAAGTTAAGAGGAGGAAGAGGTAGTACTTGTCCCTAGCACCCAGCTGACTCCTGGAGCACACAGCCATGGGGTTCCATGTGGTATACCCACCACCCCAAAGACTGCATTAAGCCAGGGTGACCCATCTGGTGAACATCCCAAGCAGAACAGGGAGAGCTAGCCCTGGTAGGAATGAAGGTGAGTCTGCCTGCCTTCCCTGGCAGGCTCTCACTCCCCCCTCCCCGAGACACTTGGGGATTTGAAGCCCAGAGGGTGCCAGTCCTCAGACAAGATAGCCTCTAAGCTTCTGATATAAAGCAAGGTGATCTTGGCATCTCATTCACAGACCTGCAGGGAGGACAAAGGGCGGTAGGAATAAGGGCCAAGGGCCCCATAAACAGCCAAGTGCTGTGTGCATTTGTAAACAATGCATCTACATTCCCCAGTATCAACCTGTCTGCAGAGAGGAGACATCCCACCAGGGGGATTGAGGAATGAATCCATCCCTTGCCTCATTAAGACCTCTCTTCTGAGCCCAAACCTCTAAGAGGAACTCTCCTGAACAAGTTAGTTACATTTGGCCTGATCTCAAAGCCCGGGAGCAATTTACTCAAGGGAGACTCACCTACCTAGAGCAAACTTAAAGAGAGTTGGGCAAGTTCCCCGAACACACACACACAAACACCACACACACACACACACACACACACACACACACACACACACACACACACACACACATACACACACACACACAGCACCAGAAAGGGGAGAGAGAGGACTGAACTGTCATCAACCTTTATCCTACATCCACAGAGAACGCTGACCTGCTGGCTACGGAGAGTAACTTAAGGGCATTTGCCAAGATCAAGGCAGCTCTGAGGCCTGGCCACCCCATTTTAGGAACTCTCTTGTTTCTCCTACCTGGGCGTGCCCGGGTGCCCCAGTGGGGATGCGCAGCAATCCAGCAGCTCCAGAGCCAAACCCGTCCAGGCCGGGAGCAACCGGAGCCCTGGGAGCCACGCAAGGGCTGCTCCGGCACGCGATCGGGGGTCACATTCCTTCTGCTTGCGGGGCAGGCGGGCACCAGCTGAGCTCCCGCCCTTCTCGATCGGCGCCGCGCTCCCAGGCAGCTCCCAGCGCCCGCACGAGCTCTGTCCCACTCCCAGCCGGCCGGCAGGGGCGTGCAGCGGGCGGAGACTGCCGGCCGGCGTCCTCAGCGGCAGGCTGGAGCAAGCTGGCCTTGTGCCCGTGCCCCGCCCTGGGAGCTGGATAGGTTGGACTGTGGAGTTCCTGCCCCGCATCTCAGATTCTCTACATCCCCGCGGGGCCAGGGTCACTGTATCCCCTTGGGGGTGGAGGCATTGGAGGGTCTCTGCATCCCTGCAGAGCACTGGAGGGTCTCCGCATTTCCGTTGGGGTATGGGAGGGTCTCTACATCCCCGTGGGGCATTGGAGGGTCACTGCATCTCCTTGGGGCATTCCAAGGTCCCTGCATCCTTGCCAAGTGTCCCAGATTCCCGGAAGAATGGCTCTGGTTCCCAAAATGGCTTGGCTCCTCCGAGCAGCCTCTGTGTTCCCACCAAAACCAAAATTAGCTGGGACAACTCACCTCTACATCGCAACCAGACTAGGCCTCCTAACTAAGAGTTGAGCCGGTGACCCACTTGGTATCAGATCCCCGAGGCAAACACTGACAGTTCTGAGCTCAGCACAACTTCTGGAGCCCAGTACTGTGTGCCTCAAACTGGCAGAGTCACTAAGTCTGCAATACCTTGATTTCCTCTTTTGGTATAAAGGCCCGCAGCCTTTATAGGTAGGAGGAGTTAAATTTACAGAGCACTGGCAAAGAGTTGATACTTCATAGGCTTCATATCTTGTTGCGTTACTGCTGTCCTCCAGGCTGAAAACCAGGTCCTCTTGTCCAACCATAATCCAATTAATTGGAGGACTTGCTATGCAAAGGAGAATTCCAGAATTCTCAGAATGCCCAGAAGAAAAAAAATCAAGAATAGCCAAGTTTTAGGAGCGGGTATAAGGAGGACATTGTGGTCCTGGAAACCGCACCAACCATTCGATGTTCCCCCGGCTTCTTTCCGGGTCACAGTGGGCCACCCTGCAATACAACTGCGAAGAAACAGTGACTGCTTGTTCCTTCTAGATAGAGCACACGGCCATTTCCTGCATGCCTTCCAGGTGGACAGGCCTTGGATTCCCTGCCATATTCCCGTATACAGCCCAGAAACCTAAGGTTGAAGTAACCCCGGGGGGCAACTCTGAAATGGAAGAAAGCTTAAAGAACCAGCATCAAGAGCATATCATAGATGTCACCTGTGGCCTAGCAGGGCAGAAGTTCCTCACTCATTTCCAAAGGTTTAGACTGTTCCTTTTCCTCAAAAAGGCAGGCTTAAGTCTGGCAAGAATCTGGTACCTACCCCTACCCCTAACCCTAACTCTGTCCCTAACCCTGTCCCTAACCCTGTCCCTAACCCTGTCCCTAACCCTGTCCCATGGGTCCATATTGCAGAGGTAGTTCTCAGAGCCTCGAATACAACCAACTCAAAATCACAGCAAGATTTGACCCCCTTAGTGGCCAGAAATGCCATGTCATAATTACTGAGAGCTGCCCGGTGTCGGGATTTTTCAAAGCTTCCGGGTGACTCTGCGGCGCAGCTCTCTTCATGATGCAGACAGACCAATCTTCTACCTCAAGGCTGTCTGGACAGCTGTGTACTGTGGTAGTCCCCACCCAAGTGCCTTGTGTTACTGCTTATTAACCATGCGCAGTAATTATATGCAGTGATTATGCACAGGTTAGATGTGGCGATTCACACATCCATTCAGTTTGATTGTATCGACCCCTATTATGCCCCTCCCCTTTCTTCATCTCTAACAGTCTCCATTCTAGGCCATGGTTTATTGCTTTACACGACTGTCAACAATTCAACGCATTGTCCTGAGAAGGTAGGATTTCACCTTGGCTGTATTTAATTCCTTAGAGCTGAACACTACTCAATTGTGTGTATGTGCTGTGCTTTCCTTATCCTTCTCTCTATTGAAAGGCTCCAGGGCTGGTTCATGGTGTGATAGTGGTGAAGGGGACAGCATCGAAGATGGCTATGCCAGTGTCTGCATGCCGATGGCTATGCCAGTGCCTGCATGCTGACTTAGCCATTTTTAAGGACCAGATCCAGGAGCATTTGAGAAGAATCATGTGGTAATCCTGATAGAAGTGGTAGTATATTGAATGCTAAAATCAGGTGGCCTCTTGAGCCTGTCACTTGGTGATAGAGCACTTGCCCAGCATGTACCAGGCCCTGAGTTTTATCCTGACGATCACAAAGAAAATAAATATATGTACGAAGCAGCAATCTGGAAGCTTTGTGTTGGTGAACATAAGCTCGCCTGGACACAGATACTGAAAATTTTGAAAGCACTTTACAAGTAGCAAAATTGGTTTGTGCAATAATGTAGAAATAACATTTATTTACAGAGTCTCACTGTGTTGCCTAGGGTAGCCTTCAAGTCCTGGGTTCTTAGGATCTACCTACTCAGCCTGCCAAGAAACAAGGCATGCACCATACGGCTTTCTTTTTAAATACTGACCCGTCCCCTACTTATATCCTACATGGCCTGGAGACACACAGGCCTCCACTTGCAGGTGGAGTTCTCAGATTCACATTTCAAGTGGTAAGATGTACAGATCTCCCCTCCTCGCCTTACGATCTCCAAGGTTTCACCCAGGATCTGGGGGTTGCTTCCCTCAGACGTGTTGGATGTTTTCCCTCTGTGTCCTTTCCTCTGGCTTCCTTTCTTTACTCAGCTCATCACCTGGGATCCCTGTAAGCCACAGAGAGCCACTTTCAGGGTGCTCTGCTCAGTTTCCAGCACCACACAAATGTTCTGAGTGTGCTCACATGTTTTAGCACAGGACACACTGCTAACCCTGCTGTTGCACACTGTTAACAGCCCCGGGTTCCATCAGTGTCATAACAAAGTCTGGCGTCCAGTGTGGCCTGAGCCAAAGAGAGCCCAGTGCTCAGTAGAGCATCCATGAGTCTCCAGACCTTCCAAAGGATCCAGCGGGTAAAGAGCCAAAGCCTATAAGAAGCCACAGAGAATGAGGCTGGAAGGCTATGGTACTGGGCTCGGCTACAGTTTTTAAGACCACAGGATGACTTGTGGACCCGCAATCCTCCCTGGAGATCAGGCAACCGATAATCTCCCTCATCTTCACTGCCCGGAAGACTTCCAGTTAGAACCAGATGGGGGAGCATCGTGAAGAGTGTGTTGTGACTGGCAAAGATCCTGGGTCTTAAATCAGTAAACACAAAACAGCTCTGTACCAGTCATTCTCTTTTTGGTTGCCAGAAAGAAAGAATTCATAAGGAACATGCAGAGAAATGCACAGGCAGTTATAGGCTACTCTGTTTTGACAGGCAGGCCCTCTGTGACTCTTAGCTTGCTACGCCTGTTTTGGCTATCTGTGTAACTTCCAGTAACCTGTCGCAGACCGCAGCACAGACTGGAAACCACTGTCCCAGATGGGCTTCCTTGCCCAGCCCTGTTCCTCTGCTCCTGTCACACACTTTCCATCTACCTACCAAACAGGCAGCTTCAAACCTGGCTCTGGTCTCTCTGCAACATCTCAGTTTTAATTGGTTGCACACTCCCCTCTTTCTCTAAGCCAGTTTTTGGGAACTTCTGAGAGTGCCTTCCTAGTCAATGTACTATGGGATGGGGTTTTTTTGTTTTTTGTTTCTTGCTTTGTTTTGTTTTGTTCTTGGCCCTTTACCCACAGAAAGCCACAGTGAACTGGGGGTGACAGCTGACAAGAATGAATAGCAGACATCATCAGAGCAATAAAGCATTTTGTTTTAACTTCCTTCATACGCAGAGGAAAAAGGGACAGATGTGACAGCCAATCATAAGCTTCACTGCAGCTTAGTCTTGCTCAGTCTTCACTGAGCAAATAACCAAAGGCGGTGCTGTGCCTGGCTGTGTTCATATTAACAGAGAAACACATTCCCGTACTGACTAACAGAATCAGATTGGTGAGGAGCTCGCTCCTCTCTCCTCTCTCTTCCTTCCCCTCCCTCTCCCCATCTCTCTCGACATTTGTCTATTTAGTGATCGCTTAAACATGAGAAACTTATAGCACCAGTAATGGAACTTTTGTGACCCACTAGGCTATTTCCCATAATTGTTGCCCCAAATATATGTCTATTGAAACTGTCAGACCCAGTCATATGCCACACAACAAGAGCATGGCCCTCCTTAAACCTCCCTTTATTTGCTCTTTATGCCTCTATATTGTATGTGTACATATATGTTTGTGTGTATATGTGTGTGGAATGATTTCTGCATGTATGTGTGTATATGCATGTCAAGGTCAGAGGACAATCAAGTGTCATCTCTCAGGATCTTCCTACCTGCCTCTGCCTCCCCAGCATAGAGATCAGAAGTGCGCTCCATCGTGCCTGGCATTTCTCATGCAAGTTCTGAGGATTAAACTTGGTGGTCCATGCACTTACAAGACAGACACTGTACTGACTGAGCATCCTCCCAGCCCTTAAGTTCACTTTAAAACTGAGGTTCTAAATGGCCCCATCATCACTGTCTCTCTGTACATTTCCATAAACAGCCTCTAAGTTACGTTTGTTTTTCTTTTCCCTATAAGCATCTTTCAAACCCATACTTCCATGTTAGACTCCTTCAACCTGTTCATCTCTTCTGAATATAAATGACAATGTAGTTTCTGTACATGGTTTTCCTTTAATATGACCACTGTAGTTAATTAAAGACAATACTCCTTCAGTCTGAGGAGTCATTTTGAATTGCTCCTCACTGAATGCGTACATGATATCTACTTACCTTCCCTTGAATCTAGGTGGGCTTATTCCACCAATAGAAGAAAGGAAGGAAGTGGAAGTGACTTCTGAGGTCAATCAAACAAAATTCTCATGCCCCTTCTGGAACCTTTGAACCTTCAGGCTCTGAGCTGCTCTGGTTATTACTAGCCAGCGACCATTGTTCCACTGGAAAGCACTAGTCACATATAGGTCATGTGCAGGTACCCCAGTCCTCAGCTGTCTGTCCAAATCAGCTCCAGCCATGAGAGTGATCTATTCTTGATTACAAGCCAATCAGCTTGAACCTGATGGTATCCATAATGAACTACAAGGATCACTGAGCTGGCCCAGAATCCTACAGACTACATTGTTGCGGGGCACAGTTACAGGGAGAATTAAAACACAGAAATGGACAAGGGAGCCAATGGCTATACTCAGGAGTGTGTTACTGTTGTCTGTGGCCCACCTGCACCATGAACATTAAACCTAGCATGACAGATCTCCCAGAATCAAAACGACACATGTGTTCTTTTCTTTAGCATCTCTGAGTGCTACATATGATAGAGGACTTCCTCAGGATTGTCACTAAAACAATCCCGGCAGCAAACTAAATGAAAACAAGAGCTTTCAGATGGGCAGATGGATTCAATTTTGAACAGATACTATTTTGAATAAAAGAAAGAGCCCTGACTCCATACCATTATTTGGATTATTTGATTTCCAGTGTTATTCACCGATTTTCTCAGGAAATTGCAGCCCATTAGAACTCAATCTCCACAAAGCATTAAGAACTTGAACTTGGGAGGGTGAAGAATAGGCAGCCATTTCTACCAGCAGCAGCAGGCAACCTGGCAGCTGATGGTGTGTCATATCTGTTAGATCACCTTGTTAATGCTCAAATGTGTTAACAGCCAACCGTGTCTGGTGTCCAGTAGCAGAAAACTACTATCCAAGAATAATTATTATTATCCATGACTGCCTTGAGGCAGCATGGGAGCTAGGAACATCGTCTGCCTTGTGTCTAAACAGATAGAGGCCTCAGTGTCATGGATCCTTCTGGCTTCTTGCACAATCATAAGTCAGCCAGTCTTAAGAGGTAGGATTAGGCCGAGCTAATCTCTCTTTCGGATAGACTTGCCGATGGACTCACTCACAGGTCTGTGCTCTGCTTGGAGGATGCTAATTTTGAGCCCTCTTCAAAACCTTAGTGGTGCTGGTCTTTAATGTCAGCTCCTTAGCAATCACACATAAAGTAAAACATGGACCAGACTCTGGGCTGGAGACCCAGAGGTCCCCCCGAGTGTGGCTCTATCATGGGCTCTTAGGGGAAGGACGTACATCACTCTCTTATTCATCTGGACCCGTGTTTGACAATATGTGTGGCCTCTAGAAACCTGTGGCAACCTAAGTCATCCAAAACTAAATGAAATTATATTTTCCTGTCTTGGTTGTATTAGAAATACTTCAAAACTTCCACAGTCATGTGACTGCCATATCTAATCGGGCAGACGGAGGATGCTATTGTTGCAAAATGTTCTGTCAGATATTGATGCTTAAATTTAGGCAATTAGGTATTCTGGGGAAATTTTTCCATCTCTGAAAATTTGATCTTCCTTTTAAAATGGACAATCTGCTTGCTTTCAATCTATACCCAAATAAGAAGTGTCTCTGTACCCTCCCTTCCGTAGCCACGCCATGATTAGTGTACCTCAGTCAATCCTGCCACTCACGTGCTTCCTCTGAGCTGTCCATACCCACTTTGTATACAATTACCATGACTTTACATTCCCCTGCAGTGGTTTCCTATAGGGACAGCACTATAGTTGCCTGTTATAATGTTAAATGTTAACATGTTAACATTTGCCTGTTAAATGTTAGCTTCTACACTACACAATCTCACCAGTCCTTTGTTTATGAGGTGTGCTTTGCCCTTTGGCGTACGAACTTGTCAAGGGACTTAGTGTTGCTCCAACCAAATCTGGACATGAAAGCAACAACTCCAAGAAACAGTCTCTAAAGATATAGGTGCCCACAAGGAAATGGGGCATGTGTGCGTTCCCAGGACCATGACAAAACCTTTCTGTCAGGGAAAATCTCGACTACAGAGCAGAAGCTGCATGTTTTTTTGGATGGAGGATTTCTCCTATACTCAAGTCAGCATGGGAGAATGGAGCTGGGAAAGTCCTCTGCCTTTAAGCATTGAGAGAGGAAGCCAAGGTACCACTGAAGCCCTTGTTCCCTGCACACTCATTAGTTAACAGGTATCCCAGAGATGAGGGCAGGGCTCAGGAAGAAAATGAACATCACAAAGATATGTGCGTGAGAAGGTGGTAGCAATCACAAACACAGCAGTTGGACTGCCGCTCAAGACAAATGTGCTCGTGTGTGGCACACATGCACACACATGCACACACATGTACACACACATGTACATGCACACATGCTCGCATGCACAGACACAGGTGTGCACACTCACAGCCACACAGGCACACACACATGCTTACATGCATAGACACAGGCACACACACATGGGCATGCACAGGCACAGTCACTCACACACACACATACATTTGTGCATGCACACACACATACATGTGCAGGTACAGGAACACACACAAACAGAAGGAGGACGCGCTGAGGAGGAGGAGGTTAGCAGGACAGGAGGGATAAGAGAGGGCCATGGGCAGAGGAGAGAATATGGTAACTACATTATTGCACTTGTAAGAGACTGTCAAAGAATTTAAAATATAATAAAATTTAGAAACCAAGCCTTGAATGACAAAGTAGTTAAAAATCAAAGAAAAATATTTTTGTGCCACAGAATACAAAAGAAAACACTGTGTGTGTTGTAAACACATATCATTTAACTAGTGTTCATGAGAAGGTATGGCCCGTGGCCGTGGCACGCCGCCGCACCCTCAGCCACTGTGCAGTCGGAGGCAGGGAGATCTGGAGGCCAAGGCGGCACAGTAAGTCAGCCTTCCTGAGCTGTGAGGCAAAGCCAAACGGAAGAGAGAGGAGGGAAATGGGAGAGGAAGAGAAGGGGAGGGAGTAGAGGACATGAAGAGGAAGTCAGGAAAGGAAAAAAGAAAAGCGTAAGAAAGACTAGTCGTGTGCCATGTTCTCTTCCTCCCCATATATAGAAGTCCTGAGCTGTGCCAGAGACCTGGGAAAAGGCAGCCGTTTCTGGATGACCTTGAAACAGACTCCTAGAGAGGACTTAAACCAGGTCTGATGGGTCAGAAGAAGCCAGCAAGGGCACCAGCAGGCATTCTGTGGGCTTAGGCTGGCAGGCCTGTCTGCCATCTCTACCATCTTCCTACTAACGTACACACTTTGTTGGATTCATGTCTAACTTCTCCTGTTGCTGACCCTCCTGCGGAAGATATTACTTTACGTGTTCCTTCCTGGATGTTCACTGCTCATACACAGACACACAGCTGATTTTTTATATTGATCTGTAACCTGCAAAACTGGTTAGATGCACTAAATATTTTTGTGTGTGAATCCCATAGGATTTTCTATCTAGAAATCTCTGTTGTCTGTAGATAGTTTCCTTTCTAAAATATGTGTCCTATATTTCATTTTCTTCATTTTCTTTCTTGATGTCCCAGCTAAATCCTGTAATACAAGCCTGGCCAGAAGCTGGGTGCAGGCCTCCCTACCATGCACCAGCTTGCCAGTGCTGAGCCGGTCGCGCTTTGTGAAGATAGGTCGGCATTCTGTAGTTGCCTTTTAGAGATTGCTGGTCTTAATTGCTAGTATTCTGTTTAAAATCCCTGTGTCTGTGTTCATGAGAAATGCCGATCAGAAGTGCATCTGTATTATGTTCTCTAGTTTTGAGGTACTGAAAATGGCCTTGGAGCGTTGGGAAGACTTCACAAATTGAGAATGGCTGCTTTCATTCCAGTTTTCTAGGGGAGTTCAAGTAGGATTGATATTGTGCCTTCCTTAATGGCCTGGTAGAACCGTTTGGGGCTGTGGTTTTCTGTGAGGAATGGGTCAATACAAACACACTCTAAATCTTTATATTTCTCTGCTTTTCTCTTGGAGCAAATGCAGTACAGTTATAATAAACATTAATGCTCTTATACTCTAACCGTAACATTGGTATGAATCTCTGTTAGTCTCTTGTTGATTTTCCTTCTGACTTGTACATCTGCTAATTCTTAGGTGGACATCAAACATTCCATGTTTGCTTTCTGGACTCTGGATCCTTTTGAGTTCTTGGATACTGTTTGCTTCTTGGGGGTCTTGCTTTTAATCATTATGTAGGAACACAGCAAGCAGCAGTTTGTCTAAGATATGGTTTCCCAATAGCTTGTCACTTCTGAGTCCTCTATAAAATGTCTTTGGATCTGGACATTTTATAGCCACCCGCTGGCAATACTGGTCGTTCCTGGGCTTGTGCGCTATTTGATCAAGGGTTTTCACGTTATTCCTTTCCTGGACAGGGCAGCTCATGCAGGTATTTAAGTTCCTACACAGAACTCTGACGCTTTAAAATGCCCATTTCTGCATTAGTTCCTTATGGTTGCCACCATGGCCTTCCTAAGTTCCATCTCATCCATTCAGAAGTTTGCTGTACTATGACTGGTTTTCTTCTCCTGTACTGTGACATCATAGTAGCAAACAGAAAGAGTCCGGGATCACCCATTTGTTTCTTGACTCGTAGGATGATGGGCCTTTATCATTGACTTCTAATATCTTAAAACCATGTGTATTCTCTCTTGTTACTTGGTGGTTTCTGGTGAGAAAGTCTATTCAGGCTCTATTCCTCAACCCCAGGAAGCAGAACTATACCAACAACTTCTGAAGCTCATCAGTGAAACTGACTAGGATTCTTTACTCAGGGCAAAATATTTATTTCTTCCCATTTAACCAGAAAAGTACCTGAACTCTTCATAAAACATAAGTCATAATGCAGAATTGACCAGTTCTGGCCTAGGGCAGCAACTCTGAGGAAGGAAGCTAACTGTGAATGTCTCGCAGGAACAACCTGGCTATTGTTGGACCCAAGAGGCAGAGAGACAAGTTGTGAGGCTCGGGCCAGGGAAAATCTCCTTAGGTTGCCAGAAAGATGGAAAAAATAGAAAAGCTGTAAGGAAACAGAATAAGAAGAAAAGAGAGGACAGAAAGGGGGGATGTGTCTGAAGGGGAGACACCTATCTACTCTTTTGTTCTTAAGTGCCCATTTCTGCATCTGTTCCTTTGGGGTGCCACTATGCAAATCCAAGAATTTTGAAGGAAGAATCATTAGCAGTTGCCATTTGGAAGCAGGTTACAGAAGGGAGAAGCAGGGAAGGGATTCTGAGATGATTATAAAAATCATTAAATGCTGGAACACGATTTCCATTAGTTATTATCAAACATATTGGTGAAATCAATCCATGCATCCAAGGACAGATGAACAGATAAAGAAAGCATACATAGTGTATGTGCATGCAGGTGTGCAGTGGGGCGCTGTTCATCCATAGAAAGAAGTCATTTACAACATCATGGGTAGAAATAGACAACTGTGCTAAGTGAAAAACAACCAGCACAGGAAGATAAATACCACGAGCTCTCGCTTAGACACGAACTGTTGGTTTCCTAGAAGTAGAGAGCAGGTTAGGTAAGGAATGGTGGGCAGGAAGGGTAGTGTAGAAATGATGTCTAGTGGTTCTGAGAAGACTGACAAGAAGAAAGAGCTGCGATCATCTATTGGAGGTAACTATGATTGACCATAATTAATTGTACCATTCAAAAGAGCTAACCAAGAGGGTTGTGATTGTTTCGGAAAGGAATTTTAAAGGTCTCTGGTGACATATATTATTGCACTCTTACTCCTAAGTATGTACAATTCTCATGTGTCAACTAAAAATAAATTTTACCTTAATAAAGAGAAAAGGATATTCTATTTTGGTGATTCTCAAAAGGTCCCTCAAGAGCCTCTCAGAAGATGCTTAAGAACAAAAGTGCTTTCATAGCAACTCAAAGAAGTTTTTACTTACACTTTCTCTCAGGGCATTCCGTAGAGTTTCTACAAGCTACATGGCAATTAGCTCAAAGATCAGATACAGATGCAAATTTTTAAAATGTACTCTCTTTTGTGAAACTAAACATAAAAGAATTTTCCAGTAAAGGGTATATATTGTAAAACAAGGCTACCATTCTTATTTTTATTTGTTTTAAATACATAGTTATTTTATGAGAGATATCATGTTACTTATATTGGCAGTCAGTCAGTTTATTGGTGATTTTAAGGATTCACTTACTTTTTTTAGGCATAGTTTTACTTTCTAATTTAGTTAATATAAGTGGAATTAATCATACAGACCGAAGCCTTGTAACGTTACCAGTAACTTTAAAGCACCCTCTGATAACCTCTTTGCATTAACTCAGCCCCATGAGATCACTGGGTAGGTCCTGGGGAGAAATTCTGAGGCAAAGAACAAAGAGCAAAGATATCAGGGGAAAGACCCCTTGGAACTAACTGCCTCACTTTGGCTTTGAAAAGGTATCTTAAGGACATCATCCTTGATAAGCCTCACCCATGGGGACTTGGTGTAACCACCAGAAAGGTATTCTGTCATCAGGTAGAAAAATTTCTGTGATGAATATCCTAAAAGGTACATGGAGTCACTTCATCATCGACTGTTTGCTTGACCACACATGGCTTCACCTCACCATCGGCTGTTTGCTTGACCACACATGGAGTCACTTCATCATCAGCTGTTTGCTTATACATAGCTTTTGCGTTAGTTACTCTCTTCACTGCTGTGACCAAACACCTCACAGAAGCTAGTGGGGGGCAGGGAGCAGATCTGGGCTGTGCTCAGAAATCAATCAGATATGTAGGATCACAATGTCAGAAGAAATAGTCCACCAAGGTAGCTGAAGCTTGCAATGGAGCCAACCAATATGGTGCTGACTGGGAGGCAGGACACTGAAGCAGATGTCACCCTCAAGGCCTTCCCTGAGTGACACACTTCCAGAAGGTAGGCTGCCATCCTGAAGGTTCCCAAACTCCCAATACAGCACCCTCATCTGTCCATCATGAGCCTATACGGACAATTTCATGTCCAAACTATAACTGTTATCTTAATCATCCATCTGGTCCATGCCCAGTAATCAATCATATATTCAGGAAGAAAATGTTTAAGAACCACGCATATGTGTTTGACCACAAGTGAGACACTGTAACAGGACAGCATGACTACCCACATTTTATTAACAGCAGCAGATGTTCCAAATGAGAGCAGGAATTTGACTAAGGATGACTCAGTGAATAGACTCGTGGGTGAGGATTCAGCTCACTGTTCAAAGCTGATGCTCTCTCCTGTCCACACTGCTGTGTTTTATTGTTCCATTGCTAATCACTGTGCAAGAAAAAAGCCTTAAAATGCAAGGGAGTTGGAGGATTCGTCTTTTGGAACGTGATGGTTACTAGTGTAGACAATGAAAACCAACTCCCCAGATCACATCCTACCAGGGCTAGCTGTGGGCAAAGGTTAAGTCACTTCATATCTTTTGTGTCTTAGTGGTAAGTGGCAAAGTCATGCATCAATCACTTGATGCATAATGGCATTTTGGTCAACAGTGGACCATGTGTGCAAAGATGGTCCCATAAGATCATAGGGCCCCAGTGACATCATAACCATCTCAGCTGTATAACTCTATCATACACAATGCTCACACAATGACAAAGATTATCTAAGGATATACTTCTCAGAACACATCCCCATCATTAAGAAAAGAGTGCGGCTTATGATGGTAAGTCTCAAGCAACTGTGTTGCTGTGAGGACGGAGAAAGTTAACTTGTAGAAGAGTTTACACTGCCTGGTGTGGAGCAGGTGACAGAGACGATCTTTATCTGCCTTACAGAACTTGATTTGTTCAGGCTTTTTGACTCCAGAAAAAGGACACAATCACATCTGTCCACTTATATCAGAGGCTTACTGAGACTGCAGATACAGAGTATGCCTAGAAGAGTTTAACTGAATACTATGCAAATAAAGTAACTGTTGCCAGGACTTTCTTGGATATGAACTCAGTGATGTGTTTTTGGAACAGGGAGTTTTCTGGTGCAAAAGAAAAAGAAAAGGCCAGTATTGCTGGCTGAAAGGCCAGAAGCTAGGGACCACAGCTAATAGATTCCTCATTCCCCCAAAACCAACCCAAACCACGTTTGAAAAGCAGAGCATTTGTGCAGAACCAAACGGCTAGATATGAATAACTCTACCTCTGTGGGATAGGGGCTGAGAACTTGGTCAACAACATGAAGAAGCAATACAAATTGACATCTGAATGATCTTCAAGTAAAACAAAAGCTTAAGAAGCAAAGGGCAGCCTACCCTGAAGACTTTCATAACCTTCTTTGCGTAAACTGAGACATTTAGTTATTGCCGAGCACAAGTGGTTCTCTCCGGTCTGGTTTTTTTATTGTTAAAAAGTTTTAGCCAAACTTGAATCACTTCCTGCCTTAACAACTGCAATATGTCTCTCTTGTTCCTCTTACATTGTTAGAGTCCAGATCACTCCTGCGGAAGAAATCCCCCTTGCTTGTTGCCAAACAAGCATCCCAAAATATTAGCTAAAAGTTACACATACGTACGAACATGAGTGTGTGCAGACACAGTCCTACGCTACTGAATCCCCGTAATATTTATTAGTACATGTAACCACTTAATTTAACCTATCAAACTCTCTCCCCACTAGAACATATGATCCATGAGGGTAGAATTTGGGTCGTTTTATCCATTGGTCTATCAGTATTATATTAAATAAATCCTGAAAGCATATTACATACTTGTTGACTGAATGAGTGGATTGCTTAACTCTGTCCATTAAAAATGCACGTGCCTGGTTTAGTATAGTGTTTTTCAATCCGTGTGTGTGTGTGTGTGTGTGTGTGTGTGTGTGTGTGTGTGTGTGTGTGTGTGTGTTTGTGTGTGTTTGATGTTTTAATATCTTCCTTTTCTCCATTCCAACCCTTTCCTACAATGACTTACAGGTTTCCCGCCTTTTCGATTTCCTCTCACTCCGTGTGTTCATGAACACACAAGAGTTAATGCTAGGCTTCTCACCTGATCGGAATCTCTCTGAAGTCAGTAGGAGCAAACTTAGCCAAGAGCTCTTCAGAGTTTTGAAAAATGGAGCCAGGTACTTCTTATGTTTGAGTAAGAGGGCCCCTTAACCTGACAGTGGGCATAAGAGAGAGACCTCAGCTGGAGTCTAGGTCGTCAATAAGTGGCGAGGACTGCGTGATGGTTTGCATATGCTTGGCCCAGGAAGTGGCACTATTAGGAGGTGTGGCCTTGTTGGAGTGGGTGTGTCACTGTGGGTGTGGGCTATAAGACCCTCATCCTAGCTGCCTGGAAGCAAATCTTCTCCTAAGCAGGCTTCAGATGAAGATGTAGAACTCTCAGCTCCTCTTGCACCATGCCTGCCTAAGCACTGCCCTGTTCCTGCCTTGATGATAATGGACTGAACCTCCGAACATGTAAGCCAGCCCCAATTAAATGTTATTTTTATAAGAGTTGCCTTGGTTGTGGTGTCTGTTCACAGCAGTAAAACTCTAACTAAGACAGGCGTGTACTAGAACTGACCTCCTGAGGTATATGTGGCTTCTTATAACAATTGCATTCATGCACTGCTGCATGCGGCCTGGCAAGAGAGCCACTGCATCGCAAGGGCCAGGAAAAGATATCCTGACAACCGTACACTGGGAATGGCTCCTTCAAATTCTAGAAAAAGGTCATTTATCATAGATGGGACCCCTGGACCTTAGATGGCATGCTACAGACTCTCTAATGTTTTATTCTTTGCTTTTGAAGAACAGCTAACTAGCCTTCCCCTTGAGGTCTTTTTTTTTTTCTTTTTAATTGCTGTTAGCCCTAATTCCAAAGCCATAATAGAAACCAACCCAACCACATCAGCTGACATCTCAACAGGGAGAGCCACAGTGGGGCTGGGGAGGACTGGTATTTTGTGCCTCTTTCTCTATTCCCCTCTTATCACTTCCTGTACACACCACAGTGGGTATTCCCAATGATAACGATGACAAATCTTCAATTCTGCCCATGACCTACGCCAGAATAATCTTCCCTTCACTCCCTTGGAAACTCAAGAAACAGTTACAAAGTTACCAAGGTCATCAGGGACAGTTCCCAAAGAGAAAGGGAAAGTGTGTATGTGTGTGTGTGTGTGTTGTGAGCACACACACACACACACATGCACCAGAACAAATCCTAGCTAAAAATAATTCCTGGTGCAGGAATGATGAAGGAAGGTGTTGTAGTAAAAACTATTTTAAAATCCTGGCCCAGGGTTGCTAACCTCTTTAGACCATTTAAGTTCCCGGAAGACACATACATACAGCCTTGATATTTTTAAATATGCCTTAGGCAGCACAATGGTTGGGCAGCTGCCTACCCTCCATGTTGTTGGAGGCTACCTTCCTATCCATAACCCACTATTACTTACTATTTACTGTGTTCCAGCTGGGCTGCTCCTAGTTCCCATTAGGCAGCCATCTGGGCCGCATTCTCTTGGCCACTACCCATGGCAACTCTCCTTTCTCCTTTCCCGCGTGTTTCCCATGGCTGCTTCTCGTTCCTTTTTCCCGTTCCTTCTCCTAAGCCTGCCAAAACTCATCCCCACCTGTTTCACTTCTCCCCAGCTATTAGCTATTGACACCATTACTTACCAATCACAGTCAACTGGGGGCAGGGTCACTTGGTGTCTTATATGTGGACTTTCTTGTCTTTGGGGCAAACAGACTTCAGGCCCCCAAATTAGCCTTAAAATACAAGCAGCATTAGGCCAACCCACTATAAGATCTGATTTTTTTTTATTTATTTAATTATTTTTATTGATACTTTATTTACATTTCAGATTTCCTCCCCTTTCCAGGTCTCCCCTTTAGAAACCCCCTATGCCATCCACCTTCCCCCTGCCTCTATGAGGGTATTCACCCACCCACCCACCCACTCCCGTCTTCCCTCCCTGGCATTCCCCTATATTGGGGCATCTAACACTCTCAGACCCAAGGGCCTCTCTTCCCACTGATGGTCAACAAGGCTCTCCTCTGTCACATATGTGGCCAGCACCGTGGGTGCCTCCATATGCATTCTTTGCTTGATGGTCCAGTCTCTGGGAGCACCAGGGGGCCTGACCAGTTAACAGTGTTGCTCCCTCCCCATGGGGCTGCAAACTCCCTCAGTTCCTTCAATCCCTTCTCCAACTCCTCCATCTGGGACCTCACGCTCAGTCCAACAGTTGCTGTGAAGTGAAACTTGGGTATTCTGAAGTATTGGGCTAATATCCGCTTATCAGTGAGTACATACCATGTTTGTTCTTTTGTGACTGAGTTACCTCACTCAGGATGATATTTTCAAGTTCCATCCATTTGCCTGAAAATTTCATGAAGTCATTGTTTTTAATAACTGAGTATTCCATTGTGTAAATGTACCACATTTTCTGTATCCATTCTCTGTTGAGGGTCATTTGGGTTGTTTCCAGCTTCTGGATTATAAACATTGCTGCTATGAACATAGTGGAGCATGTGTCCTTATTACATGTTGGAGCATCTTCTGGGTATATGCCCAGGAGTGGTATAGCTGGGTCCTCAGGGAGTATTATGTCCAATTTTCTGAGGGTCCACCAAACTGATTTCCAGAGTGGTTGTACCAGCTTGCAATCCCACCAGCAATGGAGGAGTGTTCCTCTTTCTCCACATCCTCGCCAGCATCTGCTGTCACCTGAGTTTTTGAACTTAGCCATTCTGACTGGTGTGAGGTGGAATCTCAGGGTTGTCTTGGTTTGCATTTCCCTGATGACTAAGGATGTTGAACATTTCTTTAGGTGCTTCTCAGCCCTTCGAGTTTCCTCAGTTGAGAATTCTCTGTTTAGTTCTGTTCCCCACTTTTTGATAGGGTTATTTGGTTCTCTGGAGTCTAACTTCTTGAGTTCTTTGTATATATTGGATATTAGCCCTCTATCGGATGTAGGATTGGTAAAGATCTTTTCCCAATCTGTTGGTTGCCGTTTTGTCCTATTGACAGTGTCCTTTGACTTACAGAAGCTTTGCAATTTTATGAGGTCCCATTTGTTGATTCTTGATCTTAGAGCATAAGTCATTGGTTCAGGAACTTTTCCCCTGTGCTCATGTGTTCGAGAGTTTTCCCCACTTTCTCTTCTATTAAATTCAGTGTAACTGGTTTTATGTGGAGGTCATTGATCCACTTGGACTTGAGCTTTGTACAGGGTGACAGGAGTGGATCAATTTGTATTCTTTGACCTCCAGTTGAGCCAGCACCATTTGTTGAAAATGCTTTCTTTTTTCCAGTGGATGGTTTTAGCTCCTTTGTCAAAGATAAAGTGACCATAGGTGTGTGGGTTCATTTCTGAGTCTTCAATTCTATTCCATTGATCTACCTGACTGCCACTGTACCAATACTATACAGTTTTTATCATTACTGATCTTTAGTACAGCTTGAGGTCAGGGATGCTGATTCACCCAGAAGTTCTTTTATTGTTAAGAATAGTTTTTGCTAGCCTGGGTTTTTTTGTTATTCCAAATGAATTTGAGAATTGCTCTTTCTAAGTCTATGAAGAATTGAGTTGGAATTTTAATGGAGATTGCATTGAATCGGTGATTGCTTTTACCAAGATGGCCATTTTTACTATATTAATCCTGCCAATCCATGAGCATGGGAGATCTTTCCATCTTCTCAGGTCTTCTTCCATTTCTTTCTTCAGAGACCTGAAGTTCTGGTCATACAGATCTTTTACTTGTTTGGTTAGAGTCACACCAAGATACTTTATATTGTTTGTGACTATTGTGAAGGATGTCATTTCTCTAATTTCTTTCTCAGCCTGTTATGCTTTGAGTATAGGAAGGCTACTAATTTGTTTGAGTTAATTTTATATCCGGCCACTTTGCTGAAGTTGTTTATCAGCTGTAGTTCTCTGGTGGAGTTTTTGGGTCACTAAAGTATATGATCATATCATCTGCAAATAGTGATATTCTGATTTCTTCCTTTCCAATTTGTATCCCTTTGTCCTCCTTTTGTTATCTGATTGCTCTAGCTAGAACTTCAATTACTATACTGAACAGATAAGGAGAGAGAGGGCAGCCTTGTCTAGTCCCTGATTTTAGTGGGATTACTTCGAGTTTCTCTCCATTTAGTTTGATGTTAGCTACTGATTTGCTGTATATTGCTTTTACTATGTTTACATATGGGCCTTGAATTCCTGATCTTTCCAAGACTTTTATCCTGAACAGATGCTGAATTTTGTCAAATGCTTTTTCAGCATCTAATGAAATGACTATGTGGTTTTATTTCTTTGTGTTTGTTCATGTAGTGGAGTACATTGATGGATTTCCAGGTATTGAACCATCTCTGAATCCCTGGGATGAAGCCTACTTGATCATGATGAATCATCGTTTTGTTGTGTTCTTGGATTTTATTGAGTATTTTTGCATCGATATTCATAAGGGAAATTGTTCTGAAGTTTTCTTACTTTGTTGGGTCTTTGTGAGGTTTTGGTATCAGTGTAACTGTGGCCTCATAGAAGGAATTAGGTAATGTTCCTTCTGTTTCTATTTTGTGGAATAGTTTGAAGCGTATTGGTATTAGGTCTTCTTTGAAGGTCCGATAGAATTCTGCACTAAACCCATCTTGTCCTGGGCTTTTTTTTAGTTGGGAGACTTTTAATGACTGTTTCTATTTCTTTAGGGGTTATGGGACTGTTTAGATGGTTTATCTGATCCTTACTTAACTTTGGTATTTGCTATCTGAGTAGAAAATTGTCCATTTCATCCAGATTTTCCAATTTTGTTGAGTATAAGCTTTTGTAGTAGGATCTGATGATTTTTTGAATTTCCTCAGATTCTGTTGTTATATCTCCCTTTTCATTTCTGATTTTGTTAATTTGGATACTGTCTCTGTGCCCTCTGGTTAGTCTTCCTAAGGGTTTATCTATCTTGTTGATTTTCTCAAAGAACCAGCTCCTGGTTTTGTTGATTCTTTGTATAGTTCTTTTTGTTTCTACTTGGTTGATTTCAGCCCTGAGTTTGATTATTTCCTGCCTTCTACTTCTCTTGGGTGTATAAGCTTCTTTTTGTTCTAGAGCTTTCAGGTGTGCTGTTAAGCTGCTAGTGTATGCTCTCTATAGTTTCTTTTTGGAGGCACTCAGAGCTATGAGTTTTCCTCTTAACACTGCTTTCATTGTGTCCCATAAGTTTGGGTATGTTGTACTTCCATTTTTCTTA
>CM052709.1:3499001-3548542 GCA_028551405.1 Uromys caudimaculatus
TAGAGTGTTGTTCAGCTTCCATGTGTATGTGGGCTTTCTGTTGTTTTTGCTGCCATTGAAGACCAGCCTTAATTCATAGTGATCTGATAGGAGGTATGGGATTATTTAAATCTTCTTATATCTTTTGAGATTTGTTTTGTGACCAATTATATGGTCAACTTTGGAGAAGGTACCATGAGGTGCTGAGAAGAAAGTATATTCTTTTGATTTAGGATGAAATATTCTATAGATATCTGTTAAATCCTTTTGGTCCATAACTTCTGTTAGTTTCACTGTGTCCCTGTTTAGTTTGTGTTTTCAAGATCTGTCCATTGATGAGAGTGGGGTGTTGAAGTCTCCCACTATTATTGTGTGAGGTGCAATGTGTGCTTTGAGCTTTAGTAAAGTTTCTTTTATGAATGTGGGTGCCCTTGCATTTGGAGCATAGATGTTCAGAATTGAGAGTTCTTCTTGGTAGATCTTTCCTTTGATGAGGATGAAGTGTCCTTCCTTATCTTTTTTGGTGACTTTTGGTTGAAAGTTGATTTTATCCATTATTAGAATGGCTACTCCTGCCTGTTTCTTGGGACCATTTGCCTAGAAAATTGTTTTCCAGCCCTTTACTCTGAGGTGGTGTTTGTCTTTAACACTGAGGTGCATTTCCTGTATGCAGCAAAATGCTGGGTCCTCTTTATGTATTCAGTCTGTTAGTCTATGTCTTTTTATTGGGTAATTGAGTCCATTGATGTTAATAGATATTAAGGAATAGTGATTGTTGCTTCCTGTTATTTTCAATGTTATTTTTATGTTTGTGTGGCTATCTTCTTTTGGGTTTGTTGAAAGATTACTTTCTTGCTTTTTCTAGGGTGTAGTTTCCCTCCTTGTGTTGGCGTTTTCCATCTCTTATCCTCTATAGGGCTGTGGAAAGATATTGTGTAAATTTGGTTTTGTCAAGGAATATCTTGGTTTCACCCTCCATGGTAATTGAGAGTTTTGCTGGGCATAGCAGCCTGGCCTGGCACTTGTGTTCTCTTAGGGTCTGTATGAGATCTGTCCAGGGTCTTCTAGCTTTCATAGTCTCTAGTGAGAAGTCTGGTGTAATTCTGATAGGTCTGCCTTTATATGTTACTTGATATTTTTCCCTTATTGCTTTTAATATTCTTTCCTTGTTTTGTGTATTTAGTGTTTTGACTATTATGTAACAGGAGGAGTTTCTTTTCTCGTCCAATCTATTTGGAGTTCTGTAGGCTTCTTGAATGTTTATGTTCATCTCTTTCTTTAGGTTAGGGAAGTTTTCTTCTATAATTTTGTTGAAGATGTTTACTGGCCCTTTAAGTTGTGAATCTTCACTCTCTTCTATACCTATTATCCTTAGGTCTGGCCTTTTCATTGTGTCCTGGATTTCCTGCATGTTTTGTGTTAGGAACTTTTTGCATTTTGTATTTTCTTTGACTGTTTTGTCAGTGTTTTCTATGGTATCTTCTGCATCTGATATTCTCTCTTCTATCTCTTGTATTCTGCTGGTGATGCTTGCATCTATGACTCCTGATTTCTTTCCTAGGGTTTCTATCTCCAGGGCTGTCTCCCTTTGTAATTTCTTTATTGTTTCTATTTCCATTTTTAGATCCTGGATGGTCTTGTTCATTTCCTTTGCCTGTTTGATTGTGTTTTCCTGTATTTTCTCTTTAAGGGCTTCTAGCTGTTTACCTGTGTTCACTTGTATTTCTTTAAGGGAGTTATTTATTTCCTTCTTAAAGTCTTCTATCATCATAATGAGAAGTGATTTTAAATCTAAATCTTCCTTTTCTGGTGTGTTGGGGTATCCAGGGCTTGCTGTCATGGGAGAAATGGGTTCTGATGATGCCAAGTTGCCTTGGTTTCTGTTCCTTATATTCTTGCCCTTGCCTTTTGCCATCTGGTTATCTCTGGTGTTAGCTGGTCTTGCTCTCTCTGACTGTGGCTTGTCTCTCCTGCAAGCCTTTTCCTCTGTACTCCTTGGAGACCACTTCTCTCTGAGAGGAATTTGGGTTTAGAGAGCTATGGTACAGGGTCAGCTCTAGGATGCAGAAAGAAACCAGAAGGATCTTGTCCCCAGCTCTTCCTTGGTTCCTGTGTCCTGATAGCTCTTCGAGGGTCCCTCTTGACTGAGGAATTTGAACAGAAGTGGTGGTCTTCCTGTGCTAAAAGGTGTGTAGGCACTCCTGGGAGACCAGCTTTCTCCTTGCACTGAGTATGGAGCCATGTGTCACGGGATTAGCTCCCTGGCCTCAGAAGGAAACCACAAGGCCGCTCCTCAGTCCCTATGTCCTGGAGGTTCTGGGCAGGTTCCTCTGAGCAGAGGTGCTGGCCTTACCCCTGATCACAGGCTTGTCCACACTCCTGGGAGGGTAGCTCTTTCCCTGCGCTATTTGGGTGTGGAGTCGAGTGGCACAGACCACAGGCGTAAACCGGAAGCATGATTTTTTTTCTTACTAATATATTTTGCAGGGAGAAGAAACCCTATGGTGAGCTGAAGTGGCTCAGGAGACCTGCCTCCCACACAGCCCTCCAGAAAGGTCCCTCCCAAGTCTGGCAAGAAGGACTCACAAAAGGAGAGATAGAAAAAGAAGGCAAAAATATTTATAATAGTCAGAAGCTGGAAACAACCCAGATGTCCCTCATTAGAGGAATGGATACAGAAAATGTGGTACATTTACACAATGGAGTACTACTCAGCTACTAAAAACAATGACTTAATGAAATTTACAGGCAAATGGATGGAACTTGAAAATATCATCCTGAGCAAGGTAACTCAGTCACAAAAGAACGAACATGGTATGTCCTCAATGATAAGTAGATATTAGCCCAAAAGTTCGGAATATCCAAGTTTCACTTTACAGTAACCGCTGGACTGAGAGTGAGGTCCCAGATGGAGGAGTTGGAGAAGGGACTGAAGGAGCTGAGGGAGTTTGCAGCCCCATGGAGAGAGCAACAGTGTCAACTGGCCTGACCCCCCCCCAGGTCCTCCTGGCGCCTGGACCACCAACCAAAGAATACACATCGAGGGACCCGTGGTTCGGACCACATATGTGGCAGAGGAGGGCCTTGTTGTCCATCAGGGGGAGGAGAGGCCCTTGGGCCTGAGGGTGTTAGAGGCTCCAGTAAAGGGGAATATCATGGTGGGAATACAGGATTGGGTGGGTGGGTGGGTGGGTGGGAGGTAAAATACCCTCATAGAGGTTGGGGAGGGGGAGGGGATAGGGAGTTTCCAAAGAGGAGACCTGGAAAGAGGGAAACATTGGAAATGTAAATAAAGTATCAAAAATTAAATAATTAATTAAAAAAAAGAAAGAAAGAAAGAAAAAGAAGGCAAGAGCTCAAATCTCAGAGTAGGTCCCCACCTCCAGTGCTGACATATTTTCTTCAAAAGGAGCCTGAGAGAACCCACCCCTCAGAGAAGACCAGTGAGACTGGCTACAGCAGACTTGCAGCTTCAGCTGTATCACTGAGGGAGTTGCCTTGGGCAGGTACAGAGATGCTGCCAAAGCTTCTGGGTCAAGGATGGGAGTTGAGGCTTCTGAGAGAAACCAGAGGAGACCTGGAGAGAGGTCAAGAGACTGAAGGCTCATCATCCAACATTTTTATTGCATATATGGCTCGTATCAAGCAGCATCCTTGTGTTTGAAGTGTGACTTGAAATAAATACTAAAATTCCCGCTTTCTGCAATGTGTGGACAAATAATACACAACCAACAGGATAAAGGAGAGATAACATGGCGAGTGGAGAAGTTAAGTAGAAAAAAAGTAAGAGAAAGGCCAAGCTCAAGAGCAAGGGTGTGGGTGCTTGCACATGACAGGTCCACACCTGTCTGTCACCAGGGCTGCCTCCCTCTGTCTGATGCTGAAGGCTAGAAAATAAACACAAATCAGTCTTCAAGAAACTAGCCAGCCACCTGGGACTGTGCACCCCGAATCTTTTATGGAGAAATGATATCCTTTCCTTCATGTAACAAGTGTCTACCAAGCAAGTAGTCAAATATGTCCATTACCATACAAAACACATGCAGCACATATGATGCACACTCACCAAAAATATACCACACACAACATACAGAACACACTCTGTATGTGCAGCACACACTATACGCACTCATCAAGTATATATTATATACTCAACATCTAGAATACATATGACACATACTTCACACATTGAATACACCCATAAGACATAGAATATACACTACACACATAACTCCAATGCATACAATACAGTCATTTGCACAACAGATGCATATAGCATATACAAAACACTTATATCATACACTCAAACGGCATAGAGCAGACATACCTATAGCACACATAATACTCTCATTGGAGGACATGCAAAATACACAGAATGCATGTTTTTAAAATGATATACAATAGACATGTTTCACAATTCATACAAGAAATATACACAGCACATATGCATTAACACGATGCACACAAAATATATACCACAAATGTAACACCCACACACTTACACATACATATTCATACAACACATGCCTCAAAGCCTGCATGTGAAAGTCCTTTCACTTTAAACACCACTGAGGGTTGTGGGCTGATGCAGCCAGATGAGTACTGAAATTATTTGGTTCAATGCACAGGGCAGTAAACGAAAGATTTGATACCCAGGGGAGGCTTTGGGGTTGAGCTCTTCTATACAATTTGCCCATGTCAGTTTGCACAGGGGGCACAGCAGAACTCCCTCACAGAATAATGAGCACAAGAATGATTTATAGAAAGCAGAATGGTTATTATACAGATCTGGGCAGGGGGAGACAATGGGATGTGGGTCAAAGGGTACATATAAACTTGCACTTACAGAGATCTGATATACAACATGGCAACTGTGTTAGCTACTTTTTTATTGCTGTGACACAATAGCCAATAAAATCAAATTAAGGAACTATATGTGGGTGATAGAATCAGAGAGAGTTCAGTTCATTCTGATGGGAAACAGCCATAGTGAGGGAGGGGGAGACCTGGTCCAGAAGCAGGGGTTACACCTGTATGCTGCCTTGTAAAGATGAGCTATTTGCTATGGAAACCAAACTGCAGTTTCTTTGAGCTGCCAAAATTGAGAGAACACATTTGTGCAGTCATAAACTTCAAAGGCAAATCTTTAATGACCTTCTTCAACCAACCAAAGGCTGCTCTACCTTCAAACTAGTACTGTAAAGGTGGAGGAGATGGTTCAGAGGGTGAAGTACTTGTTGGGCAAGTCTAATTGAGTACCTGATCCAAACCCCAACACTCATGTAAAAGCCAGGTATGGAGTCACAAAACCCAGTGTCAGATGAACAAAGACAGGTAAAGACAAAGCATTAGCCAACTGGTCTACCCAAAATGGTAAGTTCTAGGTTCAATGAAAGAGCATGCCTCAAAAACTAAAGCAGAGAGTAATAGAGGAAGACACCCCACGTCCACTTCTGGCTTCTAAACATGCATGCATGGTGAATACATTCACACTCACACATGTGCGCGCGTATGTACTGCATGTGCACACTCACATGAAATATTTTTTTAAAATGGTAATTAGGAAAATAACTTCACAAACTGTAGCCTTAAAACATGAGCCTGTGGGTGACTGTCTGGATTTAAATCACGAGTGACATTGCTGTCATAAATGTTCTGCCCACAGACAAAAAATATGATAGTCCATATAAGGCAATATACCAAGTGACTTGATTTCTGGGCTCATTCCACACATCATGTCACCACGATATCTACCTTTAAAAGATGCAGCTTTTATTTGCCAATCATATCTCAGTGCAGCTAGGAAATTAAATAAGATCTACCTATTCAACCAAATGCTAACAGCCTGGGTTTGTCATGTAATTTCCGTGAAGTCTCTTCAAACTAAATCCCTGTTTGGTAGAGAAAGCCAGCTGGCACCAGGCTTGCTGCATATTTCCCAGTGTTTTAAATGAATGTGAAATCTCTCCAAGACCATGTCACTAAGTCGAGATCCAGAAGTTAATCTCATGCACTTAAGGTAGGTTAAACAATAACCAACAGATGGACGGCACATGTCTTCTCTGGGTTTTTGCCTCTGATTTCACTATGGTTTCCACAGTGAGTGGCTGGGCTTCACCAGGCAGCACAAAGTGTTTTAAAAGGAAAACCACCCACAGACAACGGAGTTTGTGAAGCCCAGTTTTAATTGTATTTAAATTCTCCAAAGAAAGGAATCGCCTATAATAATGTCAGCATGGAAATTTTATCCTTAGCATCCCTTAAATACTTAAACTTCTATTTGCAGAGTTGGGTCTATATTATTTTGATAAAGTTAAATGCATGTGTAAAACAGAGTTTGTTTGTTTTGTTTTTGTTCTGTGTGTCCATATCCCCCACGGACGTGTAACCAGATGCCTGGAGATGTTTATCCTACTGCAAGGATTTCTCAGATGCCAGCTGGATAGTCTACAATTCAGTTCAGTTCTGATACTGACAAATGTTAATAACGACTCCATAAACAGAGGGTTTGGTCACAAATGCAGCCTCCTGTGCTACAGATGCCGATTTCCAGACCAAGGTTGTTACCCTCCTCCGTCCCAGTCCAGAACCCTACAACTTCTTACATTCTATAATTTGCTAGGACAGCTTCAGAACACAGGAGAGCTGTTCAGTGATTTCTCATATGATAGGGGATATGACAAAGGACACAGATGCAGCCCAGGGCTGAGACACACAGGTATGTGCAAAGGGGCTCCAAGAGTCCGTGTCAGGCAGGCTTCCTATGACATGTTCAACACTCACTGACTCTTCCAACTCCTGGTTCAGGAATATTCGTAGAATCCTCACCATTTGGGGATGACCAATCCGTCTCCCCTTGCCAAAGATGAGGAACAGGCTGAACATTTCAAATTTCCCAGTATGTCTTGGTCTTGGTGGTGACCAGTCCCCACTTTTAAGTAGAATGAAGGTGTCTGCTTATATCTCCTAATATAAAGATGCTTCTACCTGCTAGGAAAGGCTAAGATGTTGAAATGTTGACCCAATGCTATGAACAGGGAGAAACTGTGTTACTATGCCCTCGAGCATATGTAGAGTTATAGAGGAATTTCTTTGGTAGACATGGTGTGTGCGCTCAGGTCTGATCTTGATGAGAAACTCCAGGAGGTAACCACTCTAGCAGTTTTCCAAGGTCTCAATAAAAGAGGCTGACTCTTGAAACAAGTGCTTGCTTGGAAGGTGGGACTGAGTAAATGTTTTCTGTGCAGCAGTTTCCACACTCAAAGGCCACTTCAGAGAAACCCACATGACGTTTCCTAAGGGGACTTTCCAGGCTTGGAATAAATCTAAATTCATCTAGATAGATCAATAAGCATGGAACATGCAGAGAAATCGGAGGTGACAGATCACAACACCGCTTTCAGTCATTAATAGCCGGCAGCAGTGGTTTCATGATCTAGCAAATCCAGAGGAATTCAACATCTATTTTATTTTGTGATGTCAATAAAACAGCCAAGCACTAAATGCTCCTAGATGAGGATCCCTTCAACTGCCTGAAGTTTTTGTTGGAAAGGCTGAAGAGGTGGCTGCTCAGTCTTACCCAGTTCCTCATCTGATCACAGGAGTAACAGTGCCTACCCTAGGTGAAGGCAAAAATAGAGCTGGAACACTGGCCGTGCTAGACGTCACATAGTAAGTGCTTTGTTGGAGTTCTTACTTGGTTACCCCAAAGACTGGCAGGCAAGTTGCTATCATTTCAGGGGTGCTCTAAATAGGGAAAAAGTGACTATCTAAAACTGGTCACAGAGCTTGATGAGAAAAAAAGGAGTTAATGGGGCCTAGGGAGGCTCAAGCAAACATAGGGACTGAAGTTCATCTCTAAACCCGTGAAAAAACTCCACCCAGTTGTAGGAGCTCCCAGGCCTGCGGATGAGGAGTCAGCTAGAAGCTCTCTGGTCCCCAAGGCTGCCCAGGGAGTAGTTATGGCACAGTGTTGCCCAATACTTGAAACCGACACATTAAAACTACAGCCTTCCACGAGGATAAAATATCTAAGACTCTTCAGTATTTTGTTTCCTTACGTAGATGGGTTTCTACACTCATTATGTGGTGAAACACCACCTCCTTAACGTGATTTCTTTTTCTTCCTCATTTCTATGAGATTCTTTCAAGTTCAGCCAAATGTGTGTCACAAGGGAATTATGAATTGACAACAGAGCACAAGGAAGCAGAAGTGAGAAGCTATCCACATGCAAATTATACATAGAAAATTATAATCCCTAGGACCAATCAGACCAACATCATGGTTCACCCTTTTTACCAACGAAAAGCAGCAAAGCCAGGCAGGAGACGGGGTTCCAGAACCTGCTTTATTTTCTTGTATCCTTTAGCACTTCTAAAACAATGTAACATGATCAATAACCAGATCTAGCTAGAGAGAGACCACAGCTACAAGAAAGCCAGTCTCTTTCTCTACTCCCTTTTGCCACCCAACCATTTACTTGTAATTAAAATTCTCACAATATATTGAGAAATGTTTAAAAGTTAAAACAAACCATTTTCTGTCGATGCCCAAATATGACTGACCCTTATGCTTTAATTTTTCCATATATCTGAAAAATAAAATAATAGCCATTGCCATCTTTCCCAAAGAGTCAACAGCCTAGCACTGCTCAGTCCTTTTGGGACAAACCAACCAACCACCCAACCTCCAAATCAGTTTGCTTTCTGTCTTCAGGGTTTCTTTGCCATTGCTAGCAACACCAAGATGATGCAGTGGCAAAAGAAAGGCCCTTCTGCTTCTTAGGAGTGGACTTGAGAGCAGACAATGTGTTAGAAGCTAGAGAAAATGAGAGCTGAGATGGGAGGGGCTGTCCAGCACTAGAAGCCAACCCATCCGCCCACCTTGTCAAGGCAACGCCGAGGCTGTTGCAACTGTGTAACCTACGTGGGCTTCTTTTTCTCCCGTTAAAGTGAAACAAAACCCTCCATTTTCCCTAGCAACCCAGATTAGCAGAATAACTACAGTTGAGCTAATCCCACTTGGACTTTGTCTCAGCCCCCAAAGTGGAAGCCTACCACCCCGAACTCCACTGCCTCGCAAACAGCTCAGAGCACTGATCCAGCATGCTAGGCTTGCTGACTTTCTCTCCCTTTACCCTTCCACTTGAAAACTTGTTTATCAGTCTCTTTCTCCCCTCCCTCCTCCCGCTCTCCCCTCCTCCCTGTGTCTTCATCTCCCTCCCCACCACCTCTGCACACATCATGTGGAGGGCAAACAGTCACCTTGGATGTCAATCTCTTCTTCACTTCGCTTGTGAAAGGCTCTCCTGCTGCTCCCAGCTGCCAACTCCATGCTAGCTGGTCTGTGAGCTTCCAGGGAGCCTCCCATCTTGCTGTAGGCCCCGGGTTACAGAATTGCACTACTGCTTCTGTGAGGTTTTATGAGTTGTTTCTGGGAGTTCTGGGATCTCAAGTCCTTATACTTGAGGCTTGGCCAGGGCTTTACCCACTGAGCCTCTCCCAGCTCTGGTCATTTCCTTTTTTTTTTTTAAACTTTTTTTAAAATTTATTTTTGGATATTTACTTTATTTACATTACAAATGTTTTCCCCTTTCCAGATCTCCCCTTTGGAAACCCCCTGTCCCATCCCCCCTCCCCCTGCCTCTATGAGGGTATTCCCCCACCCACCTACCCACTCACTCCCATCTTCCTTCCCTGACATTCCTCCACACTGGGGCATCTATCACCCTCAGGTCCAAGGGCCTCTCCTCCCACTGATGGCCAACAAGGTCCTCCTTTGTCACATATTTGGCCAGCACCATGGGTCCCTCCATGTGTATTCTTTGGTGTGTGGTTTAGTCTCCAGGAGCTCCGGGAGGTCTGGCCAGTTGACACAGTTGCTCCCTCCACGGGGCTGCAAACCCCCTCAGCTCCTTCAGTCCCTTCTCGAACCCCTCCATCTGGGATCCCACGCTCAGTCCAATGTTGGCTGCATGCATCCGCCTCTGTATTTGTCAGGCTCTGCCTGAGCCTCTCAGAAGACAGATTATCATGCTTCCGTCAGCAAGCACTTCCCAGCATCCACAAGAATGTCTGGGTTTGATGGCTGTATATGGGATGTATCCCCAGGTGGGGCAGTCTCTGGATGACCTTTCCTTCAGTCTCTGCTCCACACTTTGTCTCCATATTTCCTCCTGTGAGTATTTTGTTCCCCCTTCTAAGAAGCACTGAAGCATCCACATTTTGGTCTTCCTTCTTCTTAGTCTTCATATGGTCTGTGAATTGAATCTTGGGTATCTCGAACTTTTGGACTAATATCCACTTATCATTGAGTACATACTGTGTTTGTTCTTTTGTGACTAAGTTACCTCACTCAGGATGATATTTTCAAGTTCACAGGCCAATGGATGGAATTTGAAAATATCCTGGCTCTTCCCTTGTGAACAAGTCCCTCTCCTGTCCTTGAGGGATCTGAGCCTATTAAGTGTCTTGTGAGCTTCCTCAGCATCCAGCTTTTGTCCTACTAATTTCCTCTTAGAATACGGTCTTCCTCCCCCTCCCTCTTCTCTTCTTCCCCCTCCTTCCCCTCCTCCCCTCTTTCTCCTCTTCCTCATCCTTCCTCCTTCTCCTCTGCTCTCCTCCCAGTTCTCAGATAGCTCCTCACCACTGAGACTGTCGCAAACACCCTATCATGTATCTATCTCAAGGTAGATTCAGGACACTCTCCAGCTCTGTCCTCTGCAACACAGCAGGGCTTCTCACCCCCACCCTAGCCTGTCTGTGGCACTCAGCAACCCTACTTTCTCTGCTTGTGCTCTCCCCTGATGCTCATTTAAGACACTGGTATCTTCTCTAGCAGATGACAGCTAAGCAAAGCAGATGTTTAAATATTTGTCAAACAAATGAAAGTAGGCCCGTTTTACACACCTGACGGAACAGTTCCCAAGAAAGTGGGATGCACACTCAGCAGGCACGGGCCTTCCAGAACTTCCAGGCACAACGTTTTCTGAGAAATGAACTTAAATATCCCCCAGCAGGCAGTATTTGGCAATCCCTTTAGACACGCTTGATCTAGCCTGCTCCTTGTTTATGTGGGTATTTGACTGGCTTAATAGCTGTGACTCCCCGGGTCAGTGAGTCCCAGCCAGCCCACAGTGTGCAGTAGTGGATGCATGGATAACCATCTGTAGAGCCTGACAGCCCAGGCTGCACTCAGGCCTACCATATCCCATCCCAGGGCTGAGATCCAGGCATCAGTGTTTTCAAGGCTTCCCAGGTGAATTCCATGCGCAGCCAGGCCCCACAAGCACTGTTGATAGCAGTGGTGTTACCAGAATCTCATCCCAACTGTTTTCTATCCACTGCTGCAGATGGAGTGAGGCCAAGCAAGGAGAAGAGTTCAGCTTCCCTAGAAGAACTGAGTGTGAATCTCACCCTAAAGGGAGCACCCCTCCATCCTGCCTCCAACCACAGTGCACACTCTCCTGTGAACCTAGTTTCTACATTCTGGGGGACATGACCTTACCAAAAAACTTCACCTTGGGGAAATAAGCACAGGATTCGGCTTGTACTGGGAAACCGACCCCAGTTGGAGGCCGATGATCCCCATCTAGACAGTGAGAGGTGCTACCTGTGATTCCCCTCACACCTACAAGGGCAAAACCTGTAACCTTCCTTTGTCCCCCTGAGTCAACTCAGGAACTAACATAGAAAAGTACTTAAACCTTGAGGGAAATTGACTCAAACAGGGAGTTATAGCGGGTTCACATGAGATTTTTTTTCTTTTTTAAGTCAAAGAAGTTTCAATATGCATCCTGTCACTGTGCGTGCAATCACTAAGCAGAGTGACAGATTTTTCCCCCATCTAGGGAAGAAATCCTGAGAACTTCTGCATATGCCGTTATAGAGGAGTTAAGAGAGAGATGATAATGTTGGTGAGACCAGATTCCCCCCACCCACTTGTAGCAGAATCTAACTAGTCCATGGAAATTGCTAGTGAGCTGCCATGATGTTTGGATGCACACTTTGTTGTTAAATGTATTTCATTTGTATTTGTTGTGGCATAAATTGTTACCAAATTCCTCTGGATACTTTCTCACAATCCTTTCAGGGACTAAAAAATAAGACTTTTGCATGACCCCCTTTTTAAAAGGCTAGGTATTCACAGATGCCAGTGTGGGTAATACCCTCAGGGTTGGTGGAAGAACACTTGAATCAGCTCAGTGTTAGCAAGCTAAAAAGCTTATGACCCAGACACTGATGTTCAACTGATGACCCAGACACTAATGTTCAACTGTAGATTGACCCAGATTCATTGTGGTTCGGCTTGCAGTATACATCTTATGGTGGCATGAGAGCAAGGCTCTTGCAATAGAAACTGCACTTCATGTAGTGAATTTGGATCTTTTCCTGGGCTGCTGTATTGTACTTAATTATTGTTGGGCAGCTACAGCGAGGTTTCCAGTCAGCCACTCAACAGTATGCTGTGCTCCAAGCAACAGTGATTGATAAGGTCAGTGGATTGTGTGCATAATCCAATAACACTTTCTATTTCTGTTCCGTTTCTCACAGTGCAACCCCATTATAAATCAATCAACAAATTTTAACACCTCAGTTCCCAGCACCCATGTGGTGGTCATTCACAATTATCTGTACTTAAATGAAAGAATTCAACACCCTTGGGTCACCTCCAGGAGCACCAGGCACATGTATTCATGCAAACACTCATGTATATCCATAAAATAAAAATATATAAAAATCTCTTTTTAAAAGATACATTCTTTTAAATGTAATCTTCCTTGAGTCACTGTTAGTACTTTAGCAGTGATGTAGAAAGAAGTTTGAGAGTCCAACAGACCAATGTGCAAATCCAAAGTCTTCTGTTGAAGACAAAAAACCAAGAAACCTGACTCTTGTCACAACCCTCAGTTTCCTTAGGAAGAAATTGAAAATTATAAAACCTGTGGGAGAAATGTAAGAAATACCTTAACCCAGATGTGGCATCTAGGTGCCACTAACTAGGTACCTGCTAACTCTTTGTTCCAGGTGAAGTAATCCCTAGGCAAAGAGGCTGTGCCAGGAGGCAGTTTCTAAGACTGGATGACTGCCCATCCATCTCAAGAACAGAGAGAGGTCAAGAGGTGAGCGAATAAAACCACAGGCAAGAAAGCAGCTAGGAGGAGTTGACTCAGGATTTCCAGTCATGTTCTAGAATTGTGGAAGCTACACGAACCTCTGGGGGTGTAATTATGGCTCTGGAATGTGTTGGCCTTGTGGTTATGGTGGGCTGTGTTCTTGGTAGCAGTGCCTGAGCAGCCCCACTGTTGACCTCAGACAAGAGGAAACAATCTTAGTGCCTAGATGTTCAGTGTCTCCACAGAAAAGACATGTTCACGTCCAGTAATTCCCCCTGAACTGGTGAAACAATCTAGGAGCCCACAAAGAATGAAGATTCTAGAACAAAGCTGCCCTGTTCTTTCAGTGTCTGGCAGTGTTCAGAGAAACACTGGCTGAAATCCCAGCTAAGGGTTTTTATTTCTTTAAATCTGTTCACACCATCATTGTGAACTGACCTGGCATAGTGTCTTAGTTTGTCGTGACACTGCTATAACAAGCTACCAGGAACAGCATGCTTTCAAAAAAATAAATGCATATTTCTCAAAGTTCTGGAGGCTGGAAGTATAAGGTCCAGGTGCCTGCAAATCCACTATCTGTGACAGCTTGCCTCCTGGCTTTCCAGAGCCTGCTTCTTGCTGTGTGCACATGTGGCAAAAAGAAAGCTATGCAGATTCTAATAACTGTGGTGATCATATGCACAAGGGCCTCAGAACCTAGGTATCTCCAAGAAGCTTACTTTCTGAGATTCTCACATTGTGACTAAAGGCCAAACAAGCATTCCACACAAGTATAGGAAAACCAAATACCTAACATCTCTGAATCCTATAGTATGTGCTTCCGTTTCTACAGATATGTGTCAAAGTTTATGACTCTTGTTTTTTAAATCATTGGCTTTTCAGAACCATACATTTCACTTTTATGAGTCCAGACAACCACAGGGTGTCTCTGTTGATCATGTATAGATATTTCATTTGTCACTATTTTGTATACAGTCTAGTATAATTATATATATAATATGTGTGTATATATATATATTAGAAATGGTATAAAGAATATAGAAGGTAGTAAGTAGATACCATACCGTTTTGTATGATACCAACTAAAGACTCAGGAGCCAGTCCCCTGCAGACAACCAGAGGGAACTTCACTTTGCTTGCTTTTTAACTTCATGCTGTCACTGACATGTTGCAGCCCTGCTGAGTCAGCCTGGAGCAGCTCTGTGTGCGTCATTCATTTGGAATTCACGGAGTCATTTCTCAGAAATAACCCTTGTCCTCCTCCCTGGACCAGAAGGTAAAGCTGCTAGGATGTTAGCTGACCTGAGTGCTCCCCCACTTCCTGTCCAAGTGTGCCTGGGTCCACAGAAACCTGATCTATCACTGCTTCCCTGGGGTCATATTTACTGAAAGCTATATCTCAAGTGTTCCCACTCCTGTGCACGTACTCATTAACTCTGCTCTTCTCTGGCCACAAACGGTCACCTAGGACAGTTTAGCCTTAGAGATGGGTCTGGCTGTGTCTGATCAAAACTGTGTTGTCTCTTTTCTCTCTTCTTCCCTAATGAGAGTGCATCTTTGCATTTAATGTCAGTAAGAATGGAAGCCATGGTCCAGCCCACACCCATCTCAAGAGCCAGTCAGCCCACAGTAATGGACCAGAGGAGAAGATGACTTGCAAGAGGACACCATCTCACTATCACTATGGACTGCAGGACTACCAGAAACTTTGTTCAGCTGTGTAGTTTAGAAGGCTGGTAGTGTTCATCATTCACTGAAATCAGGAGGCCTCAGCCTGCCCCCCCCTTGTCCATGCAGTGGTGCCAAGGAAACCTCTGATTCCTATCTCCAAAGGTGACTGTAACCCACCTGCAGCCATAGAGAAGGATCTAAGAGACTCCCATCAAGGTGACCATAAGCTCAGCTGCAGCCATACAGAAGGATCTGTAAGACTCTACCGACAACAATCTCCAGGCCGAGCTCCAATGAGATTGGCAGCCATGCTCCCTGGGCCTGCTTTTATCTTGTACTCCAAGGTGGCTGGGTCTTCCTCACTATCCTCTCTCTGCATCCATCTGATAGTCAGCAGCTGATGTGTCAGGGTGGACTGACAAATTCTCCCAATTAACTTCCATGTTTCCCTCTCTACCCACTCTTTCTCTCCCCACCTGTAGAGTCTGGCACAGTGCTCAGCACAGAATGAAATTTGGAACTTGGAATTCATCCAGGGAGTTGCTTCTCAGAAATCCCTGAGCAAGAGGGCAAAGTGGTTTAGGAACAGATGAGAATGCATTTGCTAAGTGGTTTTTTTGCTTCTAGGAAAGATAAAATGTACTTTATTTTTAAAAGGTCTGTGTAGTCATTTCAGACAAAGCTTTTATTATTTGTGTCATGCTGAGGTTGGGGCTTGGTAAAGTTCAGACCCATCACCCAGTGTCACCCCATCATGATCTCTTGAGGCACAAACAAAAGATGCTGCTGCATAGAGCACCCTGTCTGAAATGTCACCAGGGGAGCGGGTACAGCCGGCAAGCTTCAAGCATGGAGGCTCCAGTTGCATCTTCCTAGCTGACAACCTAAGTCTATCTGACATTCCCAGCAAAATCCCACTTCCTACCCAGTGCCCAGCACCTGCCCTCAGTTTCTGCCTGCTTCATCTGGTACCCTCCCCCCTTCCCTGCACTACCCCACATACTGACATTCCTGATCCTCAAATAGGCAGTGCTTGATTGCTGTGTTTGAGACAGGATCTCCTCTCATTCTATAGGTCATGTTGGCCTCAGACTTGTGATCCCTCTGCCTCAGTGCTAAAATATGGCTATGCTTGATTTTCCCCACACAACTTTTATGATCCTGTACAAGATCTCTACATCTCATGCCTGAGACCCTATCCTTTCCCCCTCAAAAAGCACCAATTATTAGAGTAAGATAGAGCTCAGCTAGTTGTTGTCTAAACAGCCCTTTAGTCTTTCATGGTACTCATCACAGGATTTTCTGGTAGTGGCCAGATCCCCTTCACCTAGCTCGGTGTCTCATGGCCACACACAAGGCAAGTCCTCAAAAACTAGCTGCTAAGTAAATAGAAATAACGATCAGTAATTATTTTAAACCAAGAGAATGGGTGCTCAGCTTCATTCATATGCCGAGACAGTTTGAAACACAATGAATTTTAAAATAATAATAGTAAAACACTGAATTAGCCTTTCTCCCCTCAATAAAAAATAGCTTAGTGAACTTGGGAGAAGGCTCAGTGGGTAAAGCCCTTGCTATGTAAGCATGAGAACATGGATTCAAATGTCCAGGAGCCACATAAAAAGGAGGCTTGGCAGCATGTACCTCTAAACCCAGCCCTGAGGGCTCAGAGCTGAGCAGAGCCTGCGGACTGGCTGGCAAGCCAATCTAGTCAAAGCAGCAAACTCTGGGTTGAAGGAAAGGCCTTGTCTCAAAAAGTGAGATGGAAAGCAAAGAAGAAAGTCACATGATATCACCATCTGACCTCCACATGCATGTAAGACACCCAGACGCCACACACAGATACACACACACAGACACCACACACACATACATAAACACCACACACAGAGATACCACACACACATACATACAAAACACCCACACACAAAGACAACACAGAGAGATACAACAGAGAGAGAGACAGACAGACACCACACATGCACATACATACACATCGCACATGCACACAAACACCACACTCACAAACACACACACACACACACACACACAAACACCACACACAGAGACAACGCACAAATAAACTTACTCAGAGACACACTCACACACAGACATACAGACACCATACACACATACAAACACCACACGAATAAACATCACACACAAACACACAAATACAGACACCAGACACATGCAAACATACAAGCACACACACACACACACACACACACACACACACACACACACACACACACACACGCTGGCTAGAAAGGAATACATAGGAAAACAGTCTCTTGGGTATCTCTGATGGAGACGCTCACTGGTATCCGCTGCTGACATGGCTAGGAAATGATGTTTATCTGAGTCACACTTGACTTACAGGCACGAGTGCTTGAACTGCAAAATGGCAGGGGCAAGCTGTTATCCACTGCAAAACTGATGAATACCTCTAAGGACTACAGACGCCTTCCGTGACCTCCAGGGAGTTAACCTCAGCTCAGTAGACACAGAAATAGGACAGGATTCAGAACAGTGTACGCTGTAAGGAAGAAGCAGACACCAACAAACAGCCCTTCAGAAGAGCGCCCGTCATGAAAGGCCAAAGAGGACGCTTCGGAAGGGAGGAGAGACACTCATCCCCAACAGTCTTTAAGTACAGATGTGAATAAGCTATGTGTCACCTACTTAACAAAAAATCAGTGACCTACAAAATATCTTACCATCCAGACTCCTGAAGTTATATTTGTGAAGGACATGTATAAAGACAGAAAACCATGTGCCCTTAGTATTTAACTATCCTACCTTCAAATTACAGGGTTAAGGCTGGGGTGGAGTCCAGGGATACAGTTGCTTGCCTAGAATATGGAAGACCCTGGGTCCAATCCACAGCACTGCCAGTAAGTTAATTAAATTTAAGATTGCAACAGCTTGTGGAAAAATTTAACCAAAAGTAAATAGAAATCCCTCTGTAATTATATGCATGCCCATTTTATAACTGGGACAGCTAAGCAGAGGGAAGACGAGGAGTTGCTCATGAGAATCTACAAGTGGCCTCCACTGCTGAGCCTGCAGCTTATCCTAGCCTTCTCAGGGACAGTCCCTGAGTTTCCTTGGTGATGACTTGCAGGCTCAGCAGGTGAACAGTTGTAGAGTCTTCACCTATTTCAGGCACCTATCATTGTTGAGTGCAAGATAAAATGAATATCCAACCAGGGAGAATATGGTCAGAAAATTCAAACCAGATGACATTTTCCACTGGCCCCAGTAGATTCAGAGAGATTAAGAAAGAGCTCTGACAAAGCTTGTAGCCTCAGCAACCCCAAATGCAGCAGAGTTAACATCTCAGGAGATTTGACAGAAGACCCATGGACATTAGCTCCCAGCTGTGGAGGACCCCATGGTCCATGGGCTTGGAGCTAAGGGCATTTGATGCTTACTGATGGGTTTCTCGGTGGGCTTTTTATTGATGCTCTGAGTCTTGGCTTGTTAATCTGGCCCAAGAGCAGAAAACTAATGAGTATCCTTTATCTGAGTTAGGAAAAAAGTGTCTAAGATTGTGGGCTTTTATTTTATCACATCTTGGAATATTTTCATGAACATAAAGAGATGCCTTGAGTGTGAAATCCATTTGCTGCACCTAAATCTCCTTCACACTATCCGATATAATGTTTTGCATAATCTTGTGCATGAAGCAAAGTCTTGTGGCTGTAATTTTCTACTTGTGGCATTGTGTGAACATGGCTTGAAAAGTTTCAGGGTTGAGACCTTTGGTAATGCTTAAGGGTGGTGCTTAGTTCCCTAGGAAAGAAACAAGATGATATGTACTATAAAGCAAAATAAGCAAAAAGAACCCATAACGTTCTCTCTGCCTCAGGGAAGACCTAGCAAGATGTAAGCACACATGCGAGTGAGCAGCAGCAGCTCAGAACCACACAATGTTCTCTCAAGTCCCCTGGGCTCCAGAGTCAGGCTGTCTGCACCAAGAATCCTACCTCCACAGCAACTTCTGCTGTGACTTCAGCAGATTCACTTCTCTATGCCTCAGTTTCCTAATCTTCAAAACAAGCTAGGAAAAATGATTCCTTCCTTCACGGATGTAAAAGGGACCCAGGCAGGGTCTCGCGTCTACAAGTGCTTTGACCAGTAGTAGGTGCTCTCACTTCTCAGAATAAACATCAGTTTGGTCCTGATCAGCACAGCCCAGCAATAGACTGGAGATGGAGTAAGCCACTCTGTCCTTCCCCTCAATCATGTTCTTGTCAAGCCCAAGTTCCGAGCATTCACTTGCTTAGAAGCACCCATTAAGTACTTTACAGACACACCAGTAGAAACAAAACCAACCTTCCATTCATTGACCCCAGAAAAGCTCTGTCTGGGTTGATTCTTTGTTAAATCTGAGTTTCTGTTTTGGAATACCCCCTTCCTTAAAGAGTTGGGTAACAATGTTTCTGTCTGCTTTATTCTGGCTTCTGTCAGAATTGCTGGTTGAAAGCACACTAGGGTGTCAACTGCAATCCAGGCAAGTTCTGAGAGAGAAACTGGCCATTGGAGACCAAAACAAAACTCACGGTGGTGATAATCCCTGTGAGATGGACATCGTGCAAACAGATTAGGAAATGACAAGTGGGGGACCATTTTTATCTACAGTGGTCCACGTGCTGCCTCTGACTCTAAGTCAACTTTAAAGAAGAGATAAAACCATAATGAGGTTTCTCCCAGGTAAAAGTCAGAGCAAAAGAAGTTAACCCCGCTCCCTCAGCACACTTTCTGAGAGACATCAAAAGAGGTCACAGACCTCTGAAACTAGGTTGGCAGAAGTTACGGTAAAAGGGCACTACTTTGGTGTTTAAAAAAAAAGTAACCTGAGCCAAAGGACAGAGAAGCCAGAAGTTTCCCGAAACATTTTACTAAAGTCACCAAAGACAACTGAAAGTGTTCTCAGCCAATTTTTCAGACTAGTACAATTCTTCATTAAACAAACAAACAAAAGCCAGTGCTAGTGAAAATGTTGCCTAATTGTGAAAGAGGCTTATGTAGTACACTCCTAGGATTTATTTAACAGTGGGTTCCATCTCTAGGAACTTATCTCAAGAGAAGACGCAAAGATTCAACTGTAACGCTTTGTAATTTTCACCTTGCTAACAATAGAAAAAAAAAAACAATGTCTCGTCCACCAATACATTTAATAAAATATGTAACATGTTTTAAAAGCCTGCGGGGTACACATGTGTGGTAACATGTGGGCATATGTGGAGGTCAGAGGTTGACCTCTGGTGTCTTCCTCAATCACTTCTCTATCTTTGTGTTTAAATTTTGAGAGGGTCTCTCATTGAGCCTGGAGCTCCCCAGTGGGACAGACTGCCTGGCCGGGGGGATCCCCAGATCTGCGCATCTCTGCTCGCCTAGTATGCACAGTGAGCTCTCTACCCACAGAGCCATCTCCCCAACCCCTAATGCCTTGATAAAAAGAAACTTTCTGCTATGAAAAATTGCTCACACTATATTGCTAGAAGGTAAACAGAAGTGCTAAAACATGTATGAGTATATTTCTTCAAAATGCAAATATATTCAGAATACAAGGTGTTATAGGTTAACACTCTATCTGAACACTATATCAGATATATCTGCTATATCTGAAATAATGGGGACCAGAACTGTTCAGATTTCAGAAAATGTCTGATTTGGGAATATTTACATAGTCTTCGTTCCATCTTCAGAGTCCAAAACTCTGAAGTCTCTGAGTCCATGCTGAAATACTCAGATTTCAGAGGAAGGATGCGCAGAGGGGCAGTGGCGCCCCCACAGTCTTCATCTTGCCAGGATGCAGAGTCGCTCTCTACCTTTTATCCCCTCTGAGTGCTCACCTTTGTAACAAGGAACGAGCACTGTCTCAATATTTGAAAGGCACGTTCAAGAGGCAGACCTCCACCATTCATCATGGCTGCTATGTCTTTCCTCTCATTAGACTGCCAGGCTTATGCCAACAAGGTTTGTGGACCTGCAGTTTTTAACCAGTGTTTGTGCTTTTGAAAATGACTTTTAAAGATGAATTACCCTATTAGAAATACCATCTTAATCTCAGAAAGTATTCCCCAATCTTCTGGGAAGTTCTCATCTCGTCCCTTCCCAGCGTAGAGAACAGGTACCAAGCATGCAACCCACGGAGGGCCAGCCGCTCCTCCAGCACATGCTAGGATTCAGCAACGCTTTGGTCCCTGCCCGTCTGCACCTGTGGGAGAATTCCTCCCTGTGCTCCAGCAATCTAGAAGCTCATCAGCACAGCACCAAACTAGTGCTCTGCATGAAACAATTTGGAATCTGATTGAATTAAATGGAAGACAGTAAACTTCAATTTGCCCCCCCTTTTCCCTTATTTCCTGTCTTTATTCTTTCTGATTCTGTCCCATTTGTTGTTGTTGTTGTTGCCAGAAACACAGCTGATGGGAACTGTAAAGGTTAAGGTGTCTACTAAGAAATCAGGGCAAAGTTTATAATCGTCATTTGAGTGCAAACACAACCATCTCTATTGCTATGTAGAAAGCTTCCACACAGAGCTTACACAGCAAGACTTTGTCTCCAAAATAAAACAAAAAAGAAAGCTTGCACTCGTTTTTAAGGCTGCTTTTAAACCCTTCTTGAAGGAAGTGTGTGCAAGCATGATCACTTCAAATGCACCAGTCATTCCTGGTGATGGCTTTGCAAGGCCCTCAGCACACCTGCTAGTAAGAGCATCCTCTCTGGTGTGAGCCTCACAAAAGGCTCACCTTACCACCCATCCCACTGATGCAGGAGCCATGACTGTGATAGCTTACAAGTAGCATATTGTAAGTGACATTAACTAGCAAACAGTATGCTTAAATGGAGTCTACAATAAGCCCTAAAAGTACTTATAAAATATAGTTTCTGTGCATTTCATAGTGAATCTCCCACACAATGAAGCATAACTGCAGGTGATCTTAATATGCTCATATACACATCTTAATGTTAAGTGTGCCCGGAGGGATGCAGAACACCAAGAAACTCTGTGTCTTCTTTGACTGAACAGCATGGTGTTATCTTTACTCGGTTCCATTTGTCCTTCCCAAATAACTCTTCAGTGCGTAAGTAAACACTTCCACACACCCCAAAAGAAGGACAAATACTGAGACAGGAAACTCTAAAATGCAGCAAGCCATCTTACCATTTGGGTTGTTCACGGTTTGGGGCACTGGGAACTCTGATGACAAACAGCAATGTTTCTCCCTCAGGCGAAGTCTGCTGAGCAAATGCTAGCTGTTAAAACCAAACTGCCTCCCGAAGTCAGCCTAGGACAGCATTACTTACACTTTGCTTTGCTTCCAAAAGAGCACTGGGCTGGGGCTGGGGTGCACAAGAGTGACGGACAGCTCACTTCTTGTCAGACAACCCAGAGAAAGTGGGCTCCTGATGACGCCTGTGTCAGAACCTCTTGGTTTTAATCCTGCAGTGACACATCTAGGGAACTATGAACAGGAAACTCAGAGCTGGGCAGTAAGCCAGAAGCATTCAGCAAACATGCCAAGCCCTTATGAAATATAAGTACCCTGGCTGCACATGAACCTCCCACGTTTCCCAAGACAAGCTTTCTCCCCTTGTCTAACCTTATACTAAATCTAGATGAAGCCACTGACATACACCGCCTAGAATTACACTTCTGCCCTGGTTCTTCACAGAGCCTGGCCTGGAATCTAACTACCCCCCCTAACACACGCTACCATCTCCCAGGCTATCTGAGGGTCTCCAGGCAATGTCCCAAGGCTTCACTCAGTTCTACAAAGAGTTTGAATGTGGAACCACACACCTGCAGCCTGGTGCCACCTGAGGGGGTTGGGGGCTGTTGCAGGGCTTTCTCACTGCTGCTTCTACTGGGCCCTGCACTCATAAGAATGTTCTCAGTGTCACAAGAGTGTGGCCTGTCACCATGCTGGCCCTCACTCTGTTATCACAGGAAGCAAGTCACCTAACTACCTACTGCAGGATGGAGATCCCCTGTCAGTTGGCCTTGATGGGAATTCCTGGTTGCTCTCAGTACCCTTCCAAAGATGTCTTCATGCAACTCAGAATGGCTGTCACGCTGCCTATAGAAGACAGTGGGTAAACCTTGGTTCTTTAAAAAAATATTATTTAATGTATATGAGCACAGAGTAGCTGCCTTCAGATATAAAAGAGGAGGGCATTTGGATCTCATTATAGATGGTTGTGAGCCACTGTGGTTGCTGGGAATTGAACTCAGGACCTCTGGAAGAGCAATCAGTGCTCTTAACTGCTGAGCCATCTCTCTAGCCCTAAACCTTTGTTCTTAATGTGAGTGCTTAGATCCCTTTTCTGCCACTGTCTTTCCAGGGGATCCCACAGAATGTCTTCCCTCCTCTTCTTCCTTGTCTTCTCTACTGTCCCCTGTCCCCTGGAGGGCAGCCCCTTTAGCTCTGGGATGATCAGAGAGACTTTTGACCTTCTCTCTGCAGGGGCTGGTGGGGATCTGGGTCAGGCTTTTTTCTGGGAAATGCAAATTTTTAGAACCACTTGAAGATGATGAAAACATACTAGATTAAGTGCCTTTCCCAAGATGCCTTAGCCAGGCAGAGGTAGGGACCTATCTGCTGCAGTTCATTAAGTCTTAACTGACATCCAGATTGATGGGTTTGGGAACAGGGTTTGTCCAGTCAGGAACTGTGTGGTTTCCTAAGAGTCTGTCTCACCCTTCTGGATGTTCTTTTCAGGAAGGCTTTCTTGCTAGGCAGCAACCGGGCAGCTGTGATGAACTGGTAATAGTCCTATTTAAGCACAGACAGGAATGACAGCTGCTGCAGGGGCTAGGGGCTAGGAAACCTTCTTGCGATGGATTTGTGGCCATTTCAAGGTGCCCTACAAAGGGAGACAGTCTGGTCTAGGCCCACACAGTGACTGTACACGTGCTGAGAGGTGGGAACGTGTCACCTTTGCTCTCATGTGGAGCAGGCTTGGGAAGGACTGACCTATCCCAACACCGGGTGCCTGAAGGTCTGAAGAAAGGAGGCCCAGGGGCAGACTCACAGAAAGCAAGTTCATTACTCTCCTGCTGGTGTGTGCCTTCAGGGCCAGTCAAGCCAAGAGAAATGAACCCGGTTCCTAACAACAATGGAAAGTTTCTCCTGAAAGGACCACTATCAGTGAGGTTTTTTTTTAATATTTTGAGAATATCATAGATGCTTGAAATGTATTTTGGTAAAAATCCAGCCCCCATTCCCTCCCCCTATTCCTTCACACCACTTTTCCTTCCCCTGTTAAGTCTTCCTAAGACAAGGACTGAGATTATCTTCAGGAAGGAGTCCACACTCAAGGGAGGGCCTTCCAGGGAAGGACAGAGGAACTGCTTCTCACTGGTCCAACCTCTTAAAGAGATGGAGCCAAGGTATCTTGCCATTATTTAAAGATAGCCCAAGAGAGTACGGGCTTCAATGGTCAGAACACTGAGTGTCCTGTGTCTGACACCCAGAGCCGACAGCTGTGACAGGGGAAGAGTGAGAGGGAGCACGCTGCAGAGAAGGAGCCTCCCTGCATTTCCTCTGCACAAACAGTGTGCCTGTTCCAGTCACTGACTCCTCCCGACCTCTCCTCCCTTCCTGAAGTCCTTTCCTTTACATCCTTCCCAGTCCCCCGCACCCTCTCACTCCTCCTCAGCTCTCATTTCCTCCTGGTACTCCCTCCCCGTCTTCTCTCACCTCCTGTTTCTCTTCCTATTTTTTCTCCACTTTTGATTTTCCTCCTATAAAGATAGGGAGAGGTATTGAGGCTCTGGGTGGATCAGAAACCATCTGACAAAGGAGAGACTGCCTTGGGGGCGCCCGCAGCTTTCAGACAGAAGCCTGCTAGTGTGCTCACAGCTAAGCTAAAACACTCAGAAATGCAGTGTCTTCGCACTGACTTAGAGCGTGGGTAGAGCTTCATTCCAGAGGTGCTTCTGGCTTCCTAGGGTAGGTAAAGCAGAGATGGGGGAAGAAGGAGGAGAGGGAGAGGAGGAGGAAGAGGAGGAGGGAGGAGGAGGGGGAGGAGGGGTAGCAGAGAAGGTGGAGCAGGAGGAGAGGAGGGGGAAGTGGAGGAGAAAGAGGAAGAAGAAGAGGAAGAAGAAGAGGAAGAAGAAGAAGAAGAAGAAGAAGAAGAAGAAGAAGAAGAAGAAGAAGAAGAAGAAGAAGAAGAAGAAGAAGAAGAAGAAGAAGAAATGACAGGACACTAACCTACCCAAGGCAGTAAGCATTCTCCCAAATAAGAATTTGTTACCCCATACTTCTCCAGCCTTTTCTTATTGAGCAGTGAAGGGAGAGGTTCTATCCGAGGGATGTTTCTGGTCCTCTGTTTTACTGCAGACAGTTTCTTCTCTCACACTCAACAAGGAGTGTCCTATTGAGGATGTATACAATTAGTTAGTAAATAAGAAAGATACACATACAGCCACATCTGGGCTTGGCCAGCTGTCTCCTCAACCACAGAGTTTGGGGAAAACAAATAGTCATAGCTGACAATAAAAATTCAACACAAGAAGTGAATGGAAACTTTCCTGGACTTCGGTTTCCTTCTGAGTGCTACAGTATGTAACAATCTGAGCTGATTCCAAAGAATTTAGTATTAAAGGTGTCAGATGATGTGGTTATAACACAGTGTCGTAGGCACACATGTCCTTGGAAGAACTCTAGGTTGTCTGTATGTAACTTTAATTTTTTCAAACCCTATTTTTAGTGATGGATCTTAAATGCTTTAACTGCCCTTGTAGCCCACCACCACTAGAGGGAGTGGAAAAGAAAGGATAAAGGGGGCAGCGTTTCTTTGGAGCAACTCCCGTCTGTGTTGTCTGGAGGTCGGCAGTTCAGTTCACAGGTCAGCAGTGGCAGCTCCATCCGCCCCAAACACTTCAACTGCACCAGCAGTCCAGTTCAGTGGAGTCAGGCTAGCAAACAGGAGTCAGCGGTGGCACTGCCCAGCAGCGCCAGCCAGGCCTCAGCCTCCTTCACTGTTCATCAGCTCCTATTTGTATCCCTCCAAACATCACGAGTCCTCCAGGATCTTGCCTCAGCACATGTGTCTGTCTCAGCTGATGTCACTCAGCCTGAGTCTGCAGAAGCGGCAAGAAACTTCTGCATATCACCAGAAGTTTTTTGGTGCGTTTCTCTCTATGGAGTCCTAACAAATGCAGCTCAACTATGCTATGTAAGGCAGATCAATATATGTGTGCTGTTAGCAACGGGTGCTTGCTGCAGCACAGCATCCTCTCGCCTGTCTGCTTCAGCTGAATGTTCCTTCATGAGTCTGCCTTAGCCTTTCACCTGTGTCCACTTCAGGAAAATGCTCCTTCAAGTGTTTGCCCCAGCAAAATGCCATCCAACACCACTTTTCAAAGAACCCTTAAGTTTCCACTTCATCTGTATTTATGTATTGGTAGTACATAGAAGGTCATAAATAACTCCCATACTTTTTGGGAAAGTGAACAACTCAGAATTAATGCACATTTATAAATATATTTATGAGCCGGGCAGTGGTGGCGCACGCCTTTAATCCCAGCACTTGGGAGGCAGAGACAGGCGGATTTCTGAGTTCGAGGCCAGCCTGGTCTACAGAGTGAGTTCCAGGACAGCCAGGGCTACACAGAGAAACCCTGTCTCGGAAAAAAAAACAAACAACAACAACAAAAAAAAAAAAAACAAAGAAAAAAAATATATTTATGGAAACTAAAATCCATGTATTTCCTACATGTGAGACGAGGATAAAGAAGCATGAAGTGCTTGGTGATGCATGAACATGTGTGTACACATATGTGCAGTCTGCTGCTAAGAGTCTATCTTTGGATCTATGGGCCCTTAAGAAGGAATAGAATACCTCTATTTCTCTGGGTCTGGAAATTCTATACTTAAATTAGCTGATCGTTAAAATGTCTTCCAGTGACACATTTTAAACTCTGCCCTCCTACACAGGGACAGCTACCATGCCATGCCCACTTACCCTTTGTGACCTCTGTGGTCAGCCTGAGGAGGCCACATTTGATTGCTTGCCTACAGATTTTATTCTTATTCCCAGACAATGGCACAAATAATTCAGGCCATCCTGTGCCTCCCCTAACCTACCAGACCTCAGAGAGAATGTATCCCTTGACCCCCCATCCTGTAGACAGATAGTTTTCATACCCATGGCAGAGTTTCAGGGATTCTTTTTTTAAGACCCCGTGAAGGACAGAGAAGTTTTCAAGTGAATTATTATAAGGACTATCTTCTGGCACTTGAAACCAGGCTACTGAGAGAAACCATGAATTGACCAAGAACAAGTCAAGTCGAGTGAGCCTCATTCAACCTTTTGCTGCATGGGGTTTTAGGTGAAGATTAATCAGAATTTAGTGAAATGGTACTTTTCTTGAAAATAATTTTCAGATATCTGCCTTATGAGTATAATGTATAATGTGGTGAGTAGGGCTGGATATCTTCAGAGATGCCCATAAATGGGTCATCTGGTAGCAGGCTTTGAGCTCTGCAGTGGGTGCCTTCTTGCCTCCTGTGTGTACAGCCCACAATCTCCTCCCAGGAAGGAAGCAACTAAGCAGTGCATAGACATGCTCACAGTACCCTACCATTGTCCAGAGCTGAAGGACACAAGAAAGGGAGATTAAGTGAGAGGTGGATTTTCCAAAGAGCAAATTCAAGGCACTATTATTTGACTGTAATTTGTCTCTGAAGGCTCATGCATCAGAAGCCTGGTTCCTTGGAGTACTCATGTTAAGAAGTTATAGGACATTTAAGAGGTGGGCCTTTAGTGCAAGGTGGTCGGGTCATTGTCCTCAAAATAAAATGACACTTCTAGTTCCTGAATGAGAGTGATGAGGAGAGAGCAAAGCCGGATCCTCCCACCCCAGCTTCCTTTCTTCCCATGCAATCTCTCTCTCATGTTTGGGCAACCACCATGTAAAGCAATCAAGGGGCCAGCAACAGAGTCAAGAGTGCTGTGTAAACTGTAAGCCTCCGAAGTATGTCTTCTTTTCTCTCGAAACACCCAGCCTCAGGCATTCTGTTAGAGCAACAGAAAAGAATCATAAGGCGGAACTTCAATTTGAAGAAAACATATTATAAAATAACATTGGTTAAAGAAACCAGATGGTACTCATGTAGATTATGGTAGAGTTCCTGAGGTCACAGATAAAAAAGGGAAAGTTTCTCAAGGCCAAGGCAAAAGCAAAGGCCGGACCTGAAAAAGATCAACGCTGATTCTTGCTGCATTCTGTGGGACCCGGTGCATAATGGCAAAGTCACTGGATGATCACATCAGAGTCCCTGAATAATTAAAGTGGAATTCTGAAAGCATGGAGTCATAGTCTAAATGTAGCACTGTGAAATCAGCACTGACAAATCTAAGATCCATCCGTCTTACTTCCTGGACATAGCCTTTTAATCACAAGACAAGACACATATCTACAAACACAAAGATATGGGTAGAAAAGAAAACCAACCATCTGGGTTGTAGCTGACTGGAAATGCCCAGTATGAACCTGTATAAAAGCAGACTGTGTGCTCGGCTGCCCTGGTAGACTTATCTAACAGGAGAGGTGGTAGTCATCATCAAGTCTGTCTTCCAGACCTGTTTTTTTAATGCACTTTCCCAGCTCCCATCAGAAAGAACACTGTCAAGAGCTCATAGACAGAGAAGAGCAATAGAGCCAACCCACCTCCCAGAAGACTACCAGGATTGTTCTGTGTACCCAAAGTCACCAAACTGAGGCAGAAGCCATCTCTCTGTAGGTAGTAAGGGAAAGGGCCCATGGTAAAACTGCAAATTGTAGTGGAAATGATTCAGGGGTTAAAAGGCAGGTTAAGGATTAAAATGGCAAAGCCTGAAACACTAAAGATGATAACGAAGAGGGCATGGGGCTGGGTATGAGATAACTGAACAGATAAGGGGAAGGACAGAGTTCTGGGCCACTGCCAGAGGCCAGCTATCTCCTGCCCCCAGCCTCTGGGGAACACACATAGGACACTATTGTTCTCCCACATGCTCTGGAGTAATACAACCAAGTACAGCAGGCTAAGTGAAGAGAGTTACAAAGGCAGGCTACCCCCATTCCAGAAGGAGAGACCCTAGGCCATCCTGTAGACCAGGAGATAATGGAAAGAGAGGAGGAAGAGGAGGCAGAAGAGGAGGAAGAAGAAGAGGAGGAGGAGGAGGAGGAGGAGGAGGAGGAGGAGGAGGAGGAGGAGGAGGAGGAGGAGGAGGCCATTCCAGAAGGAGACCTAGGCCATCCTGTAGAACAGAAGATAATGGAAGAGGAGGAGAAGGAGGAGATGGAAGAGGAGGAGGAGGAGGAGGAGAAGAAAGAAGATGAGAGGGAAGGAGGAAGGAAAAAAAGGAAGGAAGGAAGGAAGGAAGGAAGGAAGGAAGGAAGGAAGGAAGGAAGGAAGGAAGGAAGGAAGGAAGGAAACTCCAGACCATTCTTTAGGCAAGGAGTTAATGAAGAACAAGAAGTAAACCCTATGCCATCCTGTAGGCAAGGAGTTAACAAAAAAACCTGGAGATACTTCTTGGCAACTATGAAGAAGAAAGGGTTTCATATAATTAGCAGCACTTGAGACACCTCAGAGGTAGCAACACCAACCAGTGACCAAAGCTTCCCATTTAAGGTCAATAGCCCAAACCTCTGAAGTTAGAGATGGACAGAGGGACTTCAACCACCCCTAACTGGTGTGTTGTGAACAGACCACTTGAGCATCTCCTTGGTTCAGCCAAAAGGACATGCATAGAACATGAGGGCCCTCCATTGACTTGACCCATGACAGCCCAGAAAGCTAAGCAATCTCAAAGCGATTATCCCAACCTTAGTCCAGTTTTTGACATGGCCCAATAAAAATCTGCAAAGAAGCTCAATGGCTTTAACCTCCCCTGGGAACTCCTATTCTCAGGAGTTTCTATCACTTTTCCTTAATGTCTTACTTTTTGTTGATTAGTCTTAATAAAGCAAGTGCCTGCATCTTTAGTCTTCATTAGCTTGAGACAGTGAACTCAGAGGCCACTGTCTCAGGATGACTTCTGATGGACATTGAATTTCTGGCATGATAGGTGCCTAAGTCAAGTACAATGGAGGCAAAAAGGTCCTCAGCGAACTCAAAAAAGCCCCCATGATGGACCTCAGCAATGGACCTAAACAGCTTGCTAGAGAGTTCAGGAGATCAGTGAAGGCAGCATGTGTCAGGGCAATGTGACTCTGCCATGTGACAGACCAAACCCAAAGATAGCACATTCCTGCACTCGAAGCACTCAGACAAGGTCTTTGTGTTGCATGTGCGCCACAGTTGTTTCTGTGAGGTCCTTCCGGCCTCTCATCTGGTCTGTGTGCCAGGTTTCTTTTTATTTTGTTTTGCTTGCATGACAAATTAAGGTACTAGAGGGGGCAGGTTCACACCAAGTTACTTGAAGGAAGACATTGAGTTTGGAAGGAGCAAATGTTAAAGCAGAATTTGGGTCTGTAGACTTTTTCTCTTATAGACTTCACTTCCTTTTCTCTCTCCTTGCCTAGATCTACATTTCTGTAAACTTTGGATGGCACCTTTAGTTCTAACAGTGGCTAAGGAGCTTACTGTTTTTAATACTGTGAGATAATCTGTTATGGTATTCATTGTGTTTAACCTCAAAATATGAGTCACTGACCTATAAACATGTGTAAATCGTTGTGCTTCTAAATGTTAGTAAGACTGTGTCCTTCCAGGCTGTTCTCTGGTAGGACTTAAATGGTGTTACTCAATTTTTGAAGTGATTCAAAAGTAGAGTTTCAGACTATCCTTAGTATATAAAGTGTAACTATGGCACTCAGACTATCCTTAGTATATAAAGTGTAACTATGGCACTCAGACTATCCTTAGTATACAAAATGTAACCATGACACTCAGACTATGCTTAGTATATAAAACGTAACCATGACACTTAAGATAAGAAAAATAGCTAAGGTAAAAGAAGACTTAGAAGTCATTTAAGATCTTATCGCCTACTCCCCATTGATCTTAATTGGCATTTGGAATGGACAATCACTTTCTTCAATTCATCTAAGTCTTTCTGTAATGTCAATTTTCCTATTTACCCCATACAGGGGACTGGTAGCAGACCAAACAGTGATTATCAAATCTTGTTAATGGTCCAGTGAGCTTACTGGGGTAAGTCATGGAAGTATGAGCCACGTTACTTACCAGAGCATAGACAACTTATTCAAGGGCAGCTGCTAATGAGCCCAGGCCAGAGTTAGTGAAACTCACAGAATCTGTGTCCCTGAAACTCAGCTCAGCTCCTCAGTAGCTATGCTGGGCAGAGGAGAGTGGCATCTCCCACCAACTGGTACTGCTTGGATAAACACCTGGGGACTGGCTTCTAGTCTGCAAAAGCATCCTGAGATTTGAGAGGTTTTTGTTTACTTCCTGAGCCAGGTAGGGTCAATGTTTGCTTGTGTGGTTGTTTGATTTTTATGTTCTGAGACTTAGTTAGCCTCCATCCTGGAGGGAATGATTTGACTAAAAAGAAATCACTATGCAACACTTTCAAATCTCTCTAGATAAGACATGTCATATGTGGTGTTTCATGGTGTGACAGTGGCTTCATACTCAGTTTTAGTACATGGAACGGACTGTGTGTGCCATTAAGCATAATTCAACACAATACAAAGTAGTCCAGAATTCTATGTTATTGGCTGTCCTCTAGTTTCTAAGCAAAAACACCAGGTAGACATCATTCTTGGCTGCCCATCAGAATTGATGACAAAACTGTTGCTGAAGACACTACACGTGTTGGTCACAGGATATGGGAAAATCAAACTGAAATTGACTTGGAAACGTCCTTCCTGTTGGCTAGCTTTCATGGTGCTGGAAGGTGCTACACAGGTTGCAGAAAATAATAAACCAGTCTTACCCAACATGAACCCTATGAGTTACGGTAACAACCAATCTGTCAAGAAGCACCCATTTGGCAACAGTGGCATGGATGTTATAAAGGCAACCAATTGCTTTTTTATTGAATTTAAGGCCCGTTCCAAAGGAGATAACTCATGATATAATTATACATACACACACACACACACGCATATATATATGCGTGTGTGTGAATATTTATATATATACATATATATATATATACACACACATATACGTATACACACACACACACACACACACACACACACACACACGCTCTCAGTTTTTTACTCACTGAACCTATGGTCACTTGCATGAGACTGGACCTGTCAACATTTCATCATAGCAAGGAGTGGACTTTTAAAGGCCCAACCCTCCTTGAGGCACTACTGACAGCTAATGTTGACTGGAGAAGACATGTCTGTCTTCAGTGTTGTATCCACTGATAAGTCATTCTTGTTCCAGTAAATAACCTTCCAGTCGTCCTCATGCAAGCAACTCTAACTAAACTCACTTTGTCACACACAGAAAAGATATGAGTGTATGAGGGGATTTCGTTGGAAAGAAGAAAGATTTCACTGGGGGAATGCAGTGAGACATGGTAACGGGAGGTGAGAAAGACCAAACTTCCTTATGTATCTGTTTGATACTGTCAACAAAAGGAAACAAATACTAACAAATGACTATAAGATGAATTCTTCACTGTTACTTACTGATTACCTGGAAATGACAGCCAATACCTGCAACATCTGATTCAGAAATATTTCCTTTTTTTGAAGACTTTGCTCTCTTATGATTTTTGTTTTCTATTTTAAAATAGTACTTTCTCCACAACAGAGGAATCTGAAAAAAGACACGTGCAGTCTTCTCAGGGATTATCTGAGAAGAGAGAAATTGTTCTAACATAGAGTTATGTTTTCCTTCATCTTTGTTGCATATTTTACCCAAAGTATGCATCACAGCTAATAAGAATACACAATTCTATAAAGTATGAAATTAAAGGTACCACCATTTCAAATTTTAGCTCAGAAGTCCCCTTTCTGTACCCAGCACTTGGGGACACAGGCTGCTACTAACATCAAACCCAACAGGAAATCAAGAGATCTTCAGTTGTCTGATGCCTTTAATTTAGTGTTATTATCATAGAACTCTTGGAAGTAGGGAGTACAGAAAGTGACATTTTCATGTCTAGTGAGCCTCTATCCATATAAATTAAGATTCCTGAGAAAAAATAACTTCTTTTTCAACCTCCTAAAAATATGCTTTTAGTTGCAGAAGTCACAAAAATCAATCAACGTTCTACAAATGTTCCTGGTGGTTAGCAGAAGACTCAGAGACTATGTCTATTCAGTTACTAAATTTTCAGACATCATTGTTCTCTTGTAACAAACAGTTCTTTAAAAGTTACCCCTTTAGAGTCAAAAGATCAAAAAGAAAAGCCAAGCTCCTACCCTTTAATAATTGGGCCCAGTCCATTTGGGGCCTGACCCTTGGTGGTCCACTATGTCTCATGCTGACAAAGTAGGGTTCACTGTTTTTGACAATTTGATTTCTAAGGACTTTGGCTCAGCAATGCAAAGAGGGATACCATTCCTCTTTTTGGTTTCAATCCACGTCACCATAGTATAAAGTAATGGGACAATATCTCCTCCATGAGACATCTCTCTCCAGGAGTTTCCATGTGGTACCCACGTAGCGTTTCCCCTGCCTCCCAGTTCTTCCATGTGCCTCATCAGCAGAGACTATCAAGGCCTGGGTAATGAAGGTTAATGAATGTTGAATGTATGATGAACTCCACAGAGCCTAAAAACAAACACAGGGCTGTTGGGGCCAAGAAGGCAACTCTAGGAGAATTCCCACAGACGTCAGTTAACATGCAGGTGCATCACTCCATGGCTTTATCCGTAGGGCAGCTCTCTATGAGATGGGATGTAGTGATGTCAGTCACAGCTCTCTGCTGGCCGGCTACAGTTCACAGCATTGATATTTCTCATCTGTTTTCTCCTGACTTTGGAGCCCTCAGTGAGCTGTGAATGGGAACCTCCTTCCACACCTCCTTTGGCGTCCCTGCTGTTTGTTTCTGCCTCTCCTGTCACTCCTATCCCAGGCTTCTGTGGCTGCAGTTCCTCAGCAGAAGGAAACAGAGCACATGTACCTAGAGTTTTTGTACCATCTGGTCCCCTGGCTTCCATCTAGATTCCCTGATTTGAGAAACTTAATGGTGACAGAGGTTTTCTTCTCCCTGGGCAGCAAGCCTTCCCTTGCCCTCATGGCCAACCTGTGGTCATGTTTCAGTTTGTGACCTCAGGGTCAGTTTGACTTAACCTGGCAGACAGTCAGGTCCAGCGGTGCTGTGGGTGGCACCAGGCTAAAAATGGGTTTCACTTTCACAGGCATGAGGCCTCTACTCAAGGGGGATTCCCCAGAATAGGGCATTGGCTGTCCTACAGTGGATAAAGGAAAGATCCCTTGCCTGTTGGAATGCCTTTTGGGTAAGCAGTGCACCTTAGAAGACCCACAACCCGCCTTTGGAAAGTAGTCTCAAAAATTGCTCTAAATTTGATTTGCAGAGATGGCCTAGTTGGTAAAGTGTTTGTCTTGCAAGCATAAAGATCTGAGTTGGATCCTCAAAACCCACATTAAAAAAGCAAGTGTTTGAGGTTGGAGAGATGGTGGCAGAGGACCCAGATTTGACTCAGTGCTCATGCGGTGGATCATAACTACTAGTCACTCCAGTTCCAGGGGCTCTGACATGCTTTCTGGCCTCCACAGGCACTGCATATACACTCAGACAAGACCTCCCAAACACATACAATAAAAGTAAATAAATCTTGAAGAAAGAAAAGAAAAAAGCAGATGTGGTGTCATGTACTCACCCCCAATGAAAGGCACAGCCTGGCAGACCCCTGAGGCTCACTGCCTAGATAGCCCAGCCAACTCCACAAGCATCAGACCAGTGAGAGACCCATCTTAAAATTACAAATAGTAGTCGTAGTAGTAGTAGTTAGCTGAAAAATGTGGACAGTCAGTTTCTAAGAAATAATACACACACACACGCACACACACACATTCACACATTCACACACACACACATACATACACACACACACACATTCGCACACACACATACATACACACACATACATACACACACACACACATTCACACATTCGCACACACACATACACTCACACACATACACTCACACACATACACTCACACACACGCGCAGAGGGGGGAGCGTCTCTAAATTTGACTCCTAAGCTTTCAAAAAGAAACAGCATGTTTCCTTTTACAACAATATATAATCCCAAGCCAGAACAGCTTGGTGGAGTTTTTTTGTTTGTTTTTTTGCTGTCAAAACTTCGAGTTAAGGATATTATAAAGGAAAAGTAACTATTTGCTACCTCCTCCAGTTTCTTGGGAAACCACATGTCCTTAGTTACTCACACTACAATGACAAAGTTAACATATAAAGACTTTGGACTCTATATTTTTTTCTTCCTTTCTCTCCATCTTGATACCTAAGATCATGAAAAGTCTTTTTGTTGGGGCTATTTCTCATGAAATGTAACATTCTATAACTCCTAGATTCTTTTAAGACCAAGAAAGACAATTTTGAAACGAGTCTTAAAAAATATTGAAACAACTATAATGTCTGCCTAAGACTGGCAGCAAATAGAACCATGTAATTTCACAATCTTATTTTGTTACATTGTATCATAATATAAATTAGGTTCAATTCTTTTACTAGATATGACAAATAAGTAAGTAAATAAGTAAGAAGGAAAGCAAAGAAAGGGGTTTTTTTCCACATAAAGAAAAGATTTTGCATGGCAAAGTAAGGTCTGTTGTAACATTAAATTATTAGATTTTTCCAAAATGATAAAAAATGATAAACAAAAAGAAAACAAAATTGTTATGCACATAAGTGAAAAATCACAGTAAGTCACAGAGGGTTTGCCAAAGGTAAAAGCAAATTTATGTATGATTACATTGTTCAAATTCCAAAGGTCAAAATTCAGAACACTGTTATAAAACTAAAATCTAGTCCTACGCTTAAAACCATAAAGTTGACAGGTCATAACACTGAGAATAAGAGACTACAATACTTATTCCTAAATGGGACATCTTTATGAATACCCCCCAATCCATACACTAAGGCCCCAGGACGTTGTGCAAGAGGAAGCAGAAAGACACTATTGCATCAGAAATTCCCACTAGCCATTGCGATGGTACAAGCCCCACACAAGAGAACAGCAACTTAAATTCTGGCACAGATGCAGAGTGGTGCTCTCTGGTGGTTCTCAACCTGTGGGTCGAGACCCCTTGACCCTTTCCTAGGGGTGGTATCCTACAAATCAGATATCCTACAAATCAGACATTTACATCACTATTAACAACATCAGCAAAGTTACAGTTTCAAAGCAGCAATAAAATAATTTTATGGTTGGGGGTCACCACAACATGAGGAACTATATTAAAGAGTCGTAGTAGCATTAGAAAGGTAAAAAAAAAAAAAAAAAACTTTGCTCCAGTAGATGACCCCACATACAGACAGCATTAATTGGACTTGGGGAGAATTGGAATGGGAAGCCTGGGCAGTAGACATTGTATATGAGTGTGAATTTTCAAAGAACAAAAACTTGTAATGGAAAACGAAAAATAGAAAAATAGAAGAGGTTCTCTTAAGATACGGATCTGTTCCCAGTGACATTTATTAAAACTGGCTATTAAAAGCAGAGTTCATGTCCTAGCAAAATAATTACTTATATTTTCTGCTAAGGCTTTTAACTGTTTTAAAAGCACCTAAGTCATAGCAATGTCAGAATTTATTTTGAAATATATTTGTTATTTTACCAAGGATCTGTCTAAAGATGGTATAAAAATTAAAACTAAAATCCACTACTTCTTCTATTTAACTCTATAAAACTAGGGGAAAACTCTATGACAATAGATTTATTACACTAATCCTTAGGCTCAACATGCATTGCTTATACCTTACCCTACTCTTAAAATATTTCCTTTAACTCCTATGACAAGAGTCAGGACCCAAAGGACCCAAGCCAATCACTAGGCAACTGATGCACACCAATTATCTGTCTCTTATCTTGACTCTCTCCTACCTCATAGGGACTTCCAGAGAAAATAAGACCCAAAACCTCTGCCCTCCTTGCACAGTGGGCTCTCACCATCTCTAATGGGTTAGAACTTCATGCCAGGCCTGCCCATTTCTTCTTCCCAATAGACGAGTCATCTCTTACACCTGTAGTAAAATGTATGAGCAGTAGTCTTGATCCCTTCCTCCTTCAATGGCTAATGGAATTTGTTTCTTCCCAAATCCAGTAGACTAATCTCATTACGGGATATTTGATTATACTGCTAACCCAGAGATTCTGTTGTTTACTGGGAAGACATGTTTCTAGTTGTGGTATGGCACAGACTTAGCATATGCCTTTAATTCCTCGGGTTGGAATATAGACACACCCTTAGCATACACCATTAATCCCAAACAATAAAGATAAAGTTAGTTTGTAGAAGGAAGCACCCATGTTTGAAAGTGTTGTCTAATTGAGAGGCAGACAAAGTGATGAATAAGAGAAAGATTTGACAGAATAGAATTTTCCCGACTCTCAGGAGAACAGAGAGAAAAGAAAGAGGTTACTTTAAAAATCAGGAGAGAGAGAGAGAGAGAGAGAGAGAGAGAGAGAGAGAGAGAGAGAGAGAGAGAGGAGGGAGAGAGAGGAAGGAGGCCATTTTACTGGGACAGTGGTACAGAGACAGATTGAAGAGAGAACAAGCTAGACACAGGTGAAGACAGAACCATCCAGAGAATTCAAAGGAGCCAGAAGATTAAAATATTGCTGAAGTTAGTGTGAGGCCAAGCAGAACAATTCAGTAAGAAACTGAGAGAAGTCAGATTGAGTCAGTCAGCTGGGAGAAGAGTTTGAGCTAGAACAGCTGAGTTAAATCAACCGACAGAGTTCAGTAAGAACTAGAAAGGGTGAACTTATTCCACAGTAAGTCTCAGAGGCTGAAAACATTCTAGGCCTAGATAAGATAATACAGAGGCTAGAAGCTTCCAGGACTAGGCCTAGAGTGGCAGACAGAGGCAGTAAGCCTCAAAGATGACAATTTCATTCAGGAGAATAAAAGTTACTCTTACAAAAGCTTCCAAAGGTTTTGTGACAGAGACATTGGTCTTGGTCAGTCTCTCCCAGACCAGATGCTGAGATATCACATCAAACAATGGATCAAACAAAACCAAACTCCTGTAGGATCTTCCAGTAAAAAATGTCAAGTTATGTATGCCAATGGACTGTTATAGATCCTTCCTTAAGTTTTGAATTCTGCTTTATGACTTTGGCACTTGATTTCTTAACCGTCTGTATAACTGATATCTTCCGATTAAAGATAGTGCATCGTGTGTCTTAGGGATATCAACAATTATCATCAGTATTTGATTCCACCTCTTGCCATCTAGGACCTCTTTGTTTCCAAATAGTATGAATCTAGCTCTGCCCTTGAATGATAATACTACCTCCCCTCTGCAAAAATTACTGCAGAGACCTCTCAGTCTTATAATCCCATGATCCTCTGTCGGATCAGCAATACCAGCTACAACCCCTTTAGTGCCTCTGCTCAGCCCGGAAGCAGCTTCAGAGACACATCATTGCCACTTGTCAATAACATGATTTTGCTGATCTATCAGGGAGTAAATAGAAAGACAAATGAAAAGCCAGATCTCCACACTTGGATAAGCAGACCAAGAACAGTTGGTCCCTAGTGACCAACAATGTCTGCCTGTCTTTCTCTCTTTGTTTGTTTGTGTGTTTGTTTGTCTGTTTGATGTTTCTTTGTTTCTTTCTTTTTCTTTTTCTTTCTTTTACTTTTTTGATTCTTTGTGAATTTTACATCATGCACCCCAATTCCACTCACCTCCTTCTCCTTCCATAGCCTCCCTCTGCCCTTGCAACCTCCCTATCAAAAGAAAACAAAAACAAAACAAAAATGATGTAGAAGCTACAATGTATCACATTGTATCGCAGTGTATCACAGTGTATCACAGTACACCCTTTTCACCCATTGCAATGAGTCACTGATCTGCTTTGATGCCTCTGACTTCTGCTACACTAGCAATACTGGATCTTCACTTGGATGCCTCTTAGATAGTCTGTTGTTGTTCTGTGTCATGGAGATCTTGCAGTTTTGGATCTACAGAACCTGCCCCTTCATGTGCTCCAGCAGTTCTTAGATGGGGCAAATGCTGGTGGGCCAATTCAAAGCCCTGAATCTGGGCCTGGGTGTTAGCAGAGTCAGCTCCTCTGAACCTGGGATATAAGGGCACACTCTCCTGCTTAGCTCAGGTGAGGGGCAGGGACAGCTCTCCTGCCTGCAGCAGCTGGAGATGGGCAGGACCAGCTCTCCCATGCTCACGCCACCAGGGCCAGCACCCCTGCAGCAAGAGGTGGGACCAGCTGACCTGCCTTCACACCCTATGAGCAATCTCTCCCTTGCCCATGCCACCAGGTCCAGCTCTACCATGCTGCCCAGGTGACGTGTGGGGTCTACTTTAAGATACTCAGAACCTAACTCCTAATGGCTGGCTGATGCCTTATAGGCATAGACTGTCTTGAGCCAAACAGCTTATGAATTTATTCTAACAAGACAATGGATTGCCCACTTAACTAGCCAGAATCCATACAAATGTTCCATGAGATAAGACCGAGTAGCTTTTGTTGTTATGAAGGACATCTACCCTCTCAGAATAGTGATCCCCTAGCCATGACTATGTCCGCCATACTAAGTTTTCTCCAGCTCCATTGACAGCACATCCCACCTACCTTTTCCCAGCCAACACCTATTTGCTTTTCTGTTACTCTTAGATAGTTGGCATTTTCTAGAATTTTGTATGAAGGAAATTATACATATATATCCCCAAAGTATGCTTATGTATGTGTGTGTATGTTTCTATTTATATCATATTCATATGAAATATATGTAAATATATAAAATGTTGGCAGAAGTTTGTGTGTGAGAGATTGTGTATGTGACTATGTATATGTTTATTATGAACGTGTGTGCCTTTGTGTTTATGTATGTTTTGTGATTTTGTATGAGTGTGTATGTATATATCTGATGTGTATGTGATTGTGTGTGATTATATGTATATATGTGTGTTTGTGTGTGGTTTTGTGTATGTGAGTGTGCATGTGTGTGTGTATGAGTGTGTGTTCTTGTGTATGCTATATATGATTGAGGGTGTATGTGTGTAGGGTTTTGTACATTTGGATGAGTGTATCTGTATCTGTGTTTGTGTGTGTGATTTTGTGCCTTCTGCCTTCTGCTTCTGCCTGTCTGCCTTTTTGTCTGTATTTTAGGATATCAGGAAATTGATTGCTATTTCTTGCCTAAATAGACCTCTTTGCTTCTCCTAGAGAAGATTCTGCATGCCACCACTGTTAAGCCTTAAAAATTGTCAATTCAAAAGTCAATTAAGGGTGGTAAGTGGTTCAGTGGGTGAAAAACACACGCTGTGCAAGCCCAATGACCTGTGTTCAATTTCTGAGACCCACAGTGAAAGGAGAAAAACAGCTCCTGAGGTTATGCTGCGACTCCTGCATACCATGGGAGTGGTCAGATAACACTAGGTATGAGAATTGTGTCGGTTACTCTCCTAATTGTGCCAAGCATGCACACACACAATAGCTCTGCACAGTCTCTTTATGTAGAACGACTTATATTCCTCGATAGTCATGTGTCATTTCTAAATACAACACGTGTTCAGTATCTACTAACAAGAAGATTTCATTGGGGAATTAGTGAGCACTTTTTCTGAATAATTACATGGTTTAAGAAGTATGGCAAAATATGGATTTCTACAGTCAGAAAACAAATCCTAACATAAGATTGTTGGGGCTGCACAAATGACTCGGCATTTAAGAGCACTTGCTGCTCTCCCAGAAGATCCCAATTTGTTACTGACACCCACATCAGACAACAGATAACCATCCGCAGCTCCAGCTCAAGGGGATCTGATGCCCTCTTCCGGCTTCTGAGGGTACCCGCACACATGCACACAGATAATCTCACACACGCGTGCACATGTGCACACACACACGCACATGTACACTCTTAAATAACAGGCAGAGAATACACCAGCCCTTGCCATAGCCGTTGTACAAATGGATGGACAGAAGCATTGGAAACCATCAGAAAGTTTCCATGGAGATTGCACAAAGTCAGAAAGAGACGTTTTTAGCAGATGGGCAGACGAGGACATCCTCTGAAGATTGCCAGCACCACCCACCCTGACATTTTCATCCTGGGAAGATGCTCACCAGTTCTAGTTGCAGATGGAGTATTGGACTTGGTCAAGACAGACAACCTTTGCTGAAGTGGTCAATAAAGATTTCAGTCTTTATGCAGGGCTATTCAGACGAAAAAGAGAGAAAAAAAAAAAACCTTGAGGAAATCCATAATTGTGCTGGTAGCTGAGGAGGAAGGATAAAACCCTTCAAATGCAGGAAAATTTTGAAATCTTAATTACTAATTTAAAAGCCTGATGAAGGCTTTAAGCTTTCTGGGTTTTCACTCAAAGCCTCTGCCATCTCTATAATCACCGTCCAAAGCCTGCCTCTTAAGTCTAGTCAGACGAGGAGCCACCACACCGCCATTCAAAGATCAGTTCTACTCTCTGTACGGTTCCAGTGTCCTGCGGCCCCCTAGTTCCTCCCCAGCACTCCTCTCAGCTGTATCCTTTAGCCCAGCTACATTCTTTGGTGACTCCCTGCACCTCACAGAAGAGCTGTCTACAGGGACCCACATCTGCCCCGCTTGTTCCTCCACTTTGTCAGTGCTGGAGACAGAAGACAAGGGCTCGTTATATACTCTGCAACCATTCTGCCAAGCAAACTGGACCCTATCTCTTTTTTTTAATTTTTAGAAAATAACTTGCTTGGTTGCCCAGGAAGACCTCAAACGTTCATGCTCCTGCTTCAGTTTCCTGGGTAGCTACAATTGTACTCAAACTGGAAGCCACTCCAATACCCTTCGGCACTATACTGTAAGCACAGATACACTGGCAGGAATTTGCTGTATGAAATCCATTGTGTTTTTCATGTTGATTCCAACTTTCCCCATATGCTACACTTCTCTTAGAAGGTTGGTTTTATTCGTGTGGTGTGTAAGGCTGATTAGCGTGTATAGGATGGCACACTCACACCTGCTTTGAGAACACTTCCTTAACTAGGATCTAGACTATCGAGTCTTTACTGTTGTTGACCCCTAGTGTCAGGTTGCATTTTGTAATGTAACCCGCATTTTGTAGTAGTTATTTACTTGACTTCTGTGTCTGTAACGGGTGTCTCCTTCTCTAGAGCTCCTGGAAACCAACAGGGAATGCCCAGACCCATCAAGGGTCCAGACTCTCCCAACATAGGCTTTGTTTCAATGAGCTCTCCATTTCTGATTCACACATCCTCCTCACTCACGCCTCCTGTTACAGATGCAATATCTCTGTTCTGATGACAAGGAACTGATGCTCAGCATCTCAGTAAGGCCTCAGCCATGGCCACAGAGCTAAGCAGAAGAACAGAAACAAAATCTAGTATTTCACCCAAGTGCACAGTAATGCTTCGACTTTTATGTGGCATTGATAGCCATTGCAATCTTTTTAGAATAACTACCAAGCATCTCCGGTGCTTACGGAAAAGACCTTTATGCTTTATCAGTCATGTTCAGATCAGTGGAACTGCCCTGGCCTTTCACAACTTATCAAACTGTATGACCCATATCAGCTCTGACAAGACTCTTCAGAGCATCACTGTCAGAACTTCCAGCTCTTCCCTAACCCTAACCTAATGTTAAGAGGATTTTGGATGGGGGGGGGGGTTGAGATGACTTCACCTGTCCTTTGGGAAAATCAACCAACCAATCATAAAAGAGGAAGCGACCCCAGGGGAGTCAGGAAAGACTCTATTCTGTTCCCTCTCCATGTAAGTCATCGGAGCATGACACCCGGCCTCCAATTTCTTTCTAAGAACTCACAGAACACATCGTCTAACGTGTGGAAGTGAGTCAGTGCATAAAACTCACTTTCCTGAGGCAGCAGCAAGCTTGTCATGGCAGGGCTCAATGTCCTCAGGAAACCTATTGGTGTGTCACACTATGTACAGAGTGTCCCTTTCAGAGGAGCCCCTGGTAGTGCTGTGTCATATTCCTGCACTCCTGCAAGGTCCCCTTCTAAGCCTCATGACTAGGAATCCTGATGTTTCTGACACAATTCAGTTCACTCAGAAATTTGGCTGAGGCCCAAAACCCAGCCCTGAAGTCAGTCCCCGGGAGGAAGCTCTTCTTCAACCACTAAGCTCGAGTTTCATAACTCTGGTTGGTTATTAGAAAATATCGGGAAACTCGAGTCCCCAGCCAGCCATTGTTACCACCGTCTCTCGGCGGGTCAAACAACTGTCTGAAAAATCTGCCAGTGTTCAATGTCCTCTGTACAGACAGCCCTGCTGCTGGCATGCCCACTTGAAGCATTAAAAGAAGAGAATGGCAGGACACAAGTTCCTGGGGATAATAAGACTGGTCAGGGGGTGTCTTCTTTAGTAGATCTGATTGGATGCAAAAAGTAAAACCAGCATTTCTGCACTGTGGTTTGGATATTAATTGCGTCTACCAAAAGTTCATTATTTAGAAGTATCATCTGCTCTGTAAGTGTTGGAATATCTGAGAAGCAAAGGCAGCTGGGAGGTGACCAAGTTATCAGAAAGAAGCATTGCCTTTGAAAGAAGCGGCCGGAATTCTTGAGAAGCATTGGTTAGCTCTCATGAGAAATGCTACAGAAGGGCAATCCTGGTCTCTCCTACTCTCCAGTTTCTTGATTCACCACTGGTTGTTTTCACACAGGATTTCCGCCATGTGGTCCCATCTGTCATCACATGGTGCAGCCTAGGTGAGTCCCCACTAAAGCCAAAAAGAAAGAAAGAGAGAGAGAGAGAGAGAGAGAGAGAGAGAGAGAGAGAGAGAGAAGAAAGAAAGAAAGAAAGAAAGAAAGAAAGAAAGAAAGAAAGAAAGAAAGAAAGAAAGAAAGAAAGAAAGAAAGAAAGGAAAAAAGAAAGAAAGAAAGGAAAAAAGAAAAAGAAAAAAGAAAATTCTCAAAGCTGTGAGCAAAGTCAACCTTATCTTTTCAATTTTCCATGATAACGTTATCCAGTTCACTTCCAAGGGTTTTAGACTAAGAATAAAACAATGTTAATATTAAAGGCAGGGCTCTATTGTAAGCATCCCTTTTAATGTTTGTTTTTATTTCAATAAAACAGGTTTGGGGGTGCTAAAACATTTAACTCCTTAATCAATAGCTGACAAACCTTTCCTGGTGCCTTAGCAAGAATGAGCAGAAAATATGAGCCAGAGAGTTGGGTAGGCTGCCATCTTGGAAACCAGGCCACCATCTTGGAACCCAGACTGCCCTGCACATTACTGACCCTTGGGAGAAGCTACACTGCAACCCCAGCTGTTTGCTTCTCAAGCGCAGCTCCAAAGGCATCGTTCCAGCTGTAGCAATTTCACACGGGAGGTACCAGACATTTTACCATTACAAGTCTTGATAAACTCAAGCAGCCATTTCCACCCAGGGAAGAAGTGGAGGCTTCTCCAGTTTGTCTAGCTGGTTTTAACACCAATTAAAGAGTACCCAGGGTATGTATACCACTACTGCACCCTAGGCACCATGATGGTCAAGGATGTGGCTCATGGGCATCATGGCTGGGTAAGGGCTATTTGTTTCCCCTTCTCTGGAATCTTGCTTGGTATCCTGTGGTACCATGGAATAGAGTCCTCAGGAAGGAGGCAAGTTACAGCTCAGGGTTCTCCAGATCCTGTTTCTGAAGTACACATTATCTTCCACATCTGGAGATAAACGGGCAACAATTGTAGGCCTTGTGTTTGGGAATTTGGACAGCCCTGACCAACAACATATATCTATACATGGGTTTTGGATAGTTAATAATGTATGTATGACTCCTCACGACATTTGAGGCATCCGTATTTTATTTCACGATTCTCCTCCTTCCTTTGTCTTTGCCTCCTTCCCCCATCCCTGAAGAGCCCCCATTCCCATTTCCACTTGAACTCTGCTATCTCCCTTCAACATCAAAATAACAACAATGCATTATGGGAAATATCTGTAGAAGAAAAATGCACAGCAGCCATGGTACAAAGATGAGAGAAATGAAGGTTATTAGCGATGAAACATCGCTATACCACATACACCGTAGTGTGTTTCCATTGCAATAGGAATTGCATCACAGTAAAGCCTGCTGCAATAGGTTTTTAAAGCACGGCTAAATCACTTCATGGGGCAGATAAATTAGTAAACCCTCCCATACATAGCCAATCTACTGATATTTTTAAAGCCAATAGCTCTGTGTTTTATATTAGTTATAGTTTTGTGTATCTGCCCTCCACCCCAGGGAATAAGTTCCTAAGAATAAAAGTTGTGTCCCAAATGCCCTGTTTTCCTCCTACCCAGTCAGGTGACATGTCCAGGCCTTGGATGTAGTCAGAAGGCTGTTGTGGCTGGTTGGATGGGACCCTCAAGCCACTGCAGAGGCTACATCCTTAATCTTTGTTCTCAGTCACTCCAGATGCATACATCTTTACTAAATCTCTGTTAATCAGTTTGCTCGAGGATGCATGCATTCAATAAATGTGTAGTGTGCAGCATACACAGTGTGTGTGTGGCATGCACAGTGTGTGTGCATCATGCATGGTGTGTGTAGCATGCATAGTATGTTGTAACATGCATAGTATGTATGTAGCATACACTGTGTGTGTAGCATGCATAGTGTGTGTGTGTGGCATGCACAGTGTATGTGTATGTGTGTGTGTGGCATGCATGGTGTATTGTAGCATGCAGTATTTGTGTGTGTGTGTGTGTGTGTGTGTGTGTGTGTGTGTGTGTGTAGCATGCACAGTGTGTGTGTGGCTCATCCATCCTCTTGTAAAACGCAAGCTTTATTACGCCCAGGAAAGGGACCGTTGACCCTAAACTGACGATGCCTCTCGGTGGGTAGGTAGGGTTTCCATCCCATCCCTTTGAACTTACAAGAGTTATTGTCCAAGACCTTCCTTTGGCATTTTACAAGGACGGTAACTCCCCTCAGAAAGGCAGAAACATGAAAGTTAGTTTATTTAACAGGCATAATTAGTTTGCCAAGAGCAGGACTCTGCAGGGAAGCTCCTGAGCTTGGAGTCTTAAACAGTTACACAACAGATGGTACAAATGGGGTTAAAGTGAGGCAACGTCGGTGCAAGTACCTCATGAGCTCCTGTGGACGTCACTCCCCCCCCCCCCCCCGTCATTGTCCTCAGTGACCTCTAAGCTCTGTCAGCTTGGCAGGGCAGAGGCCGAAGTGAGGAAGGAACGAGGCATGCTTTCCCTGTTTCTATTTCATCTGCTCAGGGTCATGCTTCCTTCTTCCATCTCAACTTTTTGTAAATGTTTTTATTACATTTACTTATTTGTGATGGGGGATGCCTGATACACAGAGGACAATTTGCTCGAGTCAGTTTTCTCCTCTCCCCATGTGGGTCCTGGGGATTGAACTGGGATCATGACTTGGATGCTGCGAGCACCTTTACACACTGGATCATCTGCCTAGCAACCCTATTTTTCTGCTTCATATCAACCCTGCCCTTCAGGAGAACCTGAGGTACACGTCTAATCACACCACGCCCATAACCAATATGCAGGTGCCCTGAATAACCATGTAATATCTGTGAAATGAATACAGAGTCTCCCCCACTCTGTAGAACACCTGCTGCATCTGAAATGGGGCTGGGGAGTTTATCTCTTATTGACTGTGGTAAGTGGCTTATCTTGGGGCACTTAGAATTAAGAACCACTTCATCTGTTTCTGTTTCTGTCTTTCTGTGTGTCTGTTGTCTGTCTCTGTGTGTGTCTCTGTGTGTCTTTGTCTCTGCATGTCTATCTTTTTCTGTCTCTATGTGTATCTGTCTGTCCCTGTGTGTATGTCTATGTGTGTGTGTGTCTCTCTCTCTTTCTCTCTCAGTAAGTGAACTATAAAAGATTCAAGCACAAATATCATATGTACACTTCGATACGAAATGTACTAGTGGCTCCTCGTCTGTGCCACTGCTGATCCAACCACGTCCCACCTCTGAATATTTCAGCCGTCTTTCAATAATACCTCCAAATTACAAACCCACCACTGGAATAGTCCACTGATTATGAGTCCTAGGGATCCAATCGCCTATCAAGGATTATGTCCACCAGACTGGGACCAGGCCCCCACCCCCTGAGCCTACAATATTCTTGCATAATAAGAAATTAACTCCTAGAATGGTGGAGCACTCTTAATAACATCCATTTTTAAAAAATGATCACAGCATCAGCTCTCAACACAGTCGTGAAGGCTACTCTGTCGTTTAAAATCAGGTCACATAACATTATGCTATCTGTCTGTTTCTGTCTCTCTGTGTGTGTCCATCTATCTGTCTCTGTCTCTGTGTGTGTCTCTGTGCCTGTCTGTCTTGTCTTTGTTTCTGTGTGTCTATCTGTTTCTGTCTCTCTGTGTGTCTGTCTGCCTCTGTCTGTATGTCTATCTCTGTCTCTGTCTCTCTCTCTCTCTCTCTCTCTCTCTCTCTCTCTCTCTCTCTCTCTCTCTCTGTATGCGTGTGTGGGTGTGTGTGTGTGTGTGTGTGTGTGTGTGTGTGTGTGTGTTAGCTTTCAGTCCTTAGAGAATGTGTGTTATAAATTTAATAAAACAAATAAGAACTACATCTCAGATGTGCACTCTCCATAGCGTTGTCTGAGATATACACTCTTAAGCTGTGTCTCATGTCTGAGAACCCACCTAGAAAGTAAATGGCATGATGTGTCTGTGTGGTCTCACTGAGAGGACCCAGCACAGAGCCTGGCACAGAGCCTAGCACAGAAAGGCTCACCTGAGGTGATTCTTATCACAGGTTGACTTTCTTAGAACAAAAGGGGCCTCTGATGTTTCTTTAAGGTTGGGTTCCTATGCCTCTTACTCTGGAGTCATAGTTCTCCAAGTTCTGCAAGCAGCAGCAGTTCCCAGACCTGGGTCATCAGATCCCGGAAATAGGAAGGCGGAAGACAGTAACTGCCACAAGGAAGCTCGGCTCCAGCCATCCACTTCCCTGGAAAGGACCCTTGGGAATGAAGTGACCTGCCTTCTGCTTTTCACAATTAGTCAAGACAAGGGCCTTGGAATTTGTCCTAAATTAGTGTCACACCTTGTTTTCCAGGATGAAAATACATTGTTTGGGGGTCACTTGCACTATCCTGCCTTGTGCTTGGCAGTGGGGCTTTTGTTAGTCTGAGGGTTTTCTTGGAAGCATTGTCAGCCCAAGTGGCTGAGCTTCCCTTAAGACACATATACATACGTCTTATACATCATGTGTATAGTTTAGGTGAATATAAGACAATTGGGTTGTTTAAGGTGTTATTAGGAACTTGTCCCTCGTCTGTAACACCCTCCCTCCTCCCCAGTTGAAGCCCCGCCCCATTTTTCCACTTCCCAGTTCATATCACCTACATCCTACTATTCCCCTCTCAGAATCCTCCTCCCCCACCTATGCTCCCTCTGACAGCTAGTTTTATGTCAGCTCAACATGAGCTATAGTCATCTGAGAGAAGGGAACTTCAGTTATGAAGAAACCGACACAAGATTGGGCTGTAGGCAAGCCTATGGGACTTTTTTTTTTTCATTATTTATTTTTTGATACTTTATTTACATTTCCAATGTTTCCCCTTTTCTAGGTCTCCTCTTTGGAAACCCCCTATCCCCTCCCCTTCTCCCACCTCTATGAGGGTATTCCACCTCTCACCCACCCACCCACCCACTCCCGTCTTCCCTCCTTGACATTCCCCTTTACTGGGGCCTCTAACATCCTCGGGTCCAAGGGCCTCTCCTCCCCCTGATGGCCAACAAGACCCTCCTCTGCCACATATGTGGTCCAAACCATGGGCCCCTCGATGTGTATTCTTTGGTTGGTGGTCCAGCCACCAGGAGGACCTGGGGGGGGGGGTCAGGCCAGTTGACACTGTTGCTCCCTCCATGGGGCTGCAAACTCCTTCAGCTCCTTCAGTCCCTTCTCCAACTCCTCCATCTAGGACCTCACGCTCAGTCCAGCGGTTACTGTAAAGTGAAACTTGGGTATTCCGAACTTTGGGGCTAATATACACTTATCAGTAAGTACATACCATGTTCCTTCTTTTTGTGACTGAGTTACATCGCTCAGGATGATATTTTCAAGTTCCATCCATTTGCCTGCGAATTTCATTAAGTCATTGTTTTTAGTAGCTGAGTAGTACTCCATTGTGTAAATGTACCACATTTTCTGTATCCATTCCTCTGATGAGGGACATCTGGGTTGTTTCCAGCTTCTGGCTATTATAAATATGGCTGCTATGAACATAGTGGAGCATGTGTCTTTATTACATATTGGAGCATCTTCTGGGTATATGCCGAGGAGTGGTATAGCTGGGTCCTCAGGGAGTATTATGTCCATTTTTCTGAGAGTTCACCAAACTGATTTCCAGAGTGGTTGTACCAGCTTGCAGTCCCACCAACAGTGGAGGAGTGTTCCTCTTTCTCCACATCCTCGCCAGCATCTGTTCTCAGCTGAATTTTTGATCTTAGCCATTCTGACTGGTGTGAGGTGGAATCTCAGACTTGTTTTGATTTGCATTTCCCTGATGACTAAGGATGTTGAACATTTCTTTAGGTGCTTCTCAGCCCTATGAATTTCCTCAGTTGAGAATTCTCTGTTTAGCTCTGTTCCCCATTTTTGATAGGGTTATTTGGTT
>CM052709.1:3549042-3572431 GCA_028551405.1 Uromys caudimaculatus
TTGTATGTTCTTTTACTGTTGTGTCAATGTTGTCTATGGTATCTTCTGCTCCTGAGATTCTCTCTTCTATCTCTTGTATTCTGCTGGTGATGCTTGCTTCTATGACTCCTGATCACTTTCCTAGGTTTTCTAACTCCCGGGTTGTCTCCCTTTGTGATTTCTTTATTGTTTCTATTTCTATTTTTAGCTCCTAGATAGTTTTGTTCATTTCCTTCATCTGTTTGATTGTGTTTTCCTGTAATTTTGCATGTTTGATTGTGTTTTCCTGTAATTCTTTAATGGATTTTTGTGTTTTCTCTTTAAGGGCTTCTAGCTGTTTACCTGTGTTCTCTTGTATTTCTTTAAGGGCATTATTTATTTATTTATTTATTTATTTATTTATTTATTTATTTATTAAAGTCTTCTATCATCATGTGAGAAATTATTTTAAATCTGAGTCTTGCTTTTCTTGTGTGTTGGGGTATCCAGGGCTTGCTGTGGTGAGAGAGCTGGGTTCTGATGATGTCAAGTAGCCTTGGTTTCTGTTCCTTATGTTCTTGCCCTTACCTTTTGCCATCTTGTTAACTATGATGTTAGCTGATCTTACTCTGTCTGCCTGTGGCTTGTCCCTCCTGCAGGCCTCTGAATCAATACTCCTTGAAGACCAGCTCTCTCTGAGAGGTGTTTGGGTTTGGAGTACTGTGACACAGGGTCAGATTTGGGGTGCAGACAGAAACCAGAAGGATCTTGTCCCCAGCTGTCCCTTGGTTCCTATGCCCTGATGGCTCTGCAAGGGTCCCTCTTGATACAGTGAGTTTGAATAGAAGTGGTGGTTTTGCCTGTGCTCGAAGGTGTGTCAGCACTCCTGGGATACCAGCTCTCTCCTGGAGCCCTGTGGCCCAGGCTGAGGTCCCCAGGTCCCTGTGAGCAGTGGTGCTTGTCTTATCCACACTCACAGCTTTTCCACACTCCTGGGAGGGTAACTTTCTCCCAGCACTGCTTGGCTATGGGACACTGGTGTCCCAGGGGGACTTTTTTTTAAATTATTAATTGGTGTGAGAGGGCCCAGAACATTGTGGTCAGGGCCACCCCTGGCACTGGTGGTCCTGGGTTCTATAAGAAAGAAAGCAGACTGAGCAAACTATGAGAAGCAAGCCAGTAAGCAGCACCCCTCCTTGGCCTCTGCATCAGCTCCTGACTCCAGGTTCCTGTCCTGCTTGCCTTTCCATCCTGACTTCCTTCACTGATGAACAGCAATGTGGAAGTGTAAGCCAAATAAACCCTTTCCTCTCCTGCTTGCTTTTGGTGATGGTGTTCTATCACAGCAATAGTAGGCTTAACCAAGACAGTCCTTTTATGCTTTCCTGGTTTCTGCTGTTGCTCATACTAAATATTCACATCTGAGGGTTCGGAGCTAAGAACCGTGATGAGAACATATGGTGTTTGTCCTTCCGGCTTTGGATTACCTCACTAAATATAATCATTTTCTAGGTCTATCTATTTGCAAATTGAATTCACCTATCTTTAGATCAGCATTATCAAGGTAACCTTGATTTCTGCTCTGCAGTTGAGGGTAGGCCCCTAATGACACTTTACCCTTAGGACACAGGATTTGGATGATTGGAGTTGGATCTACCTGCACACCTCTCTCCTGAGGTCTATCCTCCATTACAGAGAATACTATGCAAACTGACAAGAGAAGAAAGCAGTTTGATAGTCCTACCCTGCTTCAATATCTATAGACCGCAGCAATGAACAGCATAGCAAGTTATTCACAAAGGTTCAAGATATTCATAAAGGTATATAAAGTGGCATTCATGTACTTGTGGTAACCAGCAGCTGTCTGTCTGGACGTGAGACCCACTCAACAGGAGGGAAATGGTGCCTGATACCAGAGACTTAGCCAGCTTCTCGGGGTTAGTGGTGTCACAAATCTTAGAAAAGAATCTACAATTACCACTTTGCTAGACCAGCATAACTCCTTACTACACACTAAATATGATCCTTATGTGTAGCCACCACCCCTTATCAATGAAACATCTCCTTACATTAAACGAAGGCCACTACAGAAAGCCACAAACGGACACAATGCAGAGACAACACCTACATGTGTGAGCTACATCGCTGTTCTTTCATCGATGACTCAGGATCATCAAGGAAGATGGGACGGGGGAAGACGTTAGAGCCAGAACACCAGGAGTCTGCCGTGAAACATACTCTCCTCGGAAGGTCTCGTAAACAAGACTGGGCTGATGGTCATAGCAGCAGCGTGATAAAGCAGAAAGGGAAACTTTTCAGGAGGTCCCACCCTTAGACAAAGAACTGCAGACAACCCTGAGTGTTCGGAGAAGAATATTTATCTCTCCCAGGGATGAGCCTCCTTTAGGTGGTCCAATACAGAGTGGCCATCTTTGGAATCATATACATACCACTGTTGTGGGTTGTCCTGATGCTGTCTGTGTTCTGATGTTAATTCTGCCTCCTCAAGAGGGGCTGCCCGACATCACGTACTCAGGTGATCTCATGTGAACCTTCTCCCCATTTTTTTACTGGTCAATAAAGGCTGCAGCCTGTAATTGGGGAGTGGAGGAGAAAGGTGGGACTGGGGGTTTGAGAGTGGGAGCAGGCAGAGAGGGAGAAGAGGATGCAAGGGGAGGAGAGAGGATGGTGAAGGAGAAGCTGGAAGCCATGATGGACCTGACCACACGGCCAGGAGAAATCACAAGTAGCAGGGGTCTTAGAGCTGTGGAATAGTTAGAATAGTGCTAGATCTGCCTAATCTAGGCATATGGCTTATAATTATAATAACTGGATTGTGTGTTTTTCAAATGGGCTTATTGAGATTGAAAATTCCCAGAACATACCACCACCAAAAACAGACTCAGAAAGTTACATACACACACACAGACACAGACACACATGAGCATGCCCATGTGTTATGTTTGTATATTTACATATGTACACACATATGTAAGAATAATAAGGAAAAGAGACTGTCAACTTGAAGGAAGACATGGGAACTTCTCAAAGGAGGGGGCTCGAAGGGGGTAGAAGAGGAAAGGGAGTAGGAGAAGTGATGTAATTCTATTGCAATTTAAAATATAGTTTTTAGAAAAACTGCAAGTGCAGAGGGACCAGCGTGTGATGTCTCGTGCCTAGTTCTCAGGAAGCTCCAGTGGCCGAAAAGAGAGGAGCACAGCCAGGCCTGAGTTATCCTGGAAGCCAACAACGCTGGCTTTGTGCCCCATTTCTGGGCTGCCTTCCATCTTTTCCCATGCCTCTGCTGCAATTTGCAATAATGAGTGTTATACACATAGATGCACACATGCATGGACACACGAACACACACACACACACACACACACACACACACTTTGGATGTTTTTAAGAGTCTTTATTCAGTTGTCAATTATGGTTCCTTATCAGCTTTTCAGCTCTATGTGAAATGCAAACAAGAGACCCAGCTTCCTAAGAGTCGTACGTCTTCGTGAGCATAGTCATCCTATCTCCAGAGCATGGATCCTTCAGAACGCCCACATCTTTAGATGCTCCAGTCCTTCATACAAAACAGTACACTAGTCTACATAACATGCACACTCACCCTTTTATTTCAGATCACTTCTGAGTGACTCTAAATACCTCAGACACTCCAAATGCCACAAGGCAGCTGGAAATGGTGGTCAGAATCTGTGTGTGTCCAACACAGATGTAACATTTAAAGGCCATTGCCCATCTGTGTTGGGTTGAAGCCATGGTTGAGGAACCAAGAGACACACAGGACAACCAAGCCCTATTACTAGGTATACAAGTGCATCACAGAGACTTGGGAAAGTCTCAGGCTTTTCCGTTAAGGAGACAATGTCATTGTGTTATTTTAAAACATTTTTAGGTATGCAAGCAACAAATGTTTGTGATACCTCGGTGGATAGATGCTAAAGGACAAATGTTTGGTATCTTTGGTTGAATAGTGTTATTAGTTCTTTGAGAATTTTGAGAATATTGTAATCGTATTAACCCATCTCCCCAACTCCCTACAGATACACTCCCCCTTCCCTACCCATCCAATGCTATATTCTCTTTTAAAAACACACACACAAGTACAATTTGTGCTGCTCATACACTCTTGGGTATGTGGCATCCTACTGGAGCATGATTGACCTACCAAGAGCCACACCCTTAAAGAACACCGAGTCAATAGCTCCACATCTATGGATGGGACTTTGAAGACAGGCGTTTTATGGAATAAGAAATGAGAATAACCCTTTCCTTGGGGTTCTAGCAAAATAACTTGTCTCTGTTGGCCTTGGTTTCTTATTTGTGACTAAAGACAATCCTGCCTGCTCCTTAGGGGGTTGCTGAGACTGGATAAATGCTGTGTCAGGAAGAGAGGAGAAAGGGCGTGGAGGACGGACCAGCTTTGGAAAGCAGATGTGCTATCAGAAACCCCTCCCGGTTCTGAGGTAAATTACACAAGCTCCTCAGCAACTTTCCTCCAGTCTTATCTACCCTGGAACACACATCCGCCCTTGTGGTTTGACTGCTGGGTCATTGGCCTGTCCATCAGGCTGGGGCAACTTCATGCTCTGATTCACTCCAGGCTCCTGGTCTGAAAGGGTTTTCTAGCTCCAGAATCCTCTTTAAAAATCTTTCCCTTCCTTTAAAGTCAACCTCCTATCTCTCCTCTCTAAAGGGCTCCAGACCACTAGCTAGCACTCCTCTCCCTCCTTCTCCCCTATGCCCCTGCTCCCACCACCCCCACCTTCCCTTAATGAGGCAGGAAGCATTCCTTGCACATTGCCCTTAGGAGGGAAGGGACAGCACTTTGTCTAAAGTCAATTTAACCACAGTTGATTTTCAAAACTCAAATCTTAAAATCTTTAACTGGCTATCTGAAACACAAGGGCTTGGGTTTATTTTTGCTTTTATTTGTTGGAATGAATCTCTATACATCAATAGTCAAACATCTAGAAGTCATGAGCACATTTATACAAAGCACAGTTCTTATTTCAAAGAGGCACACATCAGAGCTGGCATGTAACACAAGTACCATGGGAGTGTCTCTGAGTTTCAGACCACAGTGAAAGCATGATGGAGAAACTGAGCCTCCAGTTCTGGGATGTAATGCAAGAGACTGCAAACCTCTTACGGAAGCCCCTCTTTCACATTAGAGATAGTTGACAGGTGTGATGGTTTGCATATGCTCGGCCCAAGGAGTGGCACTATTAGAAGGTGTGATCTTGTTGGAGTAGGTGTGTCACTGTGGGCATGGGCTTTAAGACCCTCATCCTAGCTGCCTGGAAGCCAGTATTGTCCTAGCAGCCTTCAGATGAAGATGTAGAACTCTCAGCTCCTCCTAAACCATGCCTGCCTGATGCTGCCATGTTCCCACCTTAATGATAATGGACTGAACCTCTGAACCTGTAAGCCAGCCCCAATTAAATGCTATCCTTATAAGAGATGCTTTGGTCATGGTGTCTGTTCAGAGCAGTAAAACGCTAAGACAACAGGTGAGGATGAATGCCTGAGGACATGGACTTAGAGGAAACCCAGATTCAAAGAACTGAGCAAACTATGGGGACCTCTGAAGTTTCTGGGATCCTCCACTAGTCTCTCCCTCCTGAGAAGAGAGTCAGTGGAAGACATCTGAGAATCAAGGATACAATGCCCAGGGGCCAGGTTAACAGCCACCACCTGGTAGCTACTATATGGGCAATACTGAGGGATGGATAGGTGGGCAAAACATGAAGAAAAGAAGGAAGGAGAGAGAAGAAAGTTGGAAGAAGGAAGAAAAGAAGGATAGAGGGAGAGAATATTGAGCTAGCGTCAATGTCTGATGGGCCACGTAAAGACTGAAAGGACCTGTGTTACCTTGAGCTGCTATGCTAGAAATTTTAACTGTCAATTTGATAGGGCCTTGAATCACCTGGAAAGAGAATTTCAACTGGGGGACTGCCTAGGTAGACTTCATCTGCAAATATGCATGCTGGGAGCAGGGGTGGGGGTGGGGCAGGGTCTTGATTGTTGATATAGGGAGACCCAACCCAATGCGAACAGCACTGTTCCTTCATTTGGAGTCCTGGACTGTGTGAGAGTAGAGAGAGCTTCCTGAGTGTATAACAAACAACCAGGCACCTACACATTTACTCTTCCTCTGTTCTCAACTGTGATCTTGAGGCTTAATATTCCTGCTTTGAGTTCGCCATAGCAATGGGCTCACCTGAAACGGAAAATCAAATAAACCCTTTCTTCCCAACATTGCTTTATGTCTGGATGCTTTATTACAGCAACAGAACGAAACTGGAGCAACTGGGAAGCAAAGCTGGATGGTTTCTCCTACCATCCTCAGGAGGAGGGATCCACAGTTGTGTTATAGAGAAATCAGGTACCATCTTGGTAGCTAGAAGTCACCCTGCTTCTCACTGGCCCTCAAATCTTCTAGCTGACTATTAGTGCAGCACTGTGTCAGTTTATGCACCAACTGTCCTACAGCCTGAGAGGTCCTTAGTCTCTGCCCACTACATGTGTAGCATCTTTCCACGTGTTCCGTTTCAGTTTTTTAGTGGAGTAAGGACATTCAGACTGGGTCCATTTGATCAGGAAAAGTGAACACTGTGCCACTACTTCACTGAATTATGATGGCTGAGACTGAAATCTAACAAATAATTAAAATACAGCAGAGTAAGACAAAGTGCAAGCTAATGCCACCAGAGAGATCTGTGCACCCACTAAAATTACTAAATTTAGATAGAAAATAATAAATGTTGGCAGGACTGTAATGACAATTTTGGAATTTTGATCTCTTTTTTAAAAACACAAAAATATTATAAGAATATGTTTTTGTTTTAATCCCAGATGTGAGGATATGAAGCTGCTTCAGACTGTCTGCGGCAGCTGACTATGATTTGCCTCATGCTCTAGCAGAGGAGTGGTTTTGCCAGCTGTAGATAGTTTCTGTGGATGTGTGATATTTGGAATTCTGGGACTCTTCAGAGGGTATATAAGTGCTAGGGCCCTGAAAGCCAGGTTGGGTTTTTGGTCATTGTTAGTCATTGTTGGTTGAGATTTTTTTAAGTAGCCTTGAACAAAGAGAAACAACAACAAGAAGAAATTAGATAAAATGATGGAAAAAATCAAATTCCCCCTAAGGAACTCCACACCCTTAATCAGCAGGAAGCCGTCTAATGGTAATGCCGCCCCCTTTCTGACCCACGAGTTTACTCAAGGGTCTCCTTCCTTTCCTCTCTATCTTTTTTTCTCTCATATCTAATATTAGGGGGTTGAAAGAGTGGGGGAAAAAGGATGGAGAAGGGTAGTAGAAAGAAGAACCCACAAAGTAGCAAATATAGCTACACAGAACTATGAAACAACCGGGATTCTAATGCACTTACCATGCTGGGAAGAACATACATGTGTGTACCCACTTGGGGAGCAGGGTGTCACTTTCATAAAATATAAATACATACCTACTCTTTGACCTAGAAATTACATTATTAGAAATTTTCTCAGGAAATAAAATGTATGAGCATCCAAGATCATACTGCTTAGCAGGTTTAGGAAAAGTAGCCAGAAACTAGAAAGGATCTAGCTTTAAGTGAGCCAATAACAGTGTGTTCACACAGTGGAACTGTCAAAAAACTAGGATGATCTCTGTCTTAGTCAGGGTTTCTATTCCTGCACAAACTTCATTACCAAGATGCAAGCTGGGGAGGAAAGGGTTTATTAAGCTTACACTTCCAATTGCTGTTCATCATGAAAGGAAGTCAGGACTGGAACTCAAGCAGGTCAATGGAGCAGGAGCTGATACAGAGGCCATGGAGGAATGCTGCTTGCTGGCTTGCTTCTTCTCTTGGCTTGCTCAGATGGCTTTCTTATAAAGCCCAAGACTACCAGCCCACAGATGGTACCACTCACAAGGGGCCCTCCCCCCTTGATCACTAATTGAGAAAATGCCTCACCACTGGATCTCATGGAGGCATTTTCTCAACTGAAACTCCTTTCTCTGTGATAACTCCAGCTTGTGTCAAGTTGACACACAAAACTAGCCAGTACAATCTCCCATGCATGTAACACACAGAGAACCTTAAAATGAGTGAAGGAAGTGGCCCCAGGGCTGGGAGAACAAAAATGGCCCAGTAGAGTATTGGAAATAACCTCTATATTGCCCTGCTAATTGTTACAGGAATAAACAAACACACATCAGAATTCATAAAGATGAACACTTTAAAGAGGTACACTTTCTTGTTTCTAACCTACATTATTAGTAACAAAATTGACTTTCAAAACATCAAGAAATATAACTTCTAAGATATAATAAACATTGTAACAAGTAAGCACGGTTGAGCCCAAGTCAATGAGGACTTCCCACAGAGGCTGGGACTGCCTAGCCAGAAGGAGACAGAGAAGTAAAGGGGCTTTGGACCATCCAGGTGACTAGCAGGTAGGACAGATGCTGAAGGAAAAATGTACTGTGAGGTTCAGGGATGGGATGAAAGAGGATGTGGAGGAGAGTGGAAACCACATAAAAACAGAATCAGAGGGTGAGCTGGGAGAGATTGGGAAAAGCCTTCTCGTGGACTCTGGCTCCAACCTCATGTTGCCCAACTGTGACATCTGGATCCTCTACAAGGACACCTGGTCCGTGTGTCCCAGGTAATACATTACTAGTTAGGATTTATGGAGGTGATCCCTGCAGTGACCCAACGATGATAACAGAGGGTCAGGGAACCATGTCAACAGTGGGTGGTTACCTCTATTTCCCCCTTTTAAAAAATCTGTCAGAGAAACACACATGCTTCAGAAAAATGCTTCCTGAGCAGGTTTGGCAGAGCATTGCAGCAGCATAGAAGCAAGAAGACCAGTCAAGGGAATGAGTGAAAAGCCAACCAGCCAACCTGGTAACTACCTACAGGCTGTGCAGTATGCCTCAGGTCCCCAGCTTTGTGAGCCAGCACCCACGCTGGGGTGATGCAGCTGTCTTTAAGTCATTTCTGCTACTTAAGAATCCCTCACCAATATTCCTGTAAGTCACCCCAATAAAACATCCATTCACCAAATCGGACTTTGGTGGTACCCGTACTTTAGTCTGTCGTGGGCTCCCTGTCTGGGTAAGTAGCCATGTGTGTACTGTCTTCCCAGGAGAAGTCTTGTCAACAACAGAATGACAAATTTGAAAGCTAAGGCAGTGTAAGGTCATATGCACCAGAATGCTGGAATAAACAAGGAAGTAGTTGGCTTATTGAAAGGCCAAAGTCGTGACAAAAATCAAGCGGACACTCCCGTGGGGGAGCAGATTCACAATTGGCAATTCTACCAGAGCACCGCCCCCATGTTTCAGCGTGGCTCCTGTGCATTCCTGCAAAACTCCTAGAGATTCTTTCAGATGTCCCCTCTTAACATTCTCCTCTCTACACCTTGAATTATGAGTCAGAGGCCAGGGGAGGAGCCGTCTAGAGTGAGCAAAACCTCTCTCTGACCTGAGAAGCTCACCTCTGGGGAGGACAAGTGTACTTGGCCTAAAATGACCCTCCAGTCTATGCTATTTACATCTATGCCTCTCAAACAATCCAACTTAAAGGGCCTTTAAAAAGCATACTCGATGATGGGCAATGAGTCCCAACAATTAAAAGAAGCGATTCTGCGGGACACTAAAGCATGTGGCTCTTGCCACAGGGTATGTCAAAACAAAGCTTGACACAGTAGGATGACACCATCACACTCTCCTGGCACATGTTTACTGGAACTCAGATCGATATCCACATCCACACCACGGTTTCCCCATCAGTGCGAGGCAGCCCTCCCTCCTGGAACATAGAATGATGGCACACGAGGATGTGGCCCATGTACAACCTGCTTGACATACTTGGTGAGGTTTTGTCTTTACTGTCTATTACAATGTTAAGTGTGGGCCCCTAAGACCTGGAGTCTGCACCCTGCCCCCAAGTTAATTCTGATTGGCCAATAAAGATGTTGAAAGCCAATAGCAGGGCAGAAGAGACATAGGTGGGGTTGAGGAAAGGCAGAGGGAAGCCATCATAGAAGAAGAAAATGCAGGAGGAAGATTGAGGAGTTAGCATGGGCTAAGGGCCAAGAGAATGTGGTCCAGAGGGATGCCCAATTGGGCTAAGAGCAGCCCAGATGAACATAGTAAATAGTAAGTGATAACTTGGGGTTATTGACAGGAAAGGAGATTCTAACAGCGTGGAGGGTAGACAGCTGCCCAGCTATTGTGCTGCCTATGACACATTTAAAATTATAAAGGTTGTGTATGTCTTTCATCCAGGAACATAAATGGTCTGAGATGGGGAAGAAGCCCCATGCCAGGATTTTTTATTATTTTTTACTACACATACTTACAATAAAATTAAGTTCTCTCTCAGTACAATAATACAGGCATCAACAGAAACCCGTGGCTTTCAGTAGAATCTAGGGAAACCTGGAACCTTGCTACAGGGTTTGCGTGGTAGAAGGGCATGCACAAACTGCACATTAGGGAGAAAATTCCAAAAGGAGATGGCTTTCTGGGAGTGGGGAGTTAGGCCATTAGGCTGGCTATGCTTCACTCTCAGGCTCAAGCCTGGGAGTACTTCTGGCTTCAGAACTGGACATGAGTCACAGTGTAGTCTGGCTTCTGAGAAGGCTGTGGTTCTCAGTCCCCTTGACTCACACTTATTCTCTGTAGAGCAAGCTTCAACTTGCAGCCACCCACAGATGCTGGACACAGAGGGGACTGTCACAATCAGAGCCTCTTACCAAGCCACACTCCACTCTGGTGGCTTTAGCTCCTGCCGAGGAGACTTCCCATTACAGTGGGACCAGATACTCTTGGGAGTGTAGGTCCACAGTTGGGCAGTGTCTGAAACCCAGTCAGATACCTCTGAGCCTTGAAAAACCTGCCATCCTTTCTCTGGGGGGACAGACTCTGTGCTTTAGCAGTCACAGAAAAAGGTGGGCACTAATTAAGAAGAGAAAGAGAAACTTCAAACTTCCTGAGTTAACAGTTCAGGTTTATCTGTTGGAAAATAATAGCTGGTCTCACGATGTCAGGAAGAGAAAGGGAAATAAGATTCCCCAGCCACTTAGGTAGAGCCTGTCTACTTATCATGCAACTTATTGTTTAAAATGTATCAGCTATTTTCCTGGACTCACTGTCTTCTAGGTAGCCACAGCTTCTCAGGGCAGTGAGGATGTAGAATCTGGAAGTAGTCTACAGGTTGCAACACTTCAGACCCCGGTTTGAGCAGCCACTTCACTGGGACCTTAGACAAACTTTTCGGTCTTTCTGTACCTGTTTCCTTTTTGTAAAAGGAGAGATAAATGGGGTCAGAGCATGAGGTCTGCCTTCCTCTAAAGAGCTGGTCTCCTGACACATTCACACGTACACTCTATACATGGGCAGAATTGTGTCTCAATTAGGCTGTCTGCTGCTGTGATTAAATGCATGATCAAAAGCAATTTAGGGAGGAAAGGATTTGTTTGAACTCACAACTCTCAGGTCATAGGGTATCATTGAAGGAGTCAAGACAAGACAATATATGCAGTCTACCCAAACTTGATCTAAGGAACTTGATCAATCATTGACTATGGGCATCCGAGTGGCCCAACCACTAATATTTATGGAGGGATGGATGACTGACTATATCACTATTATCCCCATCCACAGAAGAGGAACTGGAATCTCAAGATTCTACATCAATCTTTTAGATTGGACAGTGCAACTGACATTTTAGCTGCATTCTTGCCCTGGCCACAAATTAACTGTTACCAATAGACATGCCAATGTGTAGGAAAGATTGAGTGTCAGCCCGAGCCCTGTCTAAGCATACATATCCCCGCAGGTCCAATAGTGGCATGAATGATACAGGAGTAACCAATCATTTTCTGATTGGCTTTAAGGCCCACTCCATGAGGTTGAATCCACCCTGAGACTGATAAAGGCATCAAGAACCTTCAGCTAAGTCTTGGGCCTTGGGGGAGAAACCAATTCTATTCTCTGCTAAGTAATCATAGTATATATGACTACAAATGACTTACTAATAGATCAGTGTACCTCTCAACTCTCATCAGTAGATGGTAGTTAGCACAGAGACCTTCAAACTGATTAGTCTACAGAGAACTAGAGACTTGGAATGTACAAGGCACATCCCTTGCCCCCTAGTAACTAACATTCCTAGTGGCTCTTCATGGAAGAGGGTTTAGAAAGATTTAAAGGCACAGAGGTGGTCAATAACTTTAAGGAAACAATATTTTCCAAACACAATCAAACCAGGCAGTTACAAGGACAAAGTCACAGTGATTGTGATGGATGCACAAGGTCTGCACAGGCTTCAGACAGGCAAAAAATCCCAGATGAAACTGGGGAGGTGAGCAAGACATCCCACCCTAGCTGAGGAGCTGCTGGCATCTGACAGCTTCTTTGGGAAGGAAAGGCTCTTAATGGTGTGACCCCTGGTAGGTCAACCACTCTTCGGGGAAGGCTGGATTCCCCAGTTTTAGGGGAGCAAACTGAACTTAATCAGGGGGCGCAAGGGAATAGTCAGAGTTGAGTGGGTAGGAAAGTGAGTGAGGTGGATACGGAAGGAGTTGGAGGGCTGGATAGGATCAATATACATTGTGAGAAATTCTCAAAGGATTTATAAAACGAGCATTTATTTTTGAAAAGCAATATGCAAAGTTGTCACAAGTTTCTGAAGCCTGGTATTGAGACTCTGATTCCTGGAAACTGCACAGAGCAGCACATTCCTAAATGGTGCTTCTCAGTGAGCTGAGATTGCTCTCCGGGAGGAGTCATGGGAGGCAGGAGGATGGTGCTTCTCAGTGAGCTGAGATTGCTCTCCGGGAGGAGTCATGGGAGGCAGGAGGATGGTGCTTCTCAGTGAGCTGAGATTGCTCTCTGGGAGGAGTCATGGGGAGGCAGGATGCAGCCACTGGGAACTGAAGCGCTGATAACTGTGGTGTGATCTACAAGCTCACAAGGTGAAATCTAGGAGGAGGTCTCCATTTCCAGAGGGATGCTTGCCAGCTACAAAGAAATGGCTGAAACAGGGAGTCCACACAGGAAAGGCTCTGAAAGACATGAGGTCCTGGCTGCTGTGTTCTCACGCAAAGCTTTAATAATTAAGAGATCTTGGCAGAAATCCCAGTGAGCTCATGAGACCGGAGGGTCCCAGTACTGCCTGGTGGCTCTGGAGTAAGAGTGTCTCCTTCAGAGTCTGAGGAGTAGAAGCCACATCTATTTCCAGGACCAAAAATGAAATCTATTATTGACAGTCTTTTCCCAAGTTGAAAATTCCCACTTTGTTACCTATTAACTGAGCAACCTCAGGTAAATAAATCACATAACCTTTCTAGGCCACAAGAAATAGTAGCTAATAATCTCATTGTCATTGGAAAGTGACTGCCTCCTTATGGGATAATTATGCCTATCCATTTTGATATAGCACCAGGATAGACAGACTCTGTCTATAGAGCCCAAAGGCAAATATGCTAAACATATGTGAATCAAGAAGTTTCTTATGTATGCATAATTATATATGCAGTATGCCATATATGTAATGATCAATTGACCCTTTTATCCAAATTCTGCATCTGCAGATTCATCAATATCATATTTTAAAATATTAGAAAAAGGGTCTTGGAATGTATCCCGGTGTCAAGCACCTGCTTAGCATCTACAAGAGACCCTGGGTTCAATTCCCACAGCCAGAAAAACATTGATGGAAAAACTGTATCTGTACAAGATATGTATAGATAATTTCTTCTTCTCATTTCTTAAACGTGGTTATTTATACAGCATTATATCATCTTACATAGTATGGAGATTCAGGAGATGTTTGAAATTGTATGAGAAGATATATAGATACAGATACACATATACATAATAGATAGAGATAGAGATGATGCAGATGTAGATGATATAGACATAGGTATAGAGACAGAAATAGATGATATGGATATAGATATAGATATAAAGTGAGTGTGTGTGTGTGTGTGTGTGTGTGTGTGTGTGTGTGTGTGTGTGTGTGTGTTACAGCATTAATAAACCATTTCACCTAAGGGCTTTGAACATGTGCAGTTTGGGTATTGAGAAAGAGGTTCTGGGGAAAATACCATGTTATATATCCAAGTATATATTTTTTATATATAATATATATTATATATATGTATTAGGATATATACATGATATATGTGGGTTTATATGCCATACATAATGTCTATATACATATATATGTATATATATATATACACACACACACACACACAAAGGGACCTATGAAATACATATCTGCATATATATATACTAACAAGAGAAAACACTCCAGCCCACCTGCCCTGTCTGCTTGTAGGCCTCCCTATCCTTTGGACAGCTGACTGGAAGGTAAGGCTGCAGAGTCACCACTTTCCAGACTGATATTCTGAAGTGAACAGTTGCAGCAGGGTTGGTAGGGGTTCCCAATGCAGGGAGTATTCCTCAGGAACTTCAAACAGGGGCAAGAAAAGCCCTCTGGGAGGAAACCCGAGTGTAGGATGTTGAGTGGATATTTCTATAGTGTCTTCTCCTGTGGGGCCATAAACATCATCTCCTCCCTCCTCCTGGAGTCCCAACAAACCAAGGTAAAATTCCACCAAAGTTTACTTTGGAAAACTCGTAAGTGTGGTGAGCTCTTTTCCCGAGCGATGTGTAAATGGCTAGGAGCACTGGTGGCCTTAGAACAGCCATGCTGGAAGGTCTGTAACCAACATGGGAGAGGATTCCACCATAGCTGTGTAGATGGCATCCTCTCCTTGATGCTTCTCACCTACATCCTCTACAGCGGTGGTCCTCAACCTTCCTTACACTGTGACACTGCAGTACAGTTCCTCATCCTGCGGTGACCCCAACAATAACATTATTGTTGTTGCTACTTTATAACTGTAATTTTTCTACTGTTAGAAATCACAGGGTAAATATTTTTGGAGATAGAAGTTTGTCAAAGGAGTCACAACCCATGGGTTAAGAAGCACTGCTCTATTCCTTCTCAGAGAGTCCACGGCCTCTTGCAATTAGGGAAGAATTGCATGCAGCTGCTTGAGGAAGTGGTCTGGACACTCTGGTAGGGATCTGTGACCCTCCACACCCCTCCTTCCAAGAGGGAATGTCAACAGTCAATAGTCAACAAACGCAGCTGTGGTGATCTCTCAAGAGTAAGTCCAGTAGAACTCCTGAAGACAGTGCAAGTTTGGCTCCGAGTATGTATAGTCCTACCTATACAGGAGTAGGGAGCAGGAATTTCAGGTTGTGCTAAGCTCTTGAGTCACGCAACCAATCTCAAAGAAGTAAGAATGGAAACTAGTTCACATTGACTTTACCAGCCTGGATCGAATTCCAGGGAGTCACAGATCAGGTGGTTTATTAACAGCATATTTAAACACAATAGAATTTGGGGGAAAGTTTCCAGGGAACAATCATTCCAATTCAAATAAAGATTAAGTATGCAAATAAAGATTAAGTATGACTACACAGAAACTCCCCTGCAAAGTCCATGTGACCATGAAGGTGGGTTCTATAGCTAAAAGGCCTAGAACTAATGTTTTCTCTGACATAGGTCAGCAGTCAATAAAGTCCATGTGACATCTCCCACAAGGATAGGTTCTACTAACTGAGAGCTAAAGATGGAGTTCTAGGAAGGGAGCATCTGCGATAATCATTATGGGGGTGGGAGGTGGGTGCTACCTCAACAGATAGCAAAAGGTCACCAGGTCATTAACAATATCAACTCTCAGCCTTCTGGGTGGAAGACAAGCATTTCCTCCCTTGAGGAAACACTCCAGCATGATTAACATTCCTGGTTGCCTTAGTGATCTGTGGTCATAAGACCTTTGTGCCCCCAACAGTCACCTCCCCCAACAATCTGTTTGCTAACCCTCCTTGTAGCATGAGTGGCCTGAATGTGACCCTGATCAGTAAGCACAGTGATAGAGAGCAGTCCCTCTGTGCACCCTAGAGCGTAACTCACAAATGCCTTGCAAGAAGAGCTCAAGGTCAGGGCACTGCCAACATTTGTCTAAAATTAAACAAGTATGCCCACAAGTCTCTTCTATGCTACTTCCAGGTACCAAACTCAGTACCCAGACTTCCCACTTCTTCCTTCAGAGTCTGGCCTGCTGAGTCTCCCATACCTCCCCATTCAAGCCTTTTGTGCAAACCACCAAATCTAGCCTAGGTCCCACATCCAGTGACCTGGATTTGTCTGGCCACCCAAGTCAATGCAGCCTAAGACCATCCACAAATCCTTTCTGCACAGTTTCCAGACACCCCACTTGGTGTCTGGACTTTCCATATCCTTCTCCAGAGTCTCACTTGGGGAATCAGACTGTCTTACTCAGGGTTTCTATTGCTGTGATGAAACACTATGATCAAAAGCAAGTTGGGGAGGAAAGACTCACACTTTTGACACACACTTCCACACTGAAGGAAGTTGGGACAGGAGTTCAAACAGAGCAGGACCCTAGAGACAGGAGCTGATGCAGAGGCCACAGCAGGGTGCTGCTTCCTGGCTTACTCCTCATGGCTTGCTTAGCCTGATGTCTTATAGAACCCAGGGCTCCAGCCTAGGGATGGCTCCACCCACAGTGTGCTGGACCCTCCCCCATCAACCTCTAATTAAGAAAATATTCTACAGGCTTGCCTACAGCCTAGAGCTTATAAAGTCATTTTCTTTAATTATGGTTCCCTCCTCTCAAATAACATTAGTTTATGTCAAATTGGCATAAAACTATCCAGTACAGGCTGGAGAGATGGCTCAGTGGTTAAGAGCACTGACTGCCTTTCCAGAGGTTCTGAGTTCAGTTCTCAGCAACCACATGATGGCTGACAACTATCCATAAGGTAATCCGATGCCCTCTTCTGGTGTGTCTAAAGAAATCGCCAGTGTACTCACATACATTAAATAAATAAATAAATAAATAAATAAATAATATTTTTAAAAAAATAACTGACCATGTTTAAAAATTAAATAAATAATTAAATACTATCAAGTACACTCTTTGACATATCTACCCTTTCTCCTTTCTCCTGAATCTGCTAGATCTAGTCAGGTCCCACATACCTAGTCAAGCTTACCTTCCTTCATTACAAAGGAGCTCTAAGCTCTGGCCAGGACCATCCCTACCTAACTCACAACCCACAGGACCCACTCATGCCATATGCAACCTTTAGAGCCAACCAGATCTGCCCCCACACTCCAGGCTTGGACCAGGAGGCATATCCTATATACCAACCCAGTTCCTTCTGCCCACCTGACTTTCTTCCATCCAAGCCACTTCTAACCTCTAGGCCAAACCTGCCTGCATATCCTCTCTTCTGCCTCAAACTACTCTGTCCATAACAAAAGAAGCCATTATGCCCAGATCCCATTGCAAAAATAGCAACAATATAAAAGATGAAGCTACAGTCTTCTCTCCAGAATCCATCAGTCCTATAGAAATGTTTGACAATAAGAATTACCTAGATGAAACCCAGGACAAAGATTTTAAAAGAACAAGCACAAATTTAATCCAAGAATGCAAAGAATTTAAAGAAAATGCAAAGAAACGGCTCAATGAAATTAAAGGAGATAGAGCTTAAGGAGACTAAATGCCTGAGTGATGCTCAAGAAACCCAAACATGGGCTGGAGAGATGGCTGAGTGGTTAAGAGCACCAACTGCTCTTCCAGAGGTACTGAGTTCAATTCCCAGCAACCACATGATGGCTCACAACCATCTGTAATGGGACCTGATGCCCTTTTCTGGTGTGTCTGAAGAAAGCAATGGTGTAATCACATAAACTAAATACATAAATCTTTTTTAAAAAGAAAAGAAAAGAAACAAACATAAAACAGTCCAAGGCTTGAAACTGGAACTCAGTCAGGAGATACATGCATTGAAAGAGACTCAAACTGGAATGAAGATATAATAAGAAAACCCAATAACTCAACTAGAGAACTCAATGGAATCCCTTACAAGTAGAATGAACCAAGCAGAAGATGGAATATCAGGAGCCTGAAAATAAAGAAAAAAATCTCTGCCAAATAAGCAAGAAATTTTTAAAAATAACATAGAAGAGAAACACACAGGAAGTGTGCAACACGATGAAAAACAAACCCAAGTCAATGCCATAGACCAGATTTCAACAAGAAAACTTCCCCAAACTAAGGAAAGACACACCCAAACAAATTACAAGAATCACAAGAACACCGAATAGACAAGACCTGAAAAGAAAATCCCCACAGCACTGCCTTGTCTGGCCTCAGTGGGGGAGGATGCACTTAGCCCTGCAAAGACTTAATGTGCAAGGGTGGGGGTATACCCAGGGAATCCCACCTGCTCAGAGGAGAAGAGGAGTTGGAAGAAGGGGATGGACTGTGGGAGGGATGACTGGGAGGTGGGCACCAGCATATAAAGGGAATAAGTAATCCCACAGCATAGCACAGTTATAACATTAAGTATGCATTATTTTAAAGGTATACTGAAAGCTGCAAGAAAAAATATGTAAGACACATATAAAGGATATCCCAACAGAATAACAGCTGATTTCTAACAGAAACTTTGAAAGCCAGGAGAGCCTGGAGCAATGTATTCTAAGTACTAAAAGACTATGATGGCCAGCCTAAACTAATATACCCAGCAAAACTATCTGCCATAATTTAAGGAGAAAGTAAAACTTTCCACAACATAAACAGACTGAAATCTTTATGTACAGCAAACCAAAAGTAAAGAAAATGCAGGAAATAATATTTTTGGCTAAAAGGGGGATTGAGTATAACAGAAAGACTGCAGAAAGAAATAAACAGTCATAATTATTAAAACATAAAATATCACTGAGAACACAAACAACAACACCTAAATTCAGCATGTGGCCACAATTAACACTCATACTTCAGTAATAACTTTAAACATCAATGGCTTCAAGATTCTCCAGTCAAAAGATAACATTTAAAATAATCTACATTATGATCCAGCTGTACTAGTCTATGCATATACACCAAAGGAGTTGACTTCCTCCTCCTCCTCAGATACTTGCTCAGCCATGTTCATTGCTGCTCTAGCCACAATAGCAAGGAAATGGAAACATTGTAAATGCCCTTCCACCAATGGAAACATTGTAAACTTCCATCCACCAATGTATGGCTAATGAAAATGTGCTACATATATGCCATGGGATACTATTCAGCAGTGAAGAAAAACGAAATAGTGAACTCTATGGATAAATGGATGGAACTGAAAATGTATTGAGTGGCGTGACCCAGACCAAAGAGAGCACTACCCCCAGATCTCCAGATATGTGTACATAACCTGAAGGAACTGCAAAAAGCAGGCAAGCAAAGCAGGAACATTGCCAGAACAGGGGAAGTTAGTGGCCAATGGAGAGGAGATAGCAGAGTACACATGAGGGCGTGTTTAGGGTGGCCAAAGAGTTAAGGTTAGGGTGCCCCCTAACTTTAACTAAAGTAGCTTCATATTTTCTTTTTTATATTTTGAGGCAATGGAGAAATTTCTTCTGACCTAACAGAACCAAATTCTAGATCATTAGACAACAAAAAATAAATATATTTATTTTGTCCAAATCATTTTCAACTTGGAAAAAAATCTAAAATTCCCATGAAAACACAGGAGTGCAATGAGGTAATCGGGCCTCAGTGTCTCCTCCACATGCTGTCCCTTTATGTCACTGTCATGCAGCTCAGTGGGCAGGTTCTTCTCCATCTCTCTTCTCTTCCTGCTTCTTCATGATCTCCTGTTACAGGAACTTTATGTGCTGTATCTCATTCTATTCTCTCAAAGGTCAAAATTATGACGATTTAATTAACTTCTCTGTCTCTTATTCCCTACCCCTTGTCTCTCTGGGGCAAATAACTCTCCTTTGTGCTGAGAACTTGGTCGTGGGGTGTCCTGAGCCAACTCCGAGGTTCCCTATCATAGATAATGAGGGGATCTGAATATCCCCAACCTCACACTCAGCTGGTATTCAATACCAAGGAGAGGGAACCCACTCACAGGGAAGAGGCCCAGAAAGTTTTGTGTAAAAACAACAGATTCGAAATTGTGTAATGTAGCCTTGTATATTTCTGAGAGATACTCACATGGGAAGCTATGGGGAAGCAATGGGGAGCCACCGGCAGCTAGAAGCCAGAAGCCCATGTCCATATCACTGTCCTCAGCCCACCTGTTTATAGGTTGGCACTGACACAAAGCCAAGAACCAGTTCCCGCCAAACTTCCAGTAAACAAGGCTGCCTTTCTGTCACAAGGAACAGAACTTCAAAGATCTTTTTGGAAGGGAAAACTGATAATGGACTTTTGAGGGAGGTCAGTGTCACTTAAAAGGAGGTCAAAGGACATTTGAAAACATGAGAGAGACTGTTTGTTCCCAAGCAGACAGGGGTGTGTGACCTGGAAGATCTGCTGAAAGATACAGACCTGTATTAAGGGCAGAAAAGGCCTCAGATCTTTATTTTAGATGAGATCTAAACCTCAGGGTGCATGAATGAGAGTTTCACTGATAACAAAGCCCTGGATTCCTAAGGACCTGAAGAGAAATCTCAAACTCAATCTGGGTAAAAAGGTTACAACAACCCAAGAAGGCAGTCTTAGACTCCAGCTGGCATAAGACACTTAGTGGTTCAAAAGACACCTCAGCCTTATCACTACAAGGCTGTCCCCCAACACAGCCAGAGGCTGTCCCCCACCTCAGTCAGAAGCTGCTCCCCACCTCAGACAGAGGCTACCCCTCACCTCAGACAGAGGCTGTTCTTCACCTCAGACAGAGGCTGTTCCTCACCACAGTCAATGGCTGCCCCACTCCAGGGAGAGAGTGTGGCTCCAATAATGAAGGCATTGGATTATTCCTTTTTCTGCTAATCATCTTTATTTTCTCTTGTCTTTAAAGGAAAAACCTTGCAGAATGGGGCATTTCACCTAACACCATTCATAGAACTCTCCATACAATCCTGAGAAAGTGAGGGTAACTTGTCTCCTTGTGGAGGGGCTTTCTTTAGCAGAGTGACACCCCATGATGCCAATCCCCTCTTTCTGAAGAGGAAAAGCAAGCACCTACCTCAGAGTCTGTGAACAGCCCTTCATCAGAAGCCACAGTGGCAAGTGTGTCAAGAGTGCTAACAGGGACAGGTCTGCCCAGACACCAGTGACAGCTCACAGAGACACCAGCAAGGGCCTTGGGATCTCCCAAGGATGCATTTGAAGCTTCTCATTCCCACCTACTTTTGAACTTTGGATTCTTTTCCATAATGGCAGACACCTAAACACTCCTCCTAGTATAAGACTCTGGGGAGTCTTAACTTACCGAAGACCCTCCGAATGGACACACAGAGCCGGGGATTCATGCAAAATGCAAGAGAAATTTATTGATTCATCAGCATGCTGAGGTCTCTCTACATACCAAGACAGGAGGGCGACCTCGTGGAGCCCGTTCAGGGACCTTATATAGGATTTTAGAGCAGCCGCCATTAGGTACAATGTGATTGGCAGAACAGTGTGACTTTTAAACTGATTGGTCTTTAGGGAATGAGGTAGCAGGGGCTTAATCAGCCCCTCCCTTCCAGCCTATGTGCTCTCTAACCTGTTTCTTCCATGTGCTTGGAGGGGGGAGGAGACCCTGGTGGAATATCTCAAAGTTTCCGAGCTGACCTCTCACTAGGAGTACACTGTTGTCCCCCATCCAAAGTGACAGGCCTGTGATGCTGAGACAAACTCATACTGTTGGGACCGCCAGATGAATGAGGACATGCCACCCCAGCATCATCGACAAGATCTGACCATCCCCTTGGCTTAGGGACTAGAGCAGAACACAGCACATAGGCTGGGTTCTTTTAGCCAGATGTATTAGGAAGAATTTTCTATTCTCATGTGGGTTGCTGTGTAAACATCAAGTATAGCTTGAGCTACCATGACCATTGGGCCTACCATTTGAGGATAAGCTGCTGAAGAGACACCAAGATGTGACTGACAATGACCCTGAACCTAGACATGCCTGAGCTCTTCTGTCAATCTCCCGCTCTAGTTGAGGTAAGTTGTTAAAATGAAACCTTCGCTAATGTGGATATTTAGCTGTGAGGGTTTATAACTCTACTTAGAGTTGTGTATCAAAATTTACATATTTATTCCTCTGTAGATTCTGACTCCTCTGAAGAAAAAGGTACAGAAAATGCCTAAGTGAAAACAACGTGGAACATTACTTTTCTAAATATGTTAATAAGAAAGTTGCCTGCTCATTGGATCGAAATTTGAAGTCCAACCTTAGCAAAACAATAAAATCAGAGCCTTTCCAAAAAACCTTCTCTTTTTTTCTAGGCTAAATATTATCCAAAAGAAACAACCCCAGAGGGGGAATGTTCAGTGGGCCCAGGGCACCTCCCGTGCACGAAGAGCAGCACAGTTACGCTGTGGTATTAAAACCCACAAAAGTGCTTTTAGGAAGCTGAAGGCAAAGATTCTCTGGAAATTCTAATTGCTGCTATGGACTCTCTGGTAAGGAATGTCGATCCATGATTCTGGGCCATGGCTCCTGAGCACTGCAAGCCATTCTCAACTTAATTTGAAGCCGCTAGAAGGAGCCATGGCCATGGCTGGTCTGACTGCGAGCCAGACATGGGTTAATAATAGCCTCACACTGCAGAGAAACACACAGAGGTACTGTTCACTTCCTGCCCACAGTCAAACCCTTTCAGTGAAGAACAAACCAGTGCTTCACATAGTGTTCTGATTGATTTCCTGTGACTTTCACTCAGAGAGGACACAGGACTGCGCAGCAGGTGTAGGGCCTGTGCTTTCTGATCTCCGCACTCTTAGACTGGACTCAGGCCTGAGAGTCACTCTGCACTGAGATGCTACCACCAGGCCCTCTTGGCTTTGTAAGAATCACTTATAAAACTCTCACTTCACAAAACAAAATTGCAGGCCTAGATTGTGATGGTGGCGTGCCCAAGGACACATGGACATTATCCGGTAACAAAGCCCAGACTGGAATATGGCACTGCCCTGCAGAGCATGTTGTCTCTAAACTTTCTAAAAACTTTCCAAACTTTTTGTAAGACTAGTGCCCAATTATGTCAGGACACCTACACATGGGGAGTCCTACAAGTGGCATGGACAAGCCAGGGTTTGCTCACCCTGGCATCCCTCAGTTTTAAGATATTGAAAGACCTCCGAGCTAGGGAGACTCTCACTCAAGTCTCGGGATGGCGCGACCCCCCAAGAACTCACGAAAGACCGTTCTTGATGTAAATACAAGAGGTTTATTCGGGCTCATTCTAGTGCACTAGGGCCGACTCATAGCCCATACAGAGACCAGAGGAGTCGACCCCTATCAGATAAAATTAAAAGTATTTATAGAAAAGAGCAAATGGAATTTTCCATGCATACAGGGTTTCAGTTACAT
>CM052709.1:3572931-3644176 GCA_028551405.1 Uromys caudimaculatus
GGCACTCAAAGCTATGAGTTTTCCTCTTAGCACTGCTTTCAATGTGTCCCATAAGTTTGGGTATGTTGTACTTTCATTTTCATTAAATTCAAGGAAATCTTTAATTTCTTTATTTCTTCCTTGACCAAGATGTCACTAAGTAGAGCATTGTTCAGCTTCCATGTGTATGTGGGCTTTCTGCTGTTATTGCTGCCATTGAAGACCAGTCTTAAACCGTAGTGATCTGATAGGAAGCATGGGATTATTTCAATCATCTTGTATCTGTGGAGGTTTGTTTTGTGACCGATTATGTGGTCAATTTTGGAGAAGGTACCATGAGGTGCTGAGAAGAAGGTATATTCTTTTGATTTAGGATGAAATGTTTGGTATTGGTTTTTTGAGACAGGGTTTCTCTGTGTAGCCCTGGCTGTCCTGGAACTCACTCTGTAGACCAAGCTGGCCTCGAACTCAGAAATCCACCTGCCTCTGCCTCCCAAGTGCTGGGATTAAAGGTGTGCGCCACCACTGCCCGGCTCAAGCCTTCATATTTTCATATGCCTTAATCAGCTCAATGGCTATGCTACTTCCTAACCTCCACGTGGCTAATCCACCTGCCTGAGTTATTACCTACTGTACTGGCTAGTTTGTGTATCGACTTGACACAAGCTGAAGTTATCACAGAGAAAGGAGTTTCAGTTGAGGAAATGCCTCGATGAGATCCAGCGGTAAGGCATTTTCTCAATTAGTAATCAAGGGGGAAGGGCCCCTTGTGAGTGGTACCATCTGTGGGCTGGTAGTCTTGGGCTCTATAAGAAAGCAGGCTGAGCAAGCCAAGAGAAGCAAGTCAGTAAGTAACATCCCTCCCTGGTCTCTGCATCAGCTCCTGCTTCCTTACCTGTTTGAGTTACAGTCCTAGCTTCCTTTAGTGATGACCAGCAATGTGGAAGAGTAAGCTCAATAAACCCTTCCTCCCCAACTTGCTTCTTGGTCATGATGTTTGTGCAGGAATAGGAACCTTGACTAAGACAAATTGATACCAGCATAGTGGGGTATTCCTGTGACAACCTGACCATGTTTTGGGGAGGACTGTGGAAGGACTTTGGAACTTTGAGCTAGAAGAGCCATTGAGATGTTAAGAGCTCTGTGGGGTGTTTTGTAGGAGCTTGGAAGATAATGTTGAGAATAGTGCAGAAGATGGAGGCCTGGCTTATGAAATTTCAGAGGGAAGATTAAAGACTCTTATCAGGGCCATTGCTAGTTTGATTTAAGATTCTGTGGTTTTGGTTAGCTGGGGCTGAAGAGTCAGCTGTGATTGACAAGATGCCAAAACTACTAAAGCGAGGACTTTGCATTGCTGGGACTATTGATGCTGGTTGACTGGAGCTGGGAGATTGGCGGTGATTGAGAAGAGACCAGCATCATTGAGGTGACATCTTCTGGGAGGTGTGTTCTGAGAGCACAAAGAGGCTTTGTTCCAGAGATAGCCAAGGTTGTACCTTGTGCTGTGGCAGGACTTGGTAATGTGTAAGAGTCACCCAGGTGGTACTGGTTTTGAAGGCATGAAAGAGTCGTGAAGAACAGCTGAGGCCTGGGCACTGTGAGAGGCCGCAGAAGGCCATTGGTGAAGGTGCAGCCTCAGTTGCAATTCCAGGACTGAAGGGGTCATGCAAAGGAGTTGAGGCTCAGGCACTGTGAGAAGCCTCGGAAGGCCACTGGTGAAGGTGCAGCCTCAGTTGCATTGACAACCCAGGATTGAAGGGGTCATGCAGGGGAGGTGAGGCTTGGCACCATAAAGAGAGTCTATGAGAGGCTGTTGGTAAACCTAGTTGCAGCAGAAGACAGCAGTGTTTTGGAGATGCCAGTACCATGAGATGACCGCCAAGAACAGCAGCAGCAGTGGAGTACAGGCATCTGGAGCCGTGTGTGCTACAAAGGGCAGAGCTGGAGAAGTGACTCAAGCCCTTGGATGAATCCACAAGATGGTGAGTAGATCCCAGACATCGGACAGTTGGAATTTGATTTTGCTTTTGATTGTGACTTTGCCCTGATATATATTCCCTCCTGAAGAAAGAAGGTATTTTAGTGGAGCCCACAGTTAAGAGACTTTGAATTTTTAAAGACTTTGAATTTTAAGAGATTGGATGTTTAAAAGGAACTGAAATGTTAATATGTAAGAATTTGTAAAGACCGTGGGACTTGTAAAGTATTTAGATCTTGGAGATGAATAAGGAAGTAAGGGTCGAGGCTTATTGGTGATGTATTTGTGTGTCAAGTTGACAAGGGGTCAATTGTACTGGCTAGTTTGTGTGTCAACTTGACACAAGCTGGAGTTATCACAGAGAAAGGAGTTTCAGTTGAGAAAATGCCTCCATGAGATCCAGCTGTAAGGCATTTTCTCAATTAGTGATCAAAGGGGGAGGGCCCCTTGTGGGTGGTACCATCTGTGGGCTGGTAGTCTTGGGCTCTATAAGAAAGCAGGCTGAGCAAGCCAGGAGAAGCAAGCCAGTAAGTAACATCCCTCCCTGGTCTCTGTATCAGCTCCTGCTTCCTGACCTGCCTGAGTTCCAGTCCTGACTTCCTTTAGTGATGAGCAGCAATGTGGAAGAGTAAGCTCAATAAACCCTTTCCTCCCCAACTTGCTTCTTGGTCATGATGTTTGTGCAGGAATAGAAACCCTGACTAAGACACTTACTAAATCCTATATTCCATGTTGGCTTCCCTGGACCCATGGTGAAGCCCTCTTGGTCCTCTCCCCTGGCTCCCACACGGTAGCTATGACCTCTGTCCTGTACCTTCTCAGGTGTGGCATCTCTCCTCTCCTACTCCTTCTCCCTCACGAGGGAATCCTAAAAGTCATACCTCTGTCTGTCCTGCCTAGCCATTGACTGCCGGCAACTTCATTTATCAGAACCAACTGGGGTCAGGATCTCTCAGTGTCTTACATGCAGATGTGCATTTTTGTGCAAACAATTTTTGGAATCCAAATTAACATAAGATATAAGCAGCATTAGGTCAAACCCACTACAGCATTCAGCCATGTCGTTATATGTGACTAAGATTACAGAGAATCCTTAACCAGAGCAGGAGAAATCTAGCTCATTCATCTAAATGAAAAGGAAATGCATGCAGTTGCTTAAAACTCTGTGAAACGTACTAGTGTACCCAACCCAGAAACTCCAGTCTTCCAGTTTCCTTTGTGTTGCTCTGATAAATGCCATGACACAGAGCAACTTAGAGGAGAAAAGACTTACGGTTTCCACTCACGATCCACCACAGCATGGTAGTCAGTGGCGGGAGCTTGAAGCAGCTGCTCACACCACATGCATAATGCGTAACAGGAAGCAGTGTCTCACACCATAGTGTGAAGCAGAAAGCAGCTGCTCACACCACATCCATAGTGTGTGACAGGAAGCAACTGCTCACACCACATCCATAGTGTGGAGCAGAAAGCAGCTGCTCACACCACATCCATAGTGTGTAACAGGAAGCAGCTGCTCACACCACATCCATAGTGTGGAGCAGGAAGTGTCTCACATCACATCCATAGTGTGGAACAGGAAGCAGTGTCTCACATCACATCCATAGTGTATGACAAGAAACAACTGTTCACACCACATCCATAGTGTGGAACAGGAAGCAGCTGCTCACATCACATCCATAGTATGGAGCAGGAAGCAGTGACTCATACCATGTCCACAGGGCAAAGCAGGAAAATAAATAAATGCATGCATGCTCTCTTGCTCACTTCCTTATGCTCAGCTTGAATCCTTCACTTCTATATAATCCAGATTCCATGCCTAGGGAATGGTGCCACCAACAGTGGGCTGAGTTGATATACATTTAGATTCACAAGGACTATTATAGTGATGCTTGGCTTAAGTTTGTTTCTGTACTTTGGTGATAAAACATGACCCAAAGCTACTTAGGTGCTAAGTAACTACAGCCTAACATGGTATATAAGTAAGCTGTAAATCAATTTAGAAGTATAATAAAAAAAATCAGCTGAATCTTGGTCAATCACAACACTAAAATCTACAGCAGTCTGTCAGCCCATCAGACTGTTGCTATATAAGGCAAATAAATGGTGACTACAACCCAAAGCAGTTGTTTTATCCATCTGTTCCTTTTCTCTGTCTCTATATATAACTTACACATATGGTAAAAAGAGGCTTTCTACACCTAATCTTGCCCAGGATGCTGCACAATTCTAGAACTTTCTCCTTGCTCCAGTAAACTGTTTTTTTAATTTAACTGGTGTCTGATTTTCCAAGACCCAGAGCATCATCATAGACACACCCAACTGACTTAAGAAGCCTTTCTTCTGTGACAGACACTCATTCTACACTTCACTCCACCTGTCTTAGGGGCTGTGAACAGACACTACGACCAAGGTAACTCTTATAAGGATATTTAACTGGGGCTGGCTTACAGGTTCAGAGGTTCAGTCCATTATCATCAAGGCAGGAGCATGGCAGCATCCAGGCAGGCATGGGGCTGGAGGAGCTGAGTGTTCCACCTTTTGTTTTGAAGGCAGCTAGAAGAAGAATAGGCTAAAATCATTGCTACTGCATGTTTTCAAAAAGATAAAATGATTTAAAATAGCGGAAACAGGCCACACTGGGGAAAATGGCCCCCTTGGCTTCCCCAAACAACCACCTCTATTAAGTTTGTGTTATGGAAGGGCTACCAGGGATAATTTTCATTATTATTCTAATAAAGCTAGTATTCTGTACTTACTCCTCCTGTCTGAAATTTTTCATTGCTTATTTTTTAAAAACTGCAGATCCTTATGACCTCTGTCTATAGACTCTGGGCTCTATCATTCTCTTTTCTTTGTTCAGTTCAAATTAATGAACAGATTCTCTATATAAGTGAGATCATGTAATGTTAGTCTTCTTGTTTTTGGCTTACTTCTCATACCATATTATTCTGTCGCAAATGACAAAACTTCTTTTTATTAAAGGCACAGTAGTATTCCATTACATCATAGAGATATTTTTATTTTTCCATTCGTCTATGGATGAACATTTTTATTTCCTTTGGATATATGCCCTCTGTTAAGATGACTATGTCATGTGTTCCTGTAATTTAATGTTATCTAATGAAAAAAACCTTCCTAATTCCAATAAATGATTCCTTGTTTATGAATTGCCTGTGACTAACTCAGACCCCAAGTGGCACTTTAGTGCCTGACAATGGGCCACCTCACTGTGAACAGGTCTCACATAATTCCTTCATAACGACAAAGCCACTTTATTTTTTTGATCAATGTCAAACAGAGTCTAGGGGATTTGTATCATAAATCTGATTTAAATATATTATAATTGTATATACATATCATATATAGATAGAAAGATAGAGATAAAGATATGATATGTATATTACAATTTCTGGTTTGCCTGAGAAGAAAATCCCAGATCTTGATAAACTACCCATGCATGGAAACTATCACCACTCCTCCAAATCCAAGGTCTGATGCTACTTCAGAGACATTCCCATTCCAGCCTGTGACTTCAAACTGGACCCAATAACAATGCAGGCATCTACTAAGTCAACACAGGAAGCTTGGGAGCTGACTCAAGCTCCAATAAATGAATACTTCCCCATGCCCGACAGAGGGAGTGCACAGGAAAGTCTGACCTGAAGACAATTCTCACAGATAACACGATGCCAAGCTGATAAACTCTGGAGAAGACCTGAAAATAGAATAACAGCCAGTGTGGAGGACATGGCAGCTGTACTTCTGAGAGAGTATTCTGTGATTACAGTTTCCCTTACATTTCCTTCCAGAAATGTCATCTACACTATTCCTGTAAGATAAAGGTCTCCACCCTACTCATTGCAGCCCTGAAAACAGACCTGGAGGTCATCGCAGTGGTTCGTGGAGATGGTCCTCCAACCCCCACACCAGTCAAGGGGCGGTAGAGGCCTCTGGTACAAACAAACCACCCCACTGTTTCCACAGTCCCAGATTTGGCCATATTTGGAATTTTTGCATGAACTTTAGAGGATCACATCTAAAAAAAAAGACATAATAAGGCTGAAAAAGATTCTCATAAACACAGCGAATGTTTGTGGGGGGTGCACTTAGAGAATAAATCCCAGGAGACAGAGGACAGGGAGAGTCTGCAAGAACTCTGGCCCTGAATGAGACTTTTGCCTCCTGAGCCTCAGCTCCTTCCCAGGCCAAGAAGATTACAGGGGTAACAATCAGTTGTGGGAAGGCTCTTTCTGGTGGCTGTGTTTGTGTGTGTGTGTGCGTACGTGCATGTGTGTATACACATGTGCATGAGTGTATATATGTATATGTATGTATTTTTGTGTATGTACATGTGTGCATGTGTGCATGCATGTGTGTATGCGTATGTGTATGCGTATGTGTGTATGTGTGTATATGTGTATGTGTGTATGTTTGTGTATGTGCTTGTGTGTGCATGTGTGGGTGAGCATGTGTGTATGAATGTGTATATATGTGTGTGTGTATGTGTATGTGTGTATGTCTGTGTATATGTGTATACATGTGTATGCATGTGTGTGTATGCATGTGTGTATGTGTTTGTATATGTGTATGTATGTGTATGTGTGTGTATGTGCATGTGTGTACATCTGTGTATGAGCTTGTGTGTATGAGTGTGTACACATGTATGTGTGTATGTTTGTGTGTGTATGTGTGTATGTGTATGTGTGTGTATGCATGAGTGTATGTGTTTGTATATGTGTACATGTGTATACATATGTGTATATGCATATGTGTGTATGTGTGTATGTTTGTGTGTGTATATGTGTGTGTATGTGTGTGTGCATGATAATTACAATTAAGGAAAAAGAGCTCATGGGTTTGAGAGGGAGTGGGGGCCGGGAAGGGTTATATGGAGGCAGGCAAGGAGGGGAATGAATGATGTAATTATATTTGAACTAACAAAATAAAAAGTAATTTTAAAAACCTTTAACTTTTGCTAGTCTCTTGAATGGCCTTGTTTCTCACGTACACAAGCACACAGCAGGAAGTAAAAGAAAGGCTTGAACCATGTGAAAGGCTTGAACCACGTGACTAAGGATTTAAAATAAATGGGACAGTCTTAAAATGAGAACCAGACAGTTCTGATGACCCCGTGTTACTGAAAAGTGAGAAAGTAAAGAGACAGAGAGAGAGAGAGAGAGAGAGAGAGAGCGCAAATAGCCTTGTGGGAGATCCCTACCCAGATAAAGGACTCAACAGAAGGTGACTAAAATGAGTCATGTCGTTCCTGTGCCCCCAAAGTGGTAAGCTACTTCATTAAATCATAATAACCAAAGTGGTAAGCTACTTCATTAAATCATAATAACCAAAGTGGTAAGCTACTTCATTAAATCATAATAACCAATGAAAGCAAAGTTCCTCCTCACAACAATACACACACACACACACACACACACACACACACACACTATATATATATGCATAATGTATAATGTATGGTATATGATGTATGATATATATGATATATGTGTGTGTATATGTATGTGTGTATATATATATGTACATGTGTATATATGTACATTTGTATAATATATAATATATGTGTGTATATGTATATATGTGTGTGTGTGTATTTACATTACATTATATATATATGTATAAAATGCAAGCATCACAGTAGTCAAATATGTTCCTGTTGTAAAGAACAGATGTATAGATGTATAGATATACTAGATATTTACGTTCCTGTTACCTCAGCCATAACTTTGGGTAGTCATAAACATAACCTTAGAGGGCATCTGGAAGGTAGGGAACCCTGATCCTGTCTTCACTCCTGTCCCTTGGACAGCTGTTTACATGGGACACCAATGCCTCCTCTAGAGACATTCCTGCTCCAACCTCTCCCTGAGTTCTGCGAGCCTCCTGTCCCCCATACCCCCTTCACTGTGGGATTCCCCTCAAGCTTGGTTCTACTCTCTCCTTTGCATCCTGGAGAACACATCTGCCATTAGTATTTTTCTTCTCAAGAGCTCATGGAAGCTGCTCACAACAGTGACAAATTAAGATGTGCAGCCACCAGTTAGAGCCCAATAATAAGACTGTGGAATAATAACAAGATGAAATCTGCATCCACCTACCTACGGGGCACACTGTCCTAAATGTAGTCCTTGGCACAGCAAAATAGTAAATAGGTAAATAAATCAATCCAGGCACAGTTTAAAGAAACTTCCAAACTCCCCCAGTGGTTACTAAATGTAAGGACATCACAATGTAGTCCAAATAAGTTTCAAGCTAGCATTTGGTATAAATGTAAGTATAGTCTATATCTTCCGAAGAAGTATGATATGTCAGTGAGCAGAGGAATCAGGAAGGGGAGCCATGTTGCATTTACCTATTATTAAGTAATCACCACAACACTTAGAAGTTTAACATAACAAGAACGTTGTGAGCCTCCCTTTCTCTGGGTCAGTAACTCAACAGGCCTCAGCCTGTTTGATTCATCCATTCTGTGTGGCATCAACAGTGGTTACTTGGCAGCTCTTAGCTAGAACAGGGTGGGGTCATACAGTTGGCACGGTGAGGACAGTTGGAATGCTGGCCAAGCTCCTGAGCTGGCATCTCCTGAAGCACTAAGTTGGGCCCTTCCAACATGGAGCCTCTGGATGCCAGGTGTCATCGGTGACCACTTGAGACTCCAGTAACCAGTGCTATAGGATTACAGAGGGCCTGGGCCCTACACTGTGTAGATTCCTGTGAAAATACCCTCAACATCCCACAGATCTCCTCTCTCTCTCTCTTCTTATTGGTCAAATTGCTGTGTCCAGATCAGAGTTAAGCGAAGGAAATCTCTATTCTGTGTCGTGTGCATGTGCCCATGTGCCTCTGTATGTCTCTGTGTGTGTGTGTTTCTGTCTATGTGTGGATGTATGATGCTGAGGAGAGAGTACCAAGGCCTGTGTATGCTAGGCAAGTGCTCTACAAAGTCCTGTATCTGCCGGCCCTAGGCCCAGTTCTTTGTGGAAGAAGTAGCAAGAGATTCGTGGGCATCTTTATATCCTGGATATTATAATTTAACCAATATCCTGATTAGAGCCAATAATCTACCTCAGTGCTCTTTGATATCCCTCTAACTATTTTATGCTTGGGAAGAATGCTAGCTGTGTCCATTCATCCTGGTGACTTGGCACCCCCTTCTCTCAGTGCTATAGCAGAGCCAGAATTCCACCATCACTTTTGTGGCTGGAAGAGCTAGATGACAATTAAGAAAATACCAGAGCAGTGTTGGTATTAACGTCCATGTATGTCTAGTTACATTTTTGTGATTTTGTTATTTTGTGTCATTTGGGGAATAATGATGCCTGTTGCAATTGCTATTTTGTATCATTTGGGAAACAATCACAGCAAAGCAATGCCCTTGCTCACCACTTAGAGGTGACCCCACCTGCTTTTTCTCTGACCTTGGTTGAGTCTATAATGTGGTGTGTGTTATGATAATCTATATGTCTATGAATCTATGACAATTCAGGGATGCCGAGGACCAACTTACTAAGAATGCCAGCAGACAAGAGCCTGGCTGCCATGATCAAAGCCCTCCGTTCATCACCTTAATCACCAGGACCATTCACCTGTCTTCCCTTTCTCCTGCTTCCCTCAATTGCCCCTTCCATGACCCCCAACATCCAAGTCTTCGTCTCGGAATCTGCTTTATTGATCTAAGGGACCTTTTCAGGACTGCTTTAGGCATAACAAAAGTCTAACTAGAAAAAGCAACTGGCACAGAGACTGGTGGTGCCACAGCTATCTCAATCTTCTCTCTCTCTCTCTCTCTCTCTCTCTCTCTCTCTCTCTCTCTCTCTCTCTCTCTCTCTCTCTCATACATTACATCCCAACTGCAGTTTTCCCTTCTCACTTCTTCCAGGTCCCATTCCTCCCTCCTGTCTCCCTCAGATCCACACCTCTCTTTCTCTTTAAAAGATAAAAAAGAGCAGGCCTCACAGGGATATCATTCTCAAATATCCAGGGAATCTCCCTCACCCATACCCTGTTAGCCATTCCCAGGAAGCTGTGTGCACTGCTCAGCCTGTCCCTTCTCATCAGAATCCTCCCCTCCTACCCCATGCAGACATCTGTCTTACTCATCTCTGAATGTCCTCTGACCCCCAGAGGAAGAGGTGGAATCCCTGGTTATACCCAGTAAGCAAGGCATTCTTCTTCCTCATGTTTTCCATTTTAGGGTCATTCTGATATCATTGTCCTTGGAGAGACATAGGCAGAATAGAGGACAGGTCCCTTCTACAGAACGCAGAGCCAAGGATGGAAATCTTTATATTCGAGGATGGATGGATGGATGGATGGATGGATGGATGGATGGATGGATGGATGGATGGATGTGTGGATGTGTGGACGGACACACAAATAAGATATTCTTTTTGCTATGGAGCATGCATTGGCCTCTTCTTCCCACTTGCCTCCCTCCACTTCTGAATCACTTCTCCCTGCTCTGCCTCACTTCATGTTGTGGTGACCTCGTTTGTCCTGTGTGTCTCTGATGTGTGTGTGTGTGTGTGTGTGTGTGTGTGTGTGTGTGTGTGTGTGTGTGTGTGTGTGTGTGTGTTCCCTGGTTCTTTCATTCTTCTGTTTGTCCCTCCTCTTCCCTCCCTTCTCTTCCTGCCCCTCCCCTCCCCCCTCTTCCTCTCTCTTGCTTTGCTCCTTCCTTCCTAGCATAACAGGAATTCTAGCCTGCTGGTCACCCTAGCCATCCCATTCTTGAGTCCCCTAAAGTTGTTGAGCTGCTTACTGGTCTGATATCTACCCTTGCCCAAGATTCCTCACTCCCAAAATCAAGAAGCACTGGACAGCCCATAGTCTTCAAAATAATAGCCTCATGAGAAAAGAAGCTGCTCCAAGAGAAAGAATGTCAGCCTGGAAACCAGGCCTGAGGACCTCAAATGATTAGTGAGAGCAGAGGACCTACAGGAAGCCCTATGCTGCAAGCGACACCTGCTGCACCCGTATGCAGCCCCCAGGAGCTTTTCCGCATTACAGTCACCTCTAGATTATCAGAACACCCAACACAAATACAGGCTATGTAAATAGTTGTTATGATACATTGCTTTGGAAATAACGACAGGTCAGCAAACCATAATGGCTATCCATTGTAGATGACCCAAACAGATTGTTGATCTGTACTTGGAAACTAAAATCCTGAGCCTATAAAAAGATGAAAAGCAGCGGCCTTTGGAAAAGATGGTAGGAAGGAGAAGGGAGCAGGAGAGACTGAGATGGGACTTTCCTACCTCCCTTGAGGGAAGTGAATCCAAAGAGAGAGTTTTAGTCAATGACACGCAAGCAGAAGTCTGCTGGGAGCTGAGGGAGAGGCTGCTAGGAATAGTAAAGGTAGTGGTTCCATTCCCCTGTTACCTGTCTGCAGTGTAGACACCATGACACCCCAATAGTCCCCCCATGGCCATGACACCCCAACAGTCCCCCTATGACCTTTAGGAAAAGATTATCGAGAGTGTCCAAAGCTCTGACATGGTTAAGCTGCTAAGTGCCCAGTGGTGGAAAAGAAGTCAGCAAGACTGACTTATGTAAGTGACTCTGTTTAGGTTGTTGTTGCTTGTTGCCAAACCAATCCCTGCTACAGACCTGGAGCTAAAGAAGAGGTCAGCTGCCATTCCTGCAGCTTAGGGGAAGAGAATCTGCCTCCTGTGGGCTGTTCCGAAAATCCACAGGGTCCACAGAAGTGCTTCCTTCCAAGCTCTTGACAAACAGGGGCTCCAAACCATGTCTATTTTGCTTCCTGGCAGGAAGAGATAGAAAATTAGCTTTGATAATTGGGAGCAGGGGAGAATGTGATTCAAGCAATATCTCTGTCAGAGTTGTCACCTGCTCTCAAGAAACTCCCCATGTCGCCCCTTGCCCACCATGACATGGTCTGGATTTAGGGTACAGCAGGATACAAAGAGGTGATAGAAAGTTCCCCTGTGGATTTTCTCCTGACAAGTCAACATTACAAGCACGCTGCTGGGAGTTTTTAATGGGTTTAAATAAAGAGGCCAACGCACACTGACAGAAAGCAGGGGCAGCTCTTGGAAGCCCGTTATCTCTAGGAGATGTCTGAAATTGACTCCCACTTTTGGCTTTGAAGATCAGTATCCTGAGTTTCCTCAGGATAGACATGCTGAGTAGGAGCTGACTCAAAAAGACCAGCAAGTCCAAGTGTTTACCGAGAAAAGCACACTCACAGTTGGCATGGCTCCCAGAAGAATCTCTTAAAAAAATATTTTCATTGGTGTCTGAAGGATTTAATCAGGGGCTGTATTTAGTCAGAGTTCAGCAAGTGCTCTGTGCCCAACTCTGATACTCTCTCGGGCCTTTTCAACAGGAAACCCTTAGTCCAGAGAACAAAAAACACTTCGAACCATGCCAGAGGTGGCTGGGAAAGGCTACACACCCTGATCACAGCAGACTCCCAGCGTCCCTTACTTCTCCACTGAGAGATGTGTTCAGCCTGAAACCAACTGGAAGATTTTAGAGTTTCCTCTTACATGAAATGAAGGATTCACAGCAGAATCTGTATCTTAGTTATGAAAAGAGGACTGACATCTCTACCACAGGAGCAAACCCTGTGGTAGATCTCTGAGTATCGTGCCCCATGGCTACCATGTCTCATTCATGCATTTTCGTGCAAGTACACACCTTTGACGTTATGAAACCTGTAACACTCTTTTGTCTATATGGGGATAATGGACCATTTGATGGGGGTGGGGCTTGCGATAAAGCCTTCCGCCTAGAATCTTCCACTCCCCTCTGCTTGTTCATTCACACACTCCTTCACCTCATGTCTGCTGAGTGCTGAGAATGTGCTAATCACAGTCACACAGTCCACAGGGATAATCCAAAGGGGTGTAAGATAAATTCCCAGCTCCAAGAACCTCACAGTCCGAGAGAGACAAACAAGGACCCAAGTAATGTCAGTGCCCTCAAAAAAAGCACATGTGTGCTTCTATGTGCAAAGAATACACTATCCAGTACCAAGGCAACAGCCCAGTCAGCAAGTGCTTATCGTGCAGGCATGGAGAGCTTAGTTCAACACTCCCATACTCACGTAGGAAGGCTGGCATTTATGGTCTCATTGTTGGGAAGTTGAAGACAGGAGGAGCCCTAAGGCTAGATAGCTATCCAACTTAGCCCAATCTGTAAGACTGGATCTGCATGAGAGACTCTGCCTCCAAAAGTAAGACAGGGTATATATAGGTCAACGGGAACATGTGTTTGATATAGGAGCTTGAAGACCTGAGTTTGACTCCTTAGCACCTATATAAAAACTTTGGATGGGTATGGACATGTCTTACTGGTCTGATATCTACCCTTGCCCAAGATTCCTCACTCCCAAAATCAAGAAGCACTGGACAGCCAATAGTCTTCAAAATAATAGCCTCATGAGAAAAGAAGCTGTAAGCCCAGAGCTGTGGAATCCCAAGACAGGAGGATCACTGGGGCTTGCTGGTTGCCAGCATAGATCTAGGTTCAGTGAGAAACCTTGTCTTGAAGGAATACGGTAGAGTATGATGGACCAAAACACCTACCAACCTCCTGTGGCCTCTATGTGTAGACATAGGAACATACATACATACATATATACACACACTCATACATACTTACACTCATACACATTCACACCCACACTTACACATACATACACACACACACACACACACACACACACAGCAAATGGCTCTAGAGAAACAACACTCAAATTTGACCTTTGGCCTCTACACACATGCACATAACACATGTGTGGATTTGAATATATATTCACTCACACCTTTGTGAACATATATATGCAAATATATAGGCACAAATGTATGTTCAGATAAATATGTGTATACACACACATGCAATATCTGACTAAGCTGGTCATACCTGCCATCCCAGCACTTGGGAAGATCATAAGTTCAAAACCAGCCTGTGCTATGACACTATGACATAGAAAGACCCTAATTTTTAAAAAAAAAGAAAGAAAGAAAAAGCCAAAAAAAACCATAAAAGAGGAGGAGAAGAAGAGGAGGAGGAGGAGGAGGAGGAGGAGGAGGAGGAGGAGGAGGAGGAGGAGGAGGAGGAGGAAGAAGAAGAAGAAACATGGCCTCTGACACCACATAGTAAGAGTTCAGGGTCTGCTTCTGTCTGTCAGTTCAATAAAGGACAACTATCCTAACTGTGAACTTAATGTTGCCCATGGCTCATATTTTGAAGGCTTGGTCCCAGTTGGTGGTATTACATTGAAAAATTGGGAAAATGTTAGGTAGTTGAGTCTAGCTAGAGGACCTGAATCCCTGCATCCCTAGCAAATACACTATCCCTGGCTGTCTACTTCTTCCTTGTTGCATACTCCTGGGCCACAAAGTGGACAACTCTCTTTCCTCACATGTCTAGAAAAGTGCATGGGGCAAAATGAATGTGGATTAACTCTCTCTCTCTCTCTCTCTCTCTCTCTCTCTCTCTCTCACCTTTTCCTCTTCAATTTGTGTCATTGGGGTCTCCATGACAAAAGAAGTAGTCAATGAAAGCAGTGGTAGCTGCTTGGTGCTCTGAAATTCAATAAGAAGACCTCTCTGCCAACTGATGGGAGGGAATCCAGAAAGACCTCCTGGGCAAAACCTAAACAGGAGTGGGAGGGTCAGCCAATGGACAGACTGGCAAATGACTCTTCAGATGCAAGAGATGCACTTTCCACGGCTCCAAAACAAGAAAGAACAGAGACCCAAGGGAAAGCACCGATGTTTGTGTGCCCAGCCACAGGCTGGAGGAGAGAGTGGGGGACAGTGGCACGAGATGAAGCAAAATTGCTGAGAACTGACTACGCATTCAGGATGTTCTCATCACTAATTCCATGGCAAGGATCCTCTTCTGAAAACTGGAAGGACGTCGGGAAACCTTCCTGGAAGCTTACATTGTAAAAGCAACAGAGAGGGCCAAATACATGGGTTAAAGAAGAAAAACGATCCCTGCATCTTAGCTAGGCCATGTGGAGTACAGGAGTGCAGCAGCCACATATAGGTATGTATCAGAGGGGTGATGCTATCAGATGTGGGATTGAGAAAGAACACTCTAGTGTCCTATGAGAGAAGCTACAGAGGAGGGATAAAGAGAGCAAGAAGGGAATAAGGCCATCTGGTAGACCAAGGAAAGTGTGAAGCTGCACCATGAGCAAACCCAGAATGGAACAGTGAAACGGTTCTCCACAGCACCCTACAGCTCTACCTGCTGCTACCCACAGATGTCTATAGCCCCACTGCATTCAGAACAGTGGTTCTCAACCTAATACAATTCATGTTGCAGTGACTCCCGATCATAAAATTGCTTTCACAGCTATTTCATAACTGTAATTTTGCAACTGTTATGAAATATAATGTAAATATCTGATGTGCAGGATATCTGATATGTAACTCCTGTGAAAGGTCGGTTTGGTCCCCGAAGGAGTCAGGACCCACAGACTAAGAACTGCCGCTTTAAAGCATTCAGACTCCAAGGAGTGCATCTGATTGGTTCAGATGGTTATTTCCATCCCCACAGGTTGCCTCCCTCATTGGAGACCTGTGGTCCCACCAGCTTCCTGGCTTCCTCCGATGGAGTGTGGGGAGCCAGAGGGACTTTTCCTGTGTCATAGCACAGTTATAAAACTCTTGGGCAGTTTTCAGTTACCCCCTTCCATCTTCAAAGCTTTTACATGATCCCACACCTTGTCTTTACCCTGTGAAACCTCACAGGATGGGCTCTGAAGCAAAGATCAATCAGACCTTGAATCTGTTCTGAACTTGTCTACACTTTAACTGGAGCTGAAGGAGGAAGACAAATGCTATAATGAGATGCAGATGAGGAGCTCAGTGGGAACCTGACCCCAGCCTTCATGAGAGAGCCAACGGCTAATGAAAAGCTCTTTCTCATCATGCCTCTTCCCCTCAGTACAAAAACCAGTCATTGTTCGTGCGTGTGTGCATCCAATAAGCATATGTCGATTGCCTACTGTCTACTAAACCTCTTTTCTGAGAGTATAAGAGACAGACTACCAAGCTCCAGCACAAATGCGCTATAGTAAGTATGAAGAAGATGAGGCCACATAACATGGGGGGGCAGGAGATTGAAAGATTCCTGTCCCACTTTTGAGTGCCCAGACTCCAAAGAGATAGCTCAGCAGTACTTCAACTTCAAAAGGACATGCCAACAACCACTGCTGTTTCTGCGCTCTGGGGAAGAGGCACACATTGTAGTAATGAGGAGTCTGACAGAACCAGAAAAGCTATGGCCCAGTTGCTAGAAATAACTGAGAGGAGGACACATTTGTTCCCATTGCCTGGTGTTTGCTCCTATGTGGACACTCCTCCAAGAGAGGAGGAGTGTGGGACCTTATTGTGAGTTTCAGACAGGAGCTAATTATGTGTGCTTTGCTCTCCTGCTCATATGCCGTCCATTAGGACAGGACGTGATTGGGAGACCATATGCTCTTGGGCTCCTTTTGTGCACTCTGCCCCCAAACCTTCAGGGATCTTCTACCAGGCCTGAACTTACTGATTTTATATCATTCACACTGAAAACCTGTGTATAAGATCAAAGTCTAGAGGAGTATGTTAGAGTAGGTAAAGGAAGAAAAGGTGGATGAATAGATAGTTGGATAGATGGATGAATGGGTGGGTGGATGGATGGATGGATGGATGGGTGGGTGGGTGGATGGATGGATGGATGGATGGATGGATGGATGGATGGATGGATGGATGGATGGATGCACAGATGGATGGATGGATGCACAGATGGGTGAATGGATACACAGATGGATGGATGCACAGATGGATGGATGTATGCACAGATGGATGGATGGATGCACAGATGGGTGAATGGATGCACAGATGGATGGATGCACAGATGGGTGAATGGATACACAGATGGATGGATGCACAGATGGATGGATGCACAGATGGGTGGATGGATGAGTCTATGGTATATAGCAAAGGACAGGACAGCAGCCCACATAAGCTAGAATATCAAAGAGGTTAAACTGAGCCAAGCAAAGGCTTCCTCCAAAGCCATTCATTAAAGGCCTGCAAAGTTTTGACAACCTCCAGAGTCCAGACTCTGTAGCACAATCTCTGGGGTGATCTGGATACCACCTTCATCTCCCAGTGACCTCGTTCTGCATCCAGGGCTAGGAGCCTCCCACTTACTCACCATACAAGCACAGGGAAGTGGTCCCTCCACTTCTAAAAACTGATTCCGAGGAAGAACTGTGGTGCACTGTTCTGACCACTCAAATGCCCAAGGCACACCGAGGAGCATGCCATGATAGGGCCATTCTCACTGGAACTTGGGGACACAGGTGGTAGAGGTGACCTGCTCGGGGTGATGATGCAGCTGGACTACAGCTAGAAAAGAGACACTTCCTTGAAGATGGTGCACAGGTCTAGAAAGTTCCGCAGCAGAAGGGCATATAGTAACTGCCTACTGATAAAAAATGTGGGTCTATGTCACCAACAAAGGCCAAACTACATGGTAAAAGGCACACAGGTAAAAAGCATGGTGTCAGGGGACAAGAAAGGCACCCAAAAAGGCTATTGAAGACAGCCCAAGCCCTGTGTACTGGGGTGAGAAGCAAAGTGGAAATTTACAGTTATGATAAACACAGTCCTATCACTGACCTCTGCTGAGAAGGGCCAAAGAGATCTTCTGTCCCAAATCATGGGTTCTAGGCTGACCACAGAGACTTGATGCTCAGTCTTGCTATGCGTGCATTAGCAGGGGTTGGGGAGGATGTTGAATGATAGGCCAGTCTATGTTTCTCAACAGCAGTTCTACGCTGTTGCTGGCCTGGAGTCCATGCTGCCTGGAGAAGCATCAGCCAGGTTGTCATTCACCTCCGCTCTCCCAGAAACCTCCCAATCTCTGCCGTGAACAGTGTTGACACTCAGCCAGGACCTAGAAGCTACACACCTCTGAAAAATCTCCCCCGGGGCTACAGGAAAGCTTGAGTTAAAATTTCGTAGGGATAGAGTCAGTGCAACGCCAATCTTGTATTACCACCTATTAACAGCACTGCAAAGGCTGCATGGAAGAGATGACTCCAGAATCCAAGATCTGGAACCACAGGCTTCCCAGCAGGAGATGACAACTCAGACTGCACTGCTCCTGTATGGGACTCAGCAAGAAGGAACTATGGAAAGGGCTCTCGGACTCTATGGTCAAGCTACAAACCCAAGACCACATGTCTACACAGCACTACACAGTACCGGCCCTCTGCTGCCTGTGCTTGCAAGATTTTATTGTGTCTGGCCTACTGTGATCAGTAAAAGATGTTTGGTATTGGGGACATATTCATTTAGTTGACATGTTCAGTTTTAGTTGGGGATGAGATCCAGAGCCTTGCCTAAGCTAAGCAAAGCTCCACCACAGAGCCCTAACACCCACCCAACACTATGTTTGGCCATTTGATTTCCTAGTCTTGCTGCTCATGCAGCACCTCAGAGAAACACTAAGTGTGTGTTTCCCATGACTTGATAGTGGAGACTTGCTGACCTTGGAAGGTCTGCCTCTCCCAGGTTCAGTCAACTCCCACAGGTAATAACTTACCCAGAAAAAGAGCCATTCAAATGCACACCAACTAAGCCTAGAGCATAGTCTCAAATCTCCCACTGTGGATCCACTCCCATGCATGGCAAGGGGCCAGCCAACCCTGACTCCAGGGACCACTGAAGCTATTCTGAGGTGCTGTTCCTGAACCTGCCTCCAGCTGTGCTCCTCCCAGAGAAACAGCACAAAGTCTAATGCCGGGCTTCTCCACACTGCTTTCCCAGTCACCTGACCAAGCCCTATGTCTCCCGTGCCTTCTCACACTACACATGCCCTTACCTTTGGATGATAGCATTGGATCCTCTCCAATGGAAATCTGCCTGCTGATCTATTGGCCTACCCATACCTGGATAATAATATCTATATTTGAAAACAGTAGTTAGAGATAAGAACTACAAGGTGAATCATCAGCCACTAGAGCAGCAGGGGTTTGATATTAATTTAGCTCACATACTGTTTGAAATAGTTTTCTGACAGTGAAATCCAGATTTCCTTCTAATGGCCTCAGAAAGGTCCCAACAGGCATAGCTGGGGAAGCAGACTGCGAAGGTCACAGCCACGCTTACCTGCCCAACAAATGCATCATCGCCACCCCTGCAGGTGCAAGGACGTCTGGCTCAGTACATCATAGGTTTGTCAGGCAGTCGCCCAGCTAGAGAACCTGAAATATAAATGCTCTGCAAGGCAGAACACTTAGTTCCTCTTCTGATGCTTCCTGCTTCAGGAAGGTCTCTGTTAGCCACTCTGGCTTCCACACATGTCTTCCAGTGAGTTTGAGGGGAAGTAGGTCCCTGTGACTCAGTCAACTTCCTCTTCTTGGGAGCCAGCTCCCCCAAGAGTGAAGACATTTACTCTGTACCTTCTACTCAGAACCTTACCTGGGCCAAGTTAAGCAGCAATTAGCAGATTGTCTCTGCTACTCTAAGCCATACTGTGTGATGTAACTTTTAAATTGAATGTGCCAGGGCTGAGATGGTTCACTGGGTAAAGTACTTGTGTAAGTGAGAAGAACTGAGTTTGGATTCCCAGCACCTACATAACAGCCAGGTTTGGTGTCATATGAATATGGACTTAGTGCTGAAGGCATCTCTCCATGGCTGATTGCCAGGCCAACCTAGGTACAGAACATGAAAAAGGTCCAGGAAAACGCCTTGATGTTATCTACACACACACACACACACACACACACACACACACACACACACACACACACACACACACACCATGTTTATCAGTTTCTTTATCTCTAAAGTGTGGGTAACTGCATTTACCTAGTAGGGTTTTTTTCCTTTGAGCATTAACTTGGGCAAAACATAAAATCTTACATATTGTAAATGCATGAGGCTTTCTTTCTTCTTTATTCCTTTCATTCACCCAAAGCTTTCTCTCCCTCTGTCCCTCCTTGCCCTGGTAACTCTGCCCTACAACTGTGACCTGGGCAGTTTCTTAAGAACCAGTGAGCAGTAGGTTCCAGAAGTTTCTCCATAGCAGACCTGTTTTGCTTTGCTTTTCCTGAAGATGTGGAAAGAGATGGGGGGTTGCAGGCATACCACCACCACCTTGGCCTGGAGTCTGGTTGACAACATGAGCTTCAGATAAAAAGAACTGCCCTGGAGGTACAGAGGGTGACCATAGCTGGCTGTGCTTGTAACCAAGGGTGGCAGCTGAAGAGCTTGTCTCTGAGCACTCAGAGGCCACAGTGGGTGGCAGTGTTCTCTTGGAGCCCAGGAGCAGTAACAAGTAGACCTGAAGAGGTGACAAAGGTGGCAGATGCCCAGGGGTGGAGAACATATATTCAAGAAAACAACCATGGAAACACAGGGAGCATTTGTGCCCAGTGTTGCCAGAAAGTCAGGGCAAGGGCAAAAGCAGTGCAAGTTTGGGGCGGCAGGAGTTTGTCCATCCTGCAGACTTGCTGTAAGTGTCTCTGGTGTGGCAAGGTACCATGCCCAGTGCTGGAGATGTGCCCTTGAGTAGGAACCCTCCTGCCTTGAGACCCTTGCAATAACCTCTCCCTTTACCATTTAAGAGCCCCTCTGCATTCCTGTGGGCATTTGAAATCTGTGAGGTATGAAATCTACCTTTTAATGTGCCAGACACTTTCAGTGACCATTGTTGACACCCTCTGTCATCCGTTGCTTCTCGGGAAGATGGCATCTTCTTGCACAGGGCTTATCCTTTTTCTTTCAGCAACATGTGGAGGTGTAAAGTCCCCACATGATCTGCCTCTGCACATCCAAACTTCATAGAGAAGTATGGGGAATGCCACCTTCCAGTGGTTAAGAGAGCCAGCCTGAGATGGATGGGGTCAGCCACATAAAGAAATCGACTTGCTGGTGTATTTCATTTGGACTCAGATGCATGAACCCGTGTGGGTTGTGATCCTCCATCCAGCACACAAACCATTCCTTAGTCCCTGGGTGGCCTGGTTTGTAATGTGCTCATCTGATAACAGTTTAAACAATAGCAGTCACCTACCCGACGTTCCGGACTTGATGCCTGAAGTGATCATTTTGTATTTAGGAATATATGTGTGATCAAACCATACTCTAATCTCAGACATGTGTCTGTGCATGTGTGTGCATGCATACAAACAGAGAAAGAAAAAGTAGAGAGAGAACAGAGTTGTCCAATGTCATTGCTCCCACTCTCCCTAGAAGGGCAGCACGCCGAGAGTAAATACTTCCTGACTTCACTCATTGACATACTTCTAAGACTCAGTGATATGTTCCATGCCATTAATTTATTACAATGGCTTCTTTATTCTCCCATTGTGGACGCCGCCTTACTGCAGTGCACATACACATCTCTTGCCCAGTAGACACCTGGCTTGGTTCTGCCTTCTATTTTATTCTCCAATATGGAAATTATCAAACCTATGTAAGAATAGACCAGATGGTGTACAGAAGCCCAGGAGAACTGTCACCAGTGACAAAAATTGCCAACACATGGCCAATATTATTTCTTTTATTCTTCCACCTAAAACGCTCTCCTAAATAGTCCAGTGTATCTTTTAGAAAGATAACGCCTCTTGTTTTGTTTTTTTTTTAATTTACTGATCTCATCATGCTTTTTCTTTGACATGCATAGAAGCTTCTTAGAATTCCTGTCCCCAATCTTCTAACACTTCAGAGACATCATTTGATGGCAGTATGTTCGAGCTGCAGACAGGGTGGATCTGAAGAGTTGCTGGCAGTTCCTTCTGGCCAGTCAGGACCAGACTTTTCTGGGATGATTGCTGAAGCTGCCAAAATCTAGAAGTGTGGACTCCATGGAGCTGGAGAAACCAATGAAGGGTGCAGAACACTCAAGCACCTGCTGCCCTCACAGCCTGCAATGCCCTGCCTGGTCCTTCCATCTCAAGCCATGTGCTCTGCTTTCATGGGTAAAGCCTAGATGTCCAAAAGCCTCTGCCTCCTCTTCCTAGTTCTTCTCTCTCTCAAACAATTAAAAAGCAGGAGGATAGGACAAGAGGAGACAACAGGGAAATGTCAAAATAAAAGTCAAAACCATCCCTGCTTCTCCTTGGTCCAAATCAGGTGCTGTTCAACTGTCTCTATGAAGGGCCAGATAGTAAATGCTTCAAGCCTTACTGTTTGGGCTACTCTGTCTACAAGAGAAAAGACAGCCAATGACAACCCACGAACATGCAGGCATGTACATTCTGAGAGCAGGTATATACAGATACCAGCAGTAGACTGAAGTCGCTGGCAAGCTGTGGTTTGCTTGTATGTAGCCTACGAGAAGCAGCCATTTTGATTTCTATTGATGCTTTCCAGTTTTGTCTTTTAATTCTTTAAAAAAAAGGAAAGGTATAAATATGCAATAATTTTTTTTTGTTATCATCCCAACTTTTCTGCTGAGAACATTGGTAGCCTACAAGATTGAAAGATTTGCCCAAGATCACAAAACTAGCACAAGCCACTGTTTGAACTTGAGCCCAGAGAGATCTTTCAGTTCCTTATTTCCAACTTTCCTCTTTGTCTAGATGCAATTTAACAGCATTGTAACCAAGACAGTCGAGCATGAAGAACGGCTTAGTGACCTGGGGTCCCACTTGGCTAGGCCTATACCCACACCAGACTCCAAACAATGTTCCTAGCCACGCCCCGGCAACCCAGGACTCCAACCCGAATCAAGCTGCGTGCGCAGCCCACTCTGAACAATGCAATGTGTTCTCCATCATGTGAACCATCAACTTTAGATTCTATCTGCTCATGCTCAGCTTATGACTAGGTATGGAGGGAGAGGGCCAACCCTGACTAGATTGTTTTTTGGATTAGTTTCATAACGATGCAAAACTGTGTCCCTAAGTGAACTCCCAGGAAGGGTTCTCTGTTTATCATCTTATGCATAGGCATAATTGGGTGTGCTATGATTATAATCAAACACATATCAAGAAAAATGATTATGTAACATAATCAGCCAATCAAAACAGACTCCCTCCAACTACGCCCTAACCAAACTTCTTCATTTGAATCTCATTCAAGAAAACCCTGGAAAATTTGTCAGGCCTCTAAATATCTCACTCACAAGTTACCACTGTCCGTCTTGACGTGGTGCTAACCTGTGGTACAGGTCTGCTTTGAATATAGTTTCCTGGCTACCTTTGCAAACTGAAGTGTAGACTTAGATTTTAACTAAGAGGCCAAGAACCTGGAAACAGTCCAGATTCTGACCATGAGTAACAGAAGTCTACGGCTCGTACAAAATGCTTTATAACCTTCCATTACCATTTTCTTTGTCTCACAATAGGGGCAACCGTAACTGATCACTGATGCATACTTTTTGTCTAAATTATATCTCTGTAATCATTGTCCTTTCCAAAGGATTGCCTAAGGTAGGTCGCTAGGGGCAACATGACAGCACCTCTTTGGTCTTGCTTAATCATGTCGCCAGCTGGGAAGCTGGAGAACCACTCATCTGTGCCACTTGCCATTATTTATGGTGAAATAAATCACAATGGCTCTAGATCAGCTGTGTGACATCACTAAGCAGAAAAGCTAAGAGACCCTTGGTCCTTGGGAACATGCTCAAGTTGACCCCAAGTACCTCTCTGGCTTGAATACTGCCTTTTTTCTATTATCCAATTACTAAAGGAGCTATGGGCTATAGGAGCGCAGGCTTCCACACACCCTTGCTCTTACTCACTAACACTGGACACGGTGTGAGCACATAGGTAACTCCGAGTTAGTTTGCATTTACTAATCGCTGACACACCACACACATTTGCCTCCTACCTGTGTTCTCACATTGACAAGGGTGTGGGTGATATTAGACTATGTCTTCCTAACATTCCTATGTTGAAATTATAGCTCTCAACAGAGTGGCATTGAGAGGTAGAGTCACTGGGGGTGGGGGGATGGTCTGTAAGGTAGCTCTCTGCAAGCTAGGAAGCAGGAGCAATCATGATCTTGAACTCTGATCTTCCAGAACTGTAAGAAATGAGCTCCCATTGTTTATAAGTGCCCGCCCTTTAATGGTAATTTGTTACAGTAGCTGCCCTGGTTAGATTTTGTCAACTTGATACAAGCCAGAGTTATTTGGGAAGAAAAACCTCTACTGAAATATGCCTCCATCATAATGACCTGCAGGCAAATTGTCTTAATGGTTGATGTGGAAGGACCCAGCCCACTGTGGGCGGCACCATCCTTAGGCAGGTGGTCTTTGGAGGTATAAAAAAGCTAAATGTGAGCTCAATGTACAAACCAATAAATGGCATTCTTCCATGGCCCTGTACTGGCCTCCCGGATGACGTACTAAAACCTGCAAACTGAGTCAACCCTTTCTCCCCCAAGTTGCTTTTGGCCTTTGGGTTTTTCGTAGCAACAGAGAGCAAACTAAGACAGTAACAAAGCATACTAAGAATGATGCCTCTAAGCTAAGTAACTTATTTAAAGTTTAAACTACTCCACTGTTAGTAGGAAAATGTTGAATTTTTAAAACGAGCTACGTTTTGTTGTTCTTTTGTGTTTTTACAGTTTTTTGAGGATTTCATACATGATGAACACTATATCTTTCCTCATCATCTCCCACACCCTCTCCCTCATTCAGTTCCATCCATATTCCCAACTCCGTCTAAAATTCATGATCTAAACTTTATTATTATCTTATGTGTGTGTGTGTATAATAACCTGCTGAGTCCATTTAGTGTTGCTCATATATGTGTGTGTGTGTGTATGTGTGTGCATGTGTGCATGTGTGTATGTATATGTGTGTGCATGTGCACGTGTGTATGTATATGTGTGTGCATGTGTGCATGTGTGTGTGCACTGTGTGTATATGTAGCCATGCGTGTGCATAAGTGTATATGTGTGTGCATGCATGTGTATGCATGTGTATATATGTGTATGTATGTGTGTATACATATATGTATGTGTATGTATATATGTATGTGTGTGCATGTGTATATATGTGTGTGTGCATGTGTATATATGTGTGTGTGCATGTGTGTATGTGTTCGTGTGTGCATGTGTGTGTGTGTGTGTGTGTGTGTGTGTGTGTGTGTGTGTGTTTCAGAACTGAGCACTTGAAATTGAATAAGCTAGTGGGGGCTCACCCCTGCAGAAGACTGATTCTCCCTCCCTCTACAGCCATTAATTAGCTGTAGACCTTTATCTAGGGATAGGGATTTGTGAAATTTCCCCGATCAAGTGGTGGTGTCATGGTCAGCGTCTTGTTTAGAAGACCATATTGTTGATATTTTGTATGAGCAATTCCTTGTCACGTATGGAAGACACTGTCTCACAGCAGAAGCCCTGAACTTCTGGCTCTTTAATCTTTACAACCCCTCTGAGATGGTCCTGGAGCCATAGGTGGAGGAGTTGTGTTGTAGATGCATCCGTTGAGGTGGCCACCCCATAGGCAACTGTTCTCTGCAGTTTTGACCAGTTAAGGATTCCTGTGATGGTTGCTATCTGCTACAAAAAGATAATTGCTACCTTGCTGATTCTTCTGGTTCAGTATTTCTTTTTTTTTTTTTTAGATTTCTCCAATGGTAAATTAGTGTTTATTATTCTTTTTACCTATGACAGATACAAAGAAGCTAAGTAATTTGCTTGTGTCCCATAATTATGAACAATTATTTAGCTTTGGAAATGCCTGGCTCTGCTTTATTTGGCTATGAAGTTTTTCACAGCTAACCCATTCCTTAGGAGAGGACTGTGCATGTATCGGCTCCCTGGATGACTTCTCAGTTCCTGCCCATTTCTCTTCTTTGGTAGTCCGGATTTGTTTTTTTACTTTTTTTTTTTTTTTTTTTTTGATACTTTATTTACATTTCCAATGTTTCCCCCTTTCTAGGTCTCCTCTTTGGAAACCCCCTATGTCTTCCCCCTCCCCCACCTCTTAATCATCCTTCCAGAATCAAAATGAAAATCACCTTTTCTAAAGGCACATCATGTCTTAACCGTCTTTGTACCTCCAGTGTCTCCCATCAACCTGACTATACAGACTAATTATATAAATTAGCACACATTAATTGAAAGAGTTAAGAAATTTTAAAGTACTCTGGAGGCTAGCAGTCTTACTCAAGATTGATGGTGCCTTGTTTTAGTGGTTGTTTGGGAAGTGTGAGGAGCGATGTTATTGTCCTAAGGACCAGACCCAGAGGATGCCTGCTCTATGAGACCTCTATGATGGCGGTGGCTTGCTCTCATACATGGGTCACAAGGGGCAGGACTGCTCATACTCCTCTGTGCATTTGCTCCCAGAACTGATTTTCAGAGAAGAGTAGAGTGTAAGATTCCTGCTTCAGCTACAAACCTCTGCACTGCACAGCCACCCCATAAGAAACCACACAGGCCAGCCTTGTATTATTTCATTTCCTTTATTTGGTGTGGACTGGAAGGGAAGTCCTGGTTGTCGGTCCGTAGCTTGCTCAGCCCATATGTTCTTCCAGCCCTGCGTTTACACCGTCTGCGCATCCATATTGCCCCCACAACCAAGATGATCAGAGACAGTGGTGCCAGCGCAATGCCCCAGGAGAACGTGGAAGAGACTGTAGAGGGAAGAGAGGGTGTGAGAGGGAGCATCTCTCCCTGCAGAACAGGGTAGCACATGTTGACAGGGAAGAAAAACATCAGTGTTTGTTTTCCTTGATAAATGCGCACTGATTTCTGGAAAACTTGTCTCTTACAGCTAAACCATTTGAGGATGACACCTATGACATCAGAGAGCAAGCCAGGTGAGGGAAAATCGGATTAAAGGACAAAGTAAGGAGCAGAGGCCAAGAGGCTGTACCAGCTGTGGGCAGTGCATGGGTGAGGCACCTGCCTTTGTCTCTGCCAGCTGTCGGGGATGTGCCAGGAACAACCTGAGCCTTGCCAGTGATTACTGGTGTCATGAGGATAGCATAGCAAATAGAGGCAAAGAAGAGAATCTTTAGGTTAAGGACTTGGATGGCAAGGTTATTTCTTGGACTCAGCTATTGTATGTTTGATTTCTAGGCATCTCTATTAGGGAAATACACAAAGAGATTGTAAATACAATATTAAACGTGACTCTGAAAACAGTGTTATTAGATATCATGTTGATGAGGCCAGAATTCCACTTTTTATTCTTAGATAGGCTCTGGCCATGTAGTTCAGGAGGACCTCAAACTCCTGATCCCTCGTGCTAAGTTATAGGTATGTAAAATTTCACATTTGTTAGAGGAGTTTTCATACACCTGTGTGTGTGTGTGTGTGTGTGTGTGTGTGTGTGTGTGTGTGTGTGCGCGCGCACGCACTGTGCCTGTGTAAATATAATGGTGGCAGGATATATGTGTGTGTGTGTGTGTGAGTGTATCTGTATGAGTGTGTCTGTTTATCTGTGTGTGTTTGTCTGAGTGTGTCTCTGTTTGTCTGTGTGTCTGTGAGTGTATCTGTATGAGTGTGTCTGTGTATCTGTGTGTGTTTGTCTGAGTGTGTCTCTGTTTGTCTGTGTGTCTGTGAGTGTGTCTGTGTGTTTATGTGTATGTCTGTGTCTGTGTATATGTCTATGTGTGTCTGTATGTTTATATGTTTGTGTGAGTATATGCATATGTGTGTTTATGTGTGTGTGTCTGTGTGTATGTGTCTGTGTGAGTGTGTCTGTGTTTATGTGTATGTGTGTGTCTGTGTGTGTGTGTATGTCTGCGTGTGTCTGTGTGTTTATATGTTTATGTGTGTGTCTGTGAGTGTATGTGTTTGTGTGTTTAGGTGTGTGTGTGTGTCTGTGTGTCTGCCTTCTGTCTCTCCCCAGCACTGCAATGCAGGTACATGTTACCATTACCAGCTCTTTAAATGGTTGCCCGGCATTTGAACTCAGGTCCACTGGACCTGTTGAAGTTCTTTCTCCCATGTGTCAGAGTACACATTTTAAGCTATTATTCACCATGTCCTGTGCAGGCTCTATGGAGGATTCTCACACTATCTTACAATCCCATGTGAATGAGGAATACAGGAAACTGTGATGTCCTCAGAAACAAGTGGCACTTACCTCTCAATCCTAGTGTGCCTTGGGAAGTAGCCACAGCTTCCCCAGGACACTACTCCAGGGCCTGGTGACCCAACATATAAGGAACTGCAGAGCAGGGCCCACATAAAGCCCATGTACCTTTGTTAATCTGATCCCTGGATGGGGAAGCTGCTCTCTTTGGGACTCTGACTTCCTAATCTACACAGTTTCCACCTCACCAAAGCCCTCCTAGCTTGAATGGCAGAGATGTACTGAGACATCACCCCAGACACACAAGCTTATGTGTTAAACTTCAGTCTGGAAGGAGCTGGGGAAATTGCAATCTGAGGATGCTCAGGAGAACTTTGAAGGTTGGGGCAATTGATGTGCCTATGGTCTAGTAAAGGCTTGGGTAGGTGGGTGCTGGGAGGGCACAGAGCTAAGATGGAGGTGTACTTCATATCCAGTGCCATTCTGAGGTTTGGACAAATCATCTTCCTAATTTAAAATATGCCCACAGCTACCTCTCTGGAGGTGCAAACTATTATGGACCAGAGTCGTGTTGCTCACTGCTGCTCCAGAGCTTTCTTCAGATTCCTCTCTAGGATCACTGTGGCCTATAAGTTAATATATCTGTGCCCTGTCAACAGAAACTATAGTACCTGCACCTCACTGTCCTGTTCAACATTAAAACAATAAGATTTAATCATTGAGGTTTTTTTTTTCTTTTTGAAATGTTCTTGTACACGACACTGATTTCCTGCTATTTGATGGCTTTGACCTTACAGCTGCCTGCTGCCCTGAAATCCTGGTCCACACAAAGCAGGATAGAGACTTTCAACTTCATGTTCAAGATAAGGAGTGACACACACCCTTGTAGAGACCATATGAGGTCAGTGAACCCTGGTGCTCCAAAGAGAACCCCGGGAGGACACAGGTGTTCCGTTCATTGCAGGATTTTGTGTGTGTTTATTAAAAAATTATTCCAACTTAGTTTTTATTTTTTTCTGAGTATAATTTTCCAATGCCAAATGTCCACCGTACTGACAATTCTTTTTAAAGCAGAGATTTGTGGGGCAGGGAAGTGGCTCAGTAGATAAGTATTTACCTGCACAAGCATGGCGACCAGACTGTAAGTCCTCAGCACCTACCTCTATACAAGGTGGTTGTGACAGCCTGCTTGTAAGCCCAGGAAACAGAAACAGGGAACCCTGGAGCTGACTGTTGCTAGACTAATACAGTCCGTGAGCTCTGGGTTAGAGTAGGTGACCCTGCCTAAGTAAATAAAGTGTGCGGTGATAGAGGAAGACTCCATTTCTGGCTTTCACATAAACACACACATACACACATACAGAGAGAGAGACAGAGAGACAGAGACAGAGACAGAGAAGTGAGAGAAGGGGGTCACTGAACATGCACCCATATGAACACACAAACATATGTACACATACACCACTTTCCCATGCCAAAAGGAAGAGGAGGCAGTGGGGCTGGGGAGGTATGTCAGTCCGTGCAGTGTGTGCTGTACAGACATGATGGCCTTTCCCAGCAGCTACATAAAAGCCAGGTGCACACATTTATCACCTGAACTCTGTGGTGGAGATGGGCAGATCCCTGAGCATACTGGCTGGCCAGCCTAGACAATTCAGTGTGCTCTACATTCAGTGGGAGACTCAATATAAGGTTGAGAGCATTTGTGGAAGATGTCCAACATCCATTTATGGCCCCTACATTCATCTGCACACCTGTGCACACACACACACACACACACACACACATGAACATGCATGTACAACACACGTGAACATGTGTGTACAACACACACTCTCACACACACAGTTTGAGGTTTGCTTTCAATGCCCTACAAGGAACAGCCTGGTCTACAGAGTGAGTTCCAGGACAGCCAGGGCTACACAGAGAAACCCTGTCTCAAAAATACAAAAAAAAAAAAAACAAAACAAAACCAAAAGGAAATGTCTAAACAATATGTGGTTCCATCCAGCACCCGGAAATCATCCAACAAGTCTTTTCAGTGTTTTCTTTTCAGTATCTCCCAGATACATACCTTCTTTGACTGTGGTATGGAGTGACTGAAAACTCCGCGGATTTGTGGCAACACACTTAAAATCTGTATTCAAATCCTCCCTTGTGACTGGATCAAAAATCAGTGACACTTCCACATAGTTCTCGTCGTTCTCTGAGTACTGGCTGGATGAGAAAACATTCGGTTGGGCATGATGTATATATGTAGAGCATAATATATGTTGACTATGATGTACATATGTAGAGTATGGTGTACATATATAGAATACAATGTACATATGCAAAGCATCATGTCTATCTAAAATAGACTTGTCTTTTACAGGATAGCCAGGCAGACATTCTCAAATTAGACCAAAACTTCTGTAGCGATCTGAGAACTTGTCATCGTGTTTGGTGCTCATCTGAGAGGCTTTCTAGCCTGTCCCTAAAGGACCACGTGTCCTTGCTGCTGCTGTCCTTTGTAGAAGGACATTTGTCACAATCAAAGCACATACTCTCCTCTTGGTAGTTGGAAAACTTCATCTTGGGTTGATCAAAAATATCTTCAATAATCAAGTAGGAACAGAAAGATCTAGTTTGAGGAATTAGACTTTCTCACTAGTTTGTGAGTCAGAGGGAGTTTCCAGGACCCCAGCCCTCAAGGGTGCCTGCCCTCCCTGATGGGGAAACAAGTACAGGTCCTCGTCAGGGTGGCCCCCATGAGTAACATAAGCAGACACCAAAGAGATGGCATTGCTATCCATTCATGGGAGTAAAGACATCTCAGAACGCGCTCACAATGATGGCCAAGGAAGCAGCCTGAGTCCACTGACGCTATACACTTATGGAGACTAAGTCTTTGGCAGCAAGACACGGGAAGCCAGTATTACACCACCGTGTATCATTTTCATCCAGTACTTGTACCCATTAAAAATTTTGTTATTGTTAATCTTCCCCAAAAGGCAAAAGTGTAACAAGCACAGGTCCAAGCTAATTCAAAGTAACAAGACTACAACTTAAAAAGTACTTGAGATTTCAAACTCTGTCTCCTTCCCTTTCAGCTTTCAGAGTATAAAAACTGAAGCAGGAGATGGATGTCTACACACAATTAACGCTCTCTCTCTCTCTCTCTCTCTCTCTTTCTCTTTCTCCCCTCTCTCTTCCTTACAGATACATAAGTCTAGTATATGTACTGTGTCAAGCCCTTATGTTTATGAGGGCTTGTGAAAATCTTTAAGAGTCATGAGTGTAACAAAGTGGAAAATGGAAGTAAACCAACTGAAATATTTTAGACATGCAAAAAAATCAACATTTGAAATGTAAATAAATAAAATAACCAATAATAAAATAAAATATCAAGAAAAAATGTTTGAAGAGTCAACTAGTAACTGCAACTCATACAAGTATAGAGAACACTTGGTTCTTAAGACAATGTTGAGCAAAATTCAATTTTTAAAGTTCTGAGTCCCCAACAGTTCATAACTTTATTAAACATTATTTTTACTGCAAAATATATTATATAAAAATATAATATATATTAATATTGTAAATTATGTTATATATTATATAATACATATATATTTCTGTTATATATTATATATGTTATATATAATATATAAATACATTACATACAAATAAATAACATACATATAAATATATGTGTTATATATTATATAATACATATATATTTATATGTATGTATATTTATATGTTATATAATATATAAATATATATGCACATATTTCATATGAACAGGCCCTGAATGTGACATCACCTCCAGAAGAAAGTAAATCACAGCAGAGACCCCTCACCCACTTACTGGTGTAGCCCCTCGGTCACACGGCCTCTTGGGTAGGCCACTGAGATAAACGTGCTGTTAGCCATCCACCACACAATGGTGTTGAAAGACGTACCACTTCCCAGAAACACCTTGCATGGGACTATCAGTCTTGACCCTGGGTACAGCAAGATACAGCACATGACCGTCAGAACCCAGCAGGAACAGAGGCCGCCTTACCTTACAATCCTCAGAAGGTCTCAGCGTGGGGCCTGGCGTCTTCTCAACCCTTCCTTAGGAGGAAACTTAGTTTCCTCAAATAGCTCTGCTCAAGTAAAACGTTAGCACCTATTGACCAAATGTCTCTGGCACCACCCACTGGTCCAGACAACAGGCAAAAGCCCCAAAGCACATAGACTTGAATTGCGTCACCGAGGCCACTGCATTCCTACAAAGCATTCAACACTCAAGAGATGTTTCCTCCCACAACTGGTGCCAACTATGAGAAAATCCCATCGTGTGTGACTCTTTCTTTCACCATGGCTGGCCTCAGCTTTACATATGGAGTGCTTCATTCCAAGAGGGCCCGGGTTTAGAATTAACCCTTTGAAAACCATAAGGACAGTGCTTTCTCTACAGTTGTATACTTTGATGGTATCAATCCCTTGACTCAATCACAGGAAATTATTTTTCTTTCTGAGTCACCAAAGAGGAGACAATGTAAATGAAGACCCACTTCTTACTCTTGAAGATACGGCTTCTACAACTTGCCTGTTAGTATGTCTGGCTCCAGGTCACACTCAGAGCGTATCAGGTCCTCTCCATCACTCCTTGTCCCTAGGACTTTAAATGTCCCCACCAGCTACTGAATCCCATTATATCTAGGCCATGCCTAGAGTACAGAAAGCCTGGCCCCATGCCCAGAGCTGGGGTAAAACAAAATAAGCAAGCAAAAAGTCGTCATGTAACTGCAGTGCCTTCAAAGCAATGGATGGGACTGGGCTCCACTTAGCTGGAGAGCACCAGAGACCCAGCCAACTGGGAACTCTAGCTGGCGAGAAGATGGTCAGATAAGCAAGAGGAGCGCAAGCAACTCGAACCCCTACACAAGACCCCTCTCTCTATGGCCTCCAGATAAACTTTAACATTTAAACCCAACCCCAAGCAAAACTAATAATAATTTTTTTGTTTTAAAACAGACTCTGTGACAGGGGTGAGGGGGTCTGGAGAGATGGCTCAGCAGTTAAGAGCATTGGCTGCTCTTCCAGAGGCCCTGAGTTCAATTCCCAGCAACCACATGGTGGCTCATGACCATCTGTAATGGGATCCTATACCCTCTTCAGGTGTGTCTAAGATAGCTACAATGTACTCATATACATAAAATAAATAAATCTTTAAAAATAAAAGAATTAAAAATAAAAAATAAAACAGATTGTGAAGCCAGAACTTGATGAATCAAACATCAGAACTATAAAACCTGTATTATTAAAACTAAGCACATGAAAGGGTATGTACATGTCCCCAGGTACACAAACCAAAATCTGCAGCCAAACTTGACCCCAACTTCGAGTTGCTGAAGTGTACTCTATCCCTATTTCTCCTTGGTGGCTTTTCCTTGCGGTAAGTGGTAGAAATCAAATCTTGGTAGAGAGTCAGTGTCAACGTGGGATGTGCTCCCACTGGCCTGCTCAATAAAGGGGTAGCCCTTCCCTGCCCTGAACTTCAGAAAGTATCTCTACAGTTCGCTCACGTGCCTTCACTGGCCACGCGCTATGGACCATCTAACAAGTCTGTTGACCAGAGCATCCTGCATCAGCAGGGGTGAAAATGGAAACCCCTTTTCATCATACCATTGATGAATATACCATCTACTCTAAAAACACGAAACTATCTGTAGTCGCTGCTGGCTCTGTTTGACAGAGAGTCTTATAGGAATTCTGAGCAGCTGCTAAACAGGGAGAACATGAATTAAGTTGAATATACTAACGATGCCAGCCCTGTGGACCCCTTCCTACAGTTAGTAACTGTTGCCAAATTATTTGTCCCATTACATTTAGGTTTTTGTGGGTATAACTTTCAGAAAATAAAGTATCATTGCTCTCAAATAATGGCAGTACTAACAAACAATACTTGGCAAAGACAAAGAAAGGTCCCTGCGGTGATCATATCAGTCCCCACATATTGTGATTCTCAGGCTTTACTCAGGCATTGTGCGCCCAAAGGCATAATGTGGTCAGCAGGCACAGGTCCACAAACCCCTAATGGTTGCAGGCACCACCATGGGCACTTGGGTAAAACAATTCTTGAGGTCCTTACCCAGAGATGCCGGTATTGTCTCCAGGGGAGAAATGATCACAGGAATGGGTTCCGTGGTTGTTCCTGAGAAGGTCGAAAGGAAGAGATTGCGTTATGGGGGGAGCCTTGGTTTCCAGCCCAGATTCAGACTTCCTTGTTAAGCTAATTAAGTGGCCCTTCCCCATGTGAGCAGAGGTTGTGAGAATCAGCCTTTGACTGGCAAAGGAAACGGGCTCCCCACGTTAAGCCAATGCTTTTCCCGGCAGAGACATTACTGGAAGAGGCCACAGTTGCACATTCTTCTGGCAGATGGTCTTTGTTATCTGCTCTGCGATGAACAATTAGCTACTCCTCTCCCGGGCTTCCGGAATGCACACTGATTGGATCCACAGGATGGGTTTTTGCCTAAAGGTTTTGCCCTCCCTTAACACCGTGCCCCGTCTTCAAGAACAGGCACAGGAGTTGGAAAGCGGATTAAAGAGTCACTTGTCTGTAAGACTAATCCCATACTGGGCACTAAATTCAGTGACACACCTTGGTCACTGATGTCATATTAACTAAGGTGGTAAACTTCTTAGGAAGACTGGAGAGGACCTCCAAGAGATTCGAACCAGCTTGAAGAAATTGCAAAAGGGCTAGCTGGGAAGTGAGTGGAGGGTTGGGAGCCATCCCTCACCTGGCCTCATGGTTCTTGTTTTTGCTACTAAAAAAGCAAGTGCTTAAATGACCACATAAGCACAGGATGAGACCAGGGTGTGCCTGCACCATGGCCTTGAGGGTGAAGGACTTGGGAAATATAGATTATAGCACCTCAGCTCCCAAGCGCCTGTTTATCAGATCTGCATAGGACCTTAGATTCTCCTGTGTGGGTACTACTCAGTCAGAGTCTAGGGGTGGGGCGGGAGGGGGCGTACACTCAGACTGTGCAGGTGAGGAGCACTCAGGTTCTCCCTCTGTGAGGACCACTCCGATTGTGAGTCTGGTTCAGGATTCCCCCCCCCCCTTTTTTTTTATCTTGTGTGCAACTCATCAAATTTTATTTGATTGATTGATTTTTTTTTTTTTTTACTTACTCACTTTACATCCTGCTCATTGCCCCGCTCCCTGTCACCCCGTCCCGCAATCTCTCCCCTTCCCCTCCTCTTCTCCTCTGAGCAAATGCCCTGCCTCCCTGGTACCCTCCCTTACCCTGGCACTTTAGTTTCTGCAGAGCTAGGCATTTCCTCTCCCTCTGAGGCCAGACAAAGCAGCCCCATTTAAAGAACCTCTGTGTGGGCCTAGTTTCACAACTCAGTACAATACGAAGGTCTGCCGCCCCCTAGCGTTTCTGTGCAGTATCACACAAACAAGTAGTGAAGCCCAGGTCTCAGGCACCACATGAGCAAGATGTGAGCCTGTTCTCTTCTCACGGGTCAGGATAACAAGTCTACCTCAGAGGCTTTGGTTCAGTCAGGGTAATGACACAAATGAGTCTCTGGGGCTCATATATTTTATTCTGTGCTCCTCTCACCTCGCTTCCTCTCCAGCACGTAAGAGCTGGGGTACACATTAAACGACTATTAAATGCTGGCCGCCCTGCCCATCACATTCTCTTCACATATAATCCATCCTGGCATAGGCTGAGCATCATTCCTCCGGGTTTTCAAAATCTGAATTGCTCGAAAATCTGAAACTTGTTAAGCAACAGTATAATGTTGTGCACGGAAAACTCCATGCTGTTAACTTTGTTTTAATGCACAGAATTAATCAAAATACTATGATAGTCGACCTGGTGGCATTCATGACTAATCTCAGCGTGGAAAAGCTGCAATGGGTTCTCTAGTTAGAAGCCAGCATGTAGCCACTGGACCACCTAGACATTCTAGGTACAGCCCAAGAACCTGTCTCCAAAAAAAAGTAAGTAAAATATCACATCAAACTATCTTTAATCCCAGCACTTGGGAGGCAGAGGCAGGTGGATTTCTGAGTTCGAGGCCAGCCTGGTCTACAGAGTGAGTTCCAGACAGCCAGGGCTACACAGAGAAACACTGTCTCGGAAAAAAAAAAAAACTATCTTTGGGTTATATGTAAAAATATATATGAAGCATACAGTTCTTGAAAAAAAATCAAGATTTTGAAGATTTCTGTTGTCAAGTCCTTAAACAGGTAGTGGTCAGCCTGTAGGAAGGGCAGCTGGAGACACCTTCCGCAGACAGCCACCACAGCACTCTGCACAGGCTGTGTCAATGCTCAGAACTGTGGTTAGAAATCCAGTAAACCAATGGTTCTCATCCTTCCTAAAGCTATGACCCTTTAATACAGTTCTCCATATTGCCATTTTATGTCAGCCATAAAGTTATTTAGTTGCTACTTTATAACTGTAATTTGCTTCTGTTATGAATTGTATTGGAAATACCTGACATGCAGGATAGGTGGCCTCCCCACAAAGGGGACGTGACCCACAGGTTGAGAACCACTGCAGTAAACTCTCTGTCCCTCAGACACTAAGGCCTGGCAAGAGTGTCCTGAGCAGCTCAGAACCTTCCATTTCCCAGGACCCTTTGGTTTGGCCCCCTCTGGTGGTGAGTTTTAGCCTTGCAACTTTCAGGTACCTACTTTAATCCCTTTCCTGCCCAAGAATTAACTCTCCTTCTCTTGGAATTCCCTGCCATATATTTCTTAAAGTATCTTGTACGTGTTTTAGTAACATTTAGAATAGGTCACATACATGGTTTTCTTTTTTCCTTCATGCCAAAGGCATTTGAGGGTTTCTAGTCAATCCTGAATTTATTACCATGCTGTTTCTAGAGCAGGCAAGACAGGTACCTCAGGGGTGAGTATTTACCTTTGACCCGGAGTTCAATATTCCTGGTGATGTTGTAATCCTTGCCCTTGTAGGTAAATGTCACAACGCATCTGTAATAGCCTGCATCTTCCATGGATGTGTTGGATATCAGCAGGCGTGTGGGGTCTCCTGCCCTCAGAAATTTCTTATTGCCTTTATCCAAGAGGATGGAGCCCTTGGGGGGAGATGTATCTTAAAGTTACATTATAGAATAACACAGCTCTTGATCATTGCATGTAATATCATTGTTGTCAATCAGTGTAGAATCTACAACCCAAGAATCTCCCTGGCATATACTTACTTTGACCATTTTGTCTTTGGGGCACATTTTTAACTGTATTGTTAGAGAAATGATGGGGTTTTTTTTTTCTTGAGGTGGAATCTTGTCATGTAGCCCACACTAGCCTTAAATTCTTGATTCTCCTGCCTAAGCTTCTGGGATGACATGGGTGTACCCCCAAACCCAGTATAGAAAAGAAAGAATACTTTTTTAAAAGATTAAGTTATTTTAAAACATTTAAGTAGAATATACTTAGGGCCTAACTGCTTCTACTGACTATGAGCAATATCAAGGAAAATCACTATTTAACAGCCAGGAAGACATGAAAACTAGGACTGGGAGACACCATGTTGGAGGAATTTCTTTTTAAAGTATTTCAATTTTAGGACTTACTACAGGAGAGGAAATTTTGTAAGTAGATAAATAGGAAAGATGGCATCCAAACTCTCATAAAGACACAGAGTCCTGGAGTTCTTGGCAAAACAGCACCCTCAGGAGCCCTCAGGAGCCCTCAGGAGCAAGGCCTCCAGGCAAATGGAAGAAGTGGGCTGGGTAAAAACTATCATGAGCATTTTGTAGCCTGGAGAATATTGTTTTCTAAACCATGAAAAACCTGTGCATTGGTATTATGTACCTGTAATCTTGGCACTTGGGAAGCTGAAGCAGAAGGATTATGAGTTTGAGGTCAGATTGAGCTACATAGAGAAACCCTGTCAAAGGTAGGGGAAATGAGTGATAAGGAAGAAAAGAGGAAAGGGGGGATCAGGTGGGAAGGAGGGAGGGGTGGGAAGGAGGGAGGGGGTGGGAAGGAGGGAGGAGGATGGGAAGGAGGGAAGAGGTAGGAAGGAGGGAGGGTGTGGAGAGGGATAAAATGTGATCAGAATTCAAAGCTTTCAGTAATGAAATACAACCCAGAGTGACATCACAATCTTACTCTGGGTGGGACACAGACACAACTGAGACTGTGGCTGTTCCTCAAAATATATTTAATTTTTGTTTGTTTGTTTGTTTGTTTTCGAGACAGAGTTTCCCTGTGTAGCCCTGGCCATCCTGGAACTCACTCTGTAGACCAGGCTGGCCTCGAACTCAGAAATCCACCTGCCTCTGCCTCCCAAGCACTGGGATTAAAGGTGTGCGCCACCACTGCCCAAAAAAATATATTTAATTAAAGGGGGAGATCTCCCAGCAACTAGCTGGAGTAGACAAATATGAACACAGGGCACAATCTCACAATTGCTCTATAAACTTAGACTTTGGGTCAGTTTCTTCTGACCTTGTCATCTGGAAAGGGGAAAGATGAGCAGCCCCTACCTCTGAGGTTAGAAACAGGGAGAGCATAGAAGATTCCCAGCAGTGTTCAGCAGGATTGTGGATGGAGTGACTACTGTTAACATCACATGCCAGCCCTATTTATTAAGCATGGTACCGATACAAGCATGGTGCCATGTGCTGCACGCTCGTTACTCCATTCCTAACCTTCAAAGTAGTTCCAGGTAGCCGGGATTGCTAATTCCCTGCTCACAGCAGAAACAGGTTCCAGACGGGAAACAAATGCACCAAACTAGAAGAAGGAAGGTTTCTAACCCAGATACATTGTTTCCAGATCTATGTTTCATCCTCTGCAGGGAACCCCTGCATTTGTCTCTGACTGCTCTCTAAGCCACCAGGCAGCAGCTCACCAGGCAGTTTAGAGTTTCCAGTATTGCATGGCTATGATGTACATAAATATATGTACGTATGCATGTGTGTGTGTGTGTGTGCATCTCCATGTTAGTACCAGTCAGCTGAGTAACCTACTGATTAAAGGGCGAATTGTTATCAATGACTAAAGGAATACTAGACTTCTCAGCATCTCTCTATGGTCTGTATCAGAGGTGGGCAAGTCCTTTCAGATAAAAGCCAGATAGGACATATTTTATTGCCCTCATAGACAGCATGGTCTCTGTCAAAATTACACAGCGGTATAGACACAGAAAATCGATAAACAGAAGCCCTAGTACAAACGTGCTTATGGACATTGAGGTCTGAGCCTTAGTCAATGGTCACATGGGCTGGAGTATTCTTTTCATTTTCTTCAAGCATTTCAAACCTAAAAACTCTCATACTTGATGAGTTACACAGACAGGCAACACCTCTATAGTACTTGATGAGTTACACAGACAGGCAACAGCTCTATAAGGCTCTGGGCTATAATTTGCAGCCTGTGCTGTAAACAATACCTCCTAAAGAAACCATGAAACACTTGCTACTTTACTTAAGAAGACAAAGGAGAACTGTAACTGTTTACTCCAGCAATCCAAAAGTTGTCTTGTGCTTTAATTAAAGAAAAAAAAAGATATTTTTAACATGATAGAAAAATTTTGTAGAAAATGAACAGGGTTGTTTTGATTTTTAGGCAAGTGACACTAGTTATTTTTAGCTATTTAGCAGCTATTGACTCTGAAATCATTTCATAGTCTTCCTATGTGAACCTTACCTAAACCACACAATATTAATTAATATTATATTTCTAAATATGTAATTATCTGTGTGTCTACATGAATATATAGTCTTCAATCAGATGCATTCTACAACTATTGAGACATATTTTAGTGGTGTACGCGTTTCGAAGTGTTACCTTATACCACTGTATCTTTCCTTCAGCTTTGCTGGGGAGGAATTCTTTCAGGTCAGGGCACACTAGTAACCCAGTGGCAGAGACAGCTGAGATTTGCAAGTAGGAGACAAGAGGCAGAGATGCTTCAATATTCTTAAAGACCTTGAGTTCCATGGATATTTGCTCACAGTGGGATGCGTTTCTAATTGTTTGTTAAGAAAAAAACAAAACAAAAACAAAAGAAGCAATGAATGGAAAGGCAGAAATACAAAACCAAATGAAGGTAAGAACAGCTTCCCACCCCCATGACGCCCAGTCTGCATGGCCTTGATGAGTATGGCTTACCTCCTGCTCGGTTTAACTTCTCGAGATACAAAAGCATCACATCTAGCTGCTGTCTACAAGCTGTGTGCCCTGTGCCTCTCATGAAGGACCACTGCAGGAGCTTCATTCCTGCGCCCAGATTCCCCCTAGGAATGCTCTCCTAACTGATTTCTAGTTTCAGAAAACTGCTGGGAACTTTGTGTTTAGACTCTAAAAAAATAAAATAAAATAAAATCGTGAACAAAACTACATAGCAGGGGCCTGGAGGAAGCAACTAATTTGGAAAGATGTTTTGACTGTTTGTCAGACCAGCCATAATTCTAGGACTATGGTATTATCAAGTATTCAAGGAAGACTTGAACATACCAAATATGGTCCTTAGAACTGAGAAAAGGCCAGAGGTTTAAAGAGAAAACCAAGGGACTGGCAGGTAGACCATGTGCTCAGCCTGGATGAGGCTCTGCATGTAACTGCAGCATCCAAAACAAATGAAAATGAAACAAAATAAAATAGAAAAAATATAATTTTATCAGCTAAGACCCTCAGATGAATAGCTACCTATGATACATAACACACCGATTGAGACCGTGAGAATCAATTGCAAATATGATGTAAAAGTTACTTCTGAAAAAAAGCCTAACAATAGATACATCCAAAGATGTGGAGCTCATGAGCTGCAGCTTTCTGCTTGGCAAGGTACACCCCCTGATGTAGCAATGGCATAGCTCTAACAAAGGTAACCAACTGCTCTGTGGGTGGACCCGAGGCCTCCTCCACAGGAGGAAACCTGTGCTTGGTTCTGTAGACCTGCTTTCTAAGGCTAGAGAGGTCATAGGTCCTCAGCAAAGACTTACCGCTATTGTTTTGTTAAACGAACATGGTGTCAAACTGCCTTCTAAATTGAATATTTGTGTATATACCCATCGATGAAAGTTGCTCTCAGCCTTCTCCAGAGAGGCCTCTGTTTCCAGTGTACGGCATACAGAGAGACTCAGGGTAGTACAAATGACTGGAGTGCTTGGCCCTACATGGGACACTCATATCACCCACGCAGAGACCCGGGGAACACTGTAAAGGAGGGAGCATGGGGGAAATGCCATGAAATAGTATCTTCTGGGCAGGACGTGGTTGCTGGACTCATGAATTCAGAGCAGCTGAGTTACCTGTAGATGAATGGGCTGGCTTCCATTGTGTAATTCACAGGGAGGATTATCTGAGGCCACTCCTCACTGAAGCGAGGCACTCACTCTAGGCAGTTACTGGGTAACCATGCACTAGTAAACAACCACCCACTCCTGCAAGCAACCGTGATTAAACATGATGTGTCATGCACACAGAAAGAGGATCTGAGAGAGGGAAGGGGTTCAATGGAAAAGGGAGAGGGGTAAAAGAGCGTGATGGGAAATGGAAGTAACCAGAATCCAGCAAATAAGCACATGAAACGGTCAAATAAACAAATGATCACATTACAGAGATGCAGGGGAGATCACTGAAGAGCTGCTCAGAACAAACTGATCTCCAGTCTAGTGATAGATATACAAGATGGTACTGATTACTCCAGGGTTTTCAACTAACATAATTAAGTACAGATTGAAGCAACCTAAGTCTCTGCAGCTAGTAAGAGACAAAAATCAAAGGCTCTTAAAAATCCCATAAACTAGGAGATGTTTCTAGAAACCAAGCCTGCCAGACGTACGGAGAACCCCAAACTTGTTCACATTATTGATCTGGTAATTGCCCTCGGACAAAAACACTGAGATCTGGGGACTGTTTGTTCTGGCAGCATTATCTTGACTTCTCTGAGTGACAGAAAGGTCGTGTGACTTCCCAATAGCGAGAGCACGAACAGGGCAGGGCAGTCTCATGTCCTGGAACTGTGAGTGCCGAAGATTTCCACTCCAGCTGCAGCCCAACATTACACAGTTGGGAGAGAAGGCAAATACTCCCCCAGGCAAGGAACACTTGAACACACGGAGGTTATCAGTGGCCCCCCAATCTCAGAGCTACCTCTCTTGCCAAGAAAAATAAGGGCATCAGCAATAATTCTTAATCTAGCATAAACACCAATTACATGGCCAATGTGCCTCTGTTTACCTCTCCCTAACATTGGCACTTCTCCTGGAAGAGCCCTGTAAGGGCTCCGTGCTCATAGTGATCACAGAACACGACTCTCCCCACACCAAATCTTTCTTGTGCTGTGGTTAGCCCACCTAACCCTCCCAGCAAACCTCTCAACAGAGAAGAAAACTGAAACTTGAGTATCAGGATACAAAGAGGAGGGGCTAAGATTCCCAATTTGCCTTTCCAATTTCAAGATGGAAGTCTCCTTGTGGTGGTTGTTTGCTTGCTTGGCTTTCTATTGTACTTCTAAATTTTCCTGATAATGTTTCTCAGAGAAAGTCAGTTGAAAAACCTGGGAGGAAAGCAACTTTACGCCTGCTGCAAATCAGATGTTCCTATTTCCCCAGTACAGAGGAGACCATTTGCCTGCTTCCCCAGCAAGAGTCATAGACTGATCACTAAATTGCTTATAGGGGAGTGAGGCACACAGACGATAGTGAAAAGCTGGATTTGACTTGAAAAAAATTTTGACACCACAAATACATGCACTTTTTAAAAATTTTACTTTCAGTTGTGTGTCTGTGAGTACAATGTACATGTGTATTTGGGCGCTGGCTGAGGCTAGCAAAAGCTCTTAAACCCCCCTGAAAATGGAGTTGGCTGTGGGCCACCCACTCAGGGTAGGCACTGGGAACTGAATGTGGGTCCTTTGCCAGAACAGCATAATCTTTTAACCACTGAGCCATCTTTCCAGCGCATGCATGTTTCGTTTCTTTCCTTTTCTTTTTAAGATTTACTTATTGATTTTATGTACATGAGTACACTGTTGCTCTCTTCAGACACACCAGAAGAGGGCGTCAGATCCCATTACAGATGGTTATGAGCCACCAGGTGGTTGCTGGGAATTGAACTCAGGTCCTCTGGAAGAGCAGTCAGTGCTTTTAACCACTGAGCCATCTCTCTAACCCCATATGCACGTTTCTTATACCTACCTAGGACTGGGGCTGATACTGTCTGAACTTCCTTCATTCCTGCTAAGAATGTCACCCTGCCTGGGTCTTCTAAGTGTCCATATCCTGGGCAATTTCTTCATAAACGAGTTAATGAAATCTAGAAGGACTTTAACGCCAGCACTGGGTGGATCGAGCAGTAGTCTAGGGGCAGGGCAGCCGTCTGGAGGGGACAGCTAGTCCCCAGTCAGGCCAAGGGTGTGTCCTAGTCCTCTCAGAAGAACTTCACCAGTAATTATTAAGAACATGAAGCCAACAACGTCACCCTTCGAGGAGCAGCAGAACACGTCAACGCTGAAGAACAATCCTTTCAACAAATGGTCTTGAGAAAGCAAGAAGGCACATACAAAAACAGACCTGCACCCTGGCCTCATACTGTATGCAAAAACTAGCTCAAAGCATGTCAGCCCTGAAACATAGGAGGTAAATGCATTAAGTTTATAGGAAGAAAACAAAGGGGAAAGCTTCATTGCTTTGAAATAATCCAATTCCCTGAACCCAGAAAACACAAACACTAGAAGAAAAAAGGACATAATTTAGAGTCCACCAAAATGTAAATGCGTTCACAAGGAGGACACTACCAACAGAGCACCTAAGCAAGCCACGGAGCACCTAAGCAAGCCACGGAGCACCTAAGCAAGCCACGGAGCACCTAAGCAAGCCACGGAGCACCTAAGCAAGTCACGGAGCACCTAAGCAAGCCACAGAGCACCTAAGCAAGCCACGGAGTACCTAAGCAAGCCACAGAGCACCTAAGCAAGCCACGGAGTGAGATGAAGTATCCCCAAGTCGTACAGCTAATTAGAAGACATCCCGAAACCCTGCAGTAAGCAATGCAGTTCTCAAAACCACCAAGGACTGGAGTAGCCATTTCTCCAAGAAGTAGACACAAGTGGCTCAGGAAGACACAGAACGCTGAAACACCAGAAGCTACAAGCAAGGACATGGAGCACCATGTCACACACATTAGAAGACCACTGTAAAAATCAAATAAGCAACCAGCATTAGCAAGACCAGAGAGCAACAGAACCCTTGTGGGGAGGGAAGTCAATGCAGCTGCTGTGGAAAATCAAACAGCAGTTCTCAAATAAAACAAAATCATGAGTTGCCAGGTGATCCAGAAACACAAACAAGCTTACCTAGTTGCTCATAATGGCATTCCTAAAGATAGCTACAAAGCAGGACAAACCTGTGTGATCGAAGAAGGACAAATGGACAAACAGAACGTGGGATGTTTACACCATAAGACAGCAACAGTCAGCCTTGGAAAGGAAGGGAATTCCGACGTGGGCTATAACATTTGCATGAGTCACCTACAAGCTGCAGATTTATAGAGACAGAAGGTAGAACAGTGGTTGCCAGGGGCTGCAGCAGGGAGCAGATGGGCAGCTGTAGTTTAGTGAGGACCAAGCTTTGGTTTGTGAAGAAGAGGGAGTTCTGGAGGTAGATGGTGCCGGTGCCGGTGCCACAGAGTGGAAGTGCTTAGCTTGCTTGAGCGATTCATGTAAAGGCAGTCAACACAGTAGGATCTATGTCGTATGTATGTTATAACTATTTGTTTTTCAAAGCAATAGGACATAGAATGGGGAGATGCATGGTGCAGCTCCTCCTCCTGCCCCAGAACAACTTCCTGGGACTATTCAGTTTCCTCATCTGTGCAATAGCATTTGAATTAGTCTGATGCTAAGACTCCATCTGGTTCTAAAATTCTGCTGCGAGTTTCCCATCTATGTCTTGTTTCTCTACCATGTGGAGTTTACCAGTGAAAAGCACAAAACAAGTCTCCATCCTTCTGGGGTTCATGCTCTGATGGTGGACAAATGGTACATATATGCACACCGAACAGATGTGTCTCATGGGGAAAATGTCACCAAGAAAAGTAACATTGGGGTAAGGAGCCAGGACTGAATGCTGTGTCAGCTAACACAGCTACAGAGAGTTCTCTCCAGAGAGATGACATATGAACTGAGACCAAATACCCCAAAGGAGGGAGGGAGCTGTGATCATGTCCAGACAAATTGTCCTGGTTTGTTTTCCATCACTGGTGAATACCAGGACTAAAAGTAACATGGAGAGGAAAGGGTCTATTTCAGCTTACAGTTTACAGTCCATCATGACGTCATGATGTCATGACGGGAAGTCAGGGCAGGAACCTAGAGGCAGAAACTAAAGCAGAGGCCATGGAGGAACACCTCTTACTGGTTTGTTGTACATGGCTTTTTCAGCCATGTTTCTTATACAAGCCAGGACCTCCTGACCAGGGATGGCATTACGCACAGTAGGTGTGGTGGTTTGAATAAGAATAGCCCCCAAAGGCTCGTATATTTGATTCTTGGTCGTATATTTGATGCATGGTACTACTTTGAAAGAGATTAGGAGGTGTGGCCTTGTTTGTGTGAATGTGGCCTTGTTGGTGTGGGTGTGGCCTTGTTGGAGTGGGTGTGGCCTTGTTGGGGTGGGTTGGCCTTCGGGTGGGTGTGGCCTTGTTGGAGTGGGTGTGGCCTTGTTGGAGTATGTGTGGCCTTGTTGGGGGAAGTGTGGATTTGGGCTCTCAAAAGCCTAAGCCAGGCCCAGTGTCTCTCTCTTCCTGTTGCCTGAGTATGCCCATGTAGAACCCTTAGTTCCTTCTCCAGCACCATGTCTGCCTGCATGCCCCATGCTGCCCACCATGGTGATAACGGACTAAACCTCTGACACTGTAACTAAGCCCCAACTAAATGCTTCCTTTTATAAGAAGTGACACAGTCATGGTGTCTCTTCCACTACAATAAAACACTAAGACATTGAGCTAGGCTCTTCTACATAAATCATTAACCAGAAAAATGTTTCATGTATTTGCCTACAAGTCAGTCTGATAGAGACAATTACTCAGTTGAGATTCCTTCTTCCAAGGTGAAGCTAGCTTATGTCAAGTTGACAGAAAAGAAATATATATATATATGATTTATATGTATAGGAATACACACACACACACACACACACATATATATATATATATTCCTAACCATCACAGGAGTTTTTGCAGGGACACAAAGGAGAACATAGTGTGAACTGCCATTCATGTACTTTGAACGTACAATTGTCACTAAAAAACCTTAGAGTCCACTCTGCCTCTGCCTGGACATTGAGTTCACATTACCCCAGTCCCAGAGGATCTTACCTGAATGTACAAAGGTAGGTACCAGAGTCCTGCTGCATTGCTGGCAGAACCCAGAGTGTGTCACCCTTCACCCACATCCTTGGCTCATCTCCTGGGATCAGTTGGGAAGAGTCCAATTTACTCCACGTCAGAAGGCCATGGGAACTGCTGGAGGTGTCTGCAGGAGGTACCAGGGGGCACCTCAGAACCACGGGCTCGCCTTCCAGCCTCAATTCAGATTTGAAATCTCTGCCACGAAACTGGCAGTTGTCTCCATGGACTGCAATTCAGAGGTAACAGGCATTAGGTCCCAAACCTGCTCACATCACAACCCGAGGGTACACAGCGCATCTAAGCGAAATTCTGCATGGTCCCAGCAAAGTGACCTGCACCCAGGTTCCCATAAGCAGTCCCCTCTGTTCCTATGACTTTAGACTTCCAAAATGATAACCTTCTATTCTGTGGAGGCAGATAAATCAGGTTTACATTGTAATTTAAAAAAAAAGGTTCGGGGCTGGAAATTCTTCAGCATCTACATGAGAAGGCTCATGAGCCTCTGTACCTCTAGCTACAAGTGATCTGAAACTCTTCTGCCCTTCCAAGATACCTGCACACACACATATTCATATGCGTGCGCGCGCGCACACACACACACACACACACACACACATACACACCACCACCACCACCACCACCAGACCAGACCACACACCACACCACACCACACACACAAATAAAGGCAAATTTTTAAATCTTTTCTTAAAGATTTAAATACAGGCTCACTTTTCATTTGTTGATATTAAAAGCTGAACTATGTAAACATAGGGAAAGGGGGTTGGTAGTAACAGACATTTCATTTCAAACATTTCAAGTCAAAGGTATGAGAGCTGAAGAGACTCCATTTTATGTTAAACGTCCATCTGATTACCCAACAAACATCTGTCTCTGACTGCAGTCACTGAAAGATATGTTTCCAGCAACTCTGATTCAGTGACTCCCATCCAGAAATACACAGCCGTGACCATCTACTTATATGACTGCCTTGGGGAGCTTCTGTAACCTCCTTATGCAGACATTCAAGGACTATTTTGAAGTTGTCTTGATGACCTAATCTTGGCAGAGCACAAGGCTCTTGGTTTGCTTATACAGATAAGCTTGTAGTTTCTTTAAATGTCTACATTCTTCTTTAAAATTCTACATTCCTTCATTGCTGGTAGGCTTGAAAAGTTATATAATCACTTTGGAAATCAATTTGGAAGTTTCTCAGAAAACTGGGAATAGTTCTGCCTCAAGACCCAACTATACAATTCCTGGGTCGGTCTACACCCAAAAGATGTTTTATTATCCCACAAGGACACGAGCTCCACTATGTTCACAGCAGCTTTATTCATAACAGTCAGGAACTGGAAACAACCTACTTGTCCCTCAACTGAAGAATGAATGCAGAAAAGGTGGCAAATGTACACAACAGAATATTACTCAGGTATTTAAAAACAATGACATCATGAAATTTGCAGGCAAATGGATGGAACCAGAAAATATCCTGAGTGAGGTAACCCAGATCCAGACAAACATGGTATGTACTCACTGATAAGTAGATATTAGCCATGAAGTACAGGATGACCATGCTCTGCTCTACAAACTCAAAGAAACCAAATAACAAGGGGGGTACTCTTGAATCTCACTGAGAAGGAGAAATAGAATAGACAGGGGTTATGGATAGATGGAGGAAACTGGGTGGGGGAAGGGGTGGGAGGAGCTAGGAAGAGGGTGGAGGGGTGGAGGACGTAGGTGGGATGACCCAGAAGTCTAGGACAAAGGAAACTTTCAGGAATCTATGAGGTGACCCTAGCTAAGCCTCCTAACAATGGAGGACATGGAACCTGAGACAGCTACCTTTAGCAAACAGAAAAAGACTCCAAATGGAGGGCCTGAGACATCATCCCTGCCACAAAACCTTAGGCCCAACAAGATGTGCAGGGGTAACTATGGAGCAGAAATTGAGGGAAGGGACAACCCATGACTGGCCCAGCATGAGATTCATGCCATGAGAGGGAGCCCACCCCTGACACTGCTGTGGTATTCTGCTGTACTTCCAGAAAGGCGCCCAGCTTATGCATCACCCAGCAGCTGATGGAAACAAATGCAGAGACCCACAGCTAAGCATTAGGCAGAGCTCGGGGAAGTCTATGGAAGAGAGGGAGTCAGGAAAGGACTGAAGAAGCCAGAGAGGTCAAGGACACCACAAGAAAAAAAAGCTACAGGATCAACCAACTTGGGCCTCTAGGGGCACACAGAGACCCAAAGAACACCAAACGGAGATCACATACATGGAACAGATCTAGGCCCTGGACACATATGTAACACATGTGCAGCTCAGTCTTCATGTGGGACCCCTAACAGCAGGAGCAGGAGCGGTATCTGACTCTGCTGCCTGCCTTTGGATCCCTTCCCCCTAACTGGGCTGCCTTGTGTAGCCCCCACAGGAGAAGATGCTCCTAGTCCTACTGCAACTTGATATGCCAAGGTGGGTTGCTATCCCTGGGAGGCCTCCCTTTTCTGAGAAGAAGGGGAGGACACAAGGAGAGCAGGGGTGAGGGGGGCTGGGAGGAGAAGAGGGAGGGGAAGCTAAGCTGCAATGTAAAGTAAATTAATTAACTAATTAAAAAAAAATTCCTTCCCTCACCCTGCTTGGAGCATTGGTCTCTAATCTGCCATCCTGCTAACAGCTTCAACAAATTTAACTGTTTACAATCTGGATTAAGTCTGCGGTCTTCTCCAGACAACTCAAACTCCAAAATTAAAGGTATCTTTAAATAAGGGCAAATTGGTCATCATCTCCATTCTCTTCCTGGCAGGAATAACACACCCAGGCAGGCTTCAGCATATGGACAGGGAGTATCTGTGGTCGCTTGCCAAGCCACAAATATTTGTAGTTTGCTGCTTGTTAGCTGAAACCCACTGGAAAGCTGTTTTCCCTGGAAAGGTTGGGTCCAGCTCTTTCCCAGCTGAAGTGCTCGTTTCTCACCTGTGTTCTTCTCTGATGTAATGGGAGATTCAGAACCCCTTCCTGTGTGCACCACTGTCGGAGTGGTGAAAGCAGAAACCCCAGTTACTAACACAAGCAAGATGAACATGGTCTGCACCAACTTCCAGAGCGCACAGGATCCTCGGAGCCTACAGGAGAAAGAAGAGGGAGGGGTCAGTAGGATTCTGAGCTGCAATGGAAAGGTGGTCCTGGGGTTGGGGGTGGGGTGGGGAATAGAACAAGGTCTTGAAACTGCACCTGAGAACAAGAACATTTGCTGGCAGTGGTGGCGCACGCCTTTAATCCCAGCACTTGGGAGGCAGAGACAGGCGGATTTCTGAGTTCGAGGCCAGCCTGGTCTACAGGTGAGTTCCAGGACAGCCAGGGCTACACAGAGAGACCCTGTCTCAAAAAAAAAAAAAAAAAAAAATTTGCTATATATACATTTTCAAATAAAGAAATTCAAACCATTCGTATTTGTCTCCCTGTGGCTGTATTTATGAACCTGACTAACATTAAACCCCCAGGCACCTCCCACAGACCTGCCTGGAATGGAAGTTTCAGGTCCCAAGTGCCTGCCCTCTCCAGAAATGAATCTGGGCCGCCGCTTATACTCTTTGCTCCTCCAGGCTGTTGCCCACACACCACTCTCTGAGTGAGGCGGCTCCTTACCTGCAGCGTAAGCCTGCCCCACTTTCTGACCCCCAGTGCCCTCCCCACATTCTCCTCTCTGGCTCTGCGGTCCTCTGCAGCACTCTTCACTGAACACACATAAGCTCTCCGCAGATAGATAAGGACTTTCTTCATCCTGTGCACTGTCCTTCCATGCCCCAACTCAGTTGCTGGGTTAGTGAACAACGCAACAAATCACCAGAAGCCAAAAGATCCTCTGGTTTCTCTTGTCGGGGAGCTTTGCCTGGTTCCACATGGGCAGACTCAGCTGATCAGAGATGAAACCAGCAAAAGGAAGTCTTCTCACCAGGACCCATCAGCTCTAACTGCTAGCTGTCTGCCTGCCAGGCGTGGGACCACAACGCGCAGGAAGCTAGTGCACCTCCTCGGCCTTGGGTCCTTCTGCCAGGTCGAGGTAGAAATAAAGCAAGCAACGCCATCCGAGGGAGGCTTTGGTGGGGACTTTGTTCTGGTGAAAGGGAGCAGAACCCAGGCTAAGGTCCCCAGGGCCACTCTGAAGGGGCGAGGAGGGAAGGCTACACAGAGATGCTTACTTTGGACAGCCCGGACTGCTCAGAACTGAAGTCCCTCAGAGTGAAACTGCTTAAAGAGCAAAACCTGCTTCTCATTAAGCATAGAAATCGGGATTGAGAAATAAGCACTTTCTCTCCCCGTCTCATCCCACCCATCCCACCCTCCACCCTCAAGATGGTTATCTTCTTAGGTCTTAACCGGTCACGACTGATATTATCTGTTTCTGGTCGCTAAGACTAGAGAAATCTCTCCTTGCTGCTCTAGTGACATGTGTGATAGCAACTCTTCTCCTGATGACATAGGTTTCTATGAACCTGAGGTTCACTATGCCCAGGGGGCACAGTGTTGTCTTCTGAATCTTAACAAATAGCACTTATTTATGTCTGTAGCCCAGTCTCCTTTCTTAGGTGATATTCTTGAGGTACTTTGGCCAAAGCACTGCCAAAAAAGAGAGAGAGAAAGACTTTCCCTGACCCTGAGGAAGCAAGCTAGCTTCCTGTGGGTCCTGATCCCACCCCCACAAGGCACACAGGGTTGTGGCTCTGAAGAGATTCAAATTTTAGATAAATTTTGGGTCTCAGGAACCGCGATGGCACTTCCCTTTATCTTTCTTTCTGCATAAGAGTGGTGTCTCAGGAGCTCGTGCCCAGGAACTAGCACTAACAAGTCTAGAGTCCTACTTCATTTTCATAGGCTGGCTGTCAGGAACGTTTAAAACTAGAACTATCAGCAGAAGCTAGCTGATGAGGACTTCTCTGGCTCTTCAGAAACCTATCTGCTCTCTCTAAAGAGAATCAGAAGCAAGTGCTAACTGGAAAGAAAGGAAGAATCCTCGCTCTAGGCTGCCCGTGTATAGCCACCATTGCACAGCTGATATTGGAATGGGAGCCAAGGAGCTGAATCGGAAGAGAATAGGAATGTCTGTATCTAATAAAACTGCTTCTCTATTTGCCAGCCAAGGCTTTACTGAGGTCCAGGCTCCGCGGATGGAATAGTGACTTTGTGAAGGAAGTGGTAGGGTCTGCAGGATACTCAGGCCTCTTCAGTCCAGGTGGTAACCTCCTCCCTTAGGGGGCCAGACCCAAGCTTGAGCTTAGCATGGGATGCCACTCAGCTTTCCCTCTCTGAAGTGACCAGAAAGAGAAGTCTCCCTTCCAGTGACCTTCACACTGGTTCTGAACTGGGTGTCACTGCTCCTATTGGAAGCTGGCTGTAGATCTTCAGGGGTCTTGCGGGGTTACCCTGGGGTACCAACCAAATCAGGGCAGCCAGAGCTTCATGGGTTTCTCTAAACTCCTTTTCTTCAAGCATCTTCCACCTACTCTAGTTATAAACCTTAAAAGCTTCTATCAGAGTTGACAAAGGGTCAGAGTCTGCCTCAAGCTGGGTAACTTCCTATAGGAATCTGGGGTAGCCTGTGTCATAGATGAGAAGCCACTGGAGCTCTTCTTTGCCCTGAGCTTGGAACAGTGTTGCTGTATTCTGCAGAAGTGTCCTGATAAAGGTTCAGGAAGGTCTAACTTCATCTCATTAATAGGCTGGATCTTTTAGGCCTTCATTTCTTCTCAGAAACAGATCATGTGATATCTGCTCTCTCCCTGGCTCCAAGATGGAGTTTCCCAGGTCTTCCCTGGGTCCCTGAACATTAATTATGTGGCCATGTGTTGGTTGCTGGCCTACAGGGTTGTCATAACACATCTCCAAGGCAAGACGAGAGTCAGACCTCAGGAACTCACCCCTGAATCTTTCAGTGTCCTCTGAGAAGTTGACAAATCTGCCTTTCCATTAGGCCATATCCACTGCTGAGAGGGAACCTGTAACCTGTCCATCTCTCTGCCTCAATTTGTCATTTCCCAAAATTAAAGTTGATTTTAAGATAAGATGAATGGGGGAAAGTGGCCAACAAGGAAGAAATACCTCAACCCCTGAATCCTGAGATAGAAAAACTGAGGAGGACTCAGTAAATTGATCTTACTTTGCCAGTGCGATTGCACATTGCATTTAGATGCCGGGCCAAGCATCCTTACTAAGATGGTGCTGGTGACATGCATGGACACAGTTTGCAGGATGATAACCCTTCATCCCGTACCCTGGTGTCTTCAGACTCGCTTAGCACATGTCAAGTTAGTCGACTGTTAAGCCCCGGATTCTGATCTACTTGTGTCTTCTTAGGAAGTCCCCACTTGGCTTCAACCAATGTTTCTTGGCATTGCTACATACCAGAATCACCTGGAAGCTTTCAAAAAGTACCTAACACCCTGCAAAACTGTAGCTGAAATCAGATCCCCAAATCAGTAATCATGATCTCCCCCAGATGATGCCAACCAGCAGTCAGCATCTGGATGGGTCACTGTGTACCCTTTCAGAGACATGCTTAAAGACATGTGAATCAAATTCCTGTCTGGATAGTTATGCTTTTTCTAAATTCCAAAAGAAAATTGGGAAGGGGGTTGAAAAAATACACATCTCTGCTGCATCCCCAAATACAGCCTTCTATATGGGAAGCGGAGGAGGCCCAAGGGGTACAAGACTCTGGTGAGGTTCCAAATACAAGGGAGCCAGCTTGTCAGAGTTTGGGGATTATAGTAGGGGGGCTTGGAAACTGGTGCCCATAGAGGCCCAGGTCAAGAGTTTCTCACAATAGAGTTCTGATACCATTCCATAGAGGTACTTAGTGTTTTTCTTCTCATTCTCCCTCCTTTTCACAGAATGGTATTCGATCTGAAAGACCCATTTGCTGAGGCTACTTGTTAAAGTCAGAAAACATGGTTGGGAAACTTCACATTCCGTGTTTTTTTTTCTCAGTGTCTCTGCTATATATACACAGACCTTGTTCTTGTCATCATTCCTTAAGCCAGACATTATAGCAACAACTGAGATAGAGTTTCCTTTGATTCAAAGTACACAGGAGGCTTATCAGCTCATAAGCTGTGCGGGGCTTGAGCATCCTAGGTCTTTGGTATCTAGAAGATTCTTAAGTCAATGACCCATAGACACCAAGAAACAATAATTCCCTGGAGAGTGACCCTCATTTTATATACAATTCTGACATGCACATAGAAATTCTACACACTCCTAACTTCCTGGTCTAAAGCATTCCGGGAGGCAAGGCATGAATATCTTGAGAGAATGAGTATCCAAAATGTCATATAGAATATCATATAGAAGTTCATGAAGCATTCTCCCCCTAAGATGGGTCTGTCCATTGTTCTTTGAAATCTCCCCATGGCCCTTCTCACAACATATACTACACAACTGTTGGTTAGACCAGCTAAACATTGCCACAGCAAGGCATGCCAGCAGCTCAGCCCAATGTTGATGTCATAAACTGGTAGTTTGCTCTTGCTCACAAGTCTTTCTGCCACACAGAGGCTGACTAGCCAAGACCAGGCAGGGCTGAGGACAGCTCCAAGATACAGGTAGAATCCAAGTCAGCTCTATGTTTCTCTCTGCTTCTTTACATCAGGACACACCCATTCTCAGGGATGGCCAGGCAATGCAGGCAGAGGCAATCCGTGCTATGCATGGAGTGAGCCCCTTCTTAGCTGCACATGTTCCTCTGGCCTCAGCAAGTCTTGGGGTCAAGGAAAGAGTTACACCAGCCAGGCTACTATGGAAGCATCCATGTTCTCCACTGTGCTTGCTCTCTGCCCGCTTCTCTGTGGGTGGTACCAAGTTTCAGGTCAGAATTTGCATCATGTTTCAGGCCTCTTGGCCACACAGTCTCCAATTATAGAAAGTACCAGGGAACATTTATGACTAAAATTCTACCTGAGGTGTAATCTGAAACACTGCTGTGCCTCCCTTCCCTTGTGGACAGCTTGAGTAGTCCAGATGGGTACGCATTGTTAATGCAGAGGAGGCACTGGGGATATTCCAGTAATCCTCCCTCACAACTCTCCAAGTCCAAGGACTCAGACCTGCAGCCTAATGTCTGTAGTGACAGGACTGGAGAGTTCTGCCTTAGGATGTGTCTGGCCTAGCACTTTCCCGCAAGCTCTTCTTGCTTCCGTGGGTCTCTCTCATTCACAGATTCTTGAAATGCAAATATTCCTAAGTCTGACCTCTAACCCTGTCCTCCAGTTTGGTAGCATGAAAGCCATACAATATAGCATATATATTAGGAGTTGCTTTGTCCTCTTAAGATGCTCAACCGTACACCATGTCCCCAGCTATACTGGCCCTAGCCAGACCTGATTCTCTAGTTGGTGTGTGAAAGAAGTAAAAATAACACCATGTCTAGCTTATGCCTTTGGACTAGAAAATAAAGCCAAATATACAAGTGTATGGGCTAATATCATAGCCACAGTGACTGTGACAAATACAGAACACACATTCCTTCATTTATCTTTAGAAGCTGAATATTATACCATTTTATACAAGATATATGAGAATAAATCAGAGACTAAGGGGTTTGGCCATGATAGTATATCTACAAAGAACTGGTGTTTAAACCCAAGACTGCTGACTTCAAAACCCCCTGTTCTTCAGAACTATACTTTCTATGGCAGAGACTCCTTTCCCCCTCCCCTAATACCTATCTACCCTGTTTTCCCCAATAACATAACCTCTGTCTCTCCATGGCATCCACAGCCAACTCTCATACAGACCCCACTTCCCATCACCCTCTATAATGAGGAATGTCCATGTGAGAAAATTGGGGTACATAGAATGTCACTGAAGTGTATAATCTTCCTGGGGAGGTCCCATAAAGTAATACTTACAAACCTCCCAGTCCCATTATTTGGTATATATCCAAAGGAAATGAAATCAGGGTGTCACAGAGACACTCACATTTATTCACAATAAGCAAGATCTGGAGTCAACCCAATATCCAAACATGTCTGAGTGAAGAAGATGTTGCATGTGTATAAATATGTAATACTGCTTGGGTTTTTCTTATTTATAAATTCTTCCACTTGCATCAACATAAGTAAAAGGGATATCACGCCAAGCAAAAGAAGCCAGACATAGACAGTAACTATAAAATCTTCCTTGGATGTGAAATCTGAAAATGTTGGTCACATAGAAGTCGTAGGTAGAATAGTGGTGTAGGTCACATAGAAATCAAAGGTAGGATAGTGGTGTGGATCACATAGTAGATCACATGGCAGAGTAAAGGTCTCCAGAGAGAAGCAGAAAAGTTGTGAAACATTGGTCAACTGGTACATTAGAAGTAGACAGGAAGAATAAGTATTCTAATCCGCCCCGGCCTGCGGGGGTTCAGCGTGGACCTAAGGAGGGGACTGACGAATGAAAAGACAAGAGACACAGGAAGTGGGGGCAAGTCTGTATTCTGATCAAGCCCCGAAGGGCCAATGTTCCATACAAGTTTTTATAGCAAACAGCAGGGAGGCAGCAGGGATGGGTGAGAATTCCACGAAGCGGTACAACCTGACGTAAGTGAGATTCCTAGACCATTCCTTGACACAATATCATAGCGACTATTTTTACTGCTTAACTGCTGGCCATATATCTTTACTGTTTAATGGCTTGACCATAAGGAAGTCACCTGGTCCCTGAGAAGCCTACAGTTATTTCTCAGGAGCAGGGACTTAGGCCTATAGTCACTCCAAGCCTGACTCTAATACAAAATGGCATTACCTAGGTTAGTAAGAAAATCTTAACTTGTTGGTTCCCGGCACTAATCTAATTGTACAGCAAGATGACAGGTGACTATGCCAACCAAGATGTACTACATATTCCAAAGAAGCTAGGAGATTTTCAAATGAGACCTATACCAAATGATTAGCATGTGAACTGCATGTAATTGTTCATTATGTAATATATACATACCACCTCATCACATTGTATCCATAAGCATGTTAGAAAAAAAAACAACATCACCAAAAAGGTCTCTACCAATCATCCTTCCTTTGGTCCTCAGTGTTCATCCTCACTGATGGCTAGACCATAGCCACCATCTTGGATCACAAGTTGAGAGGATTCATGGAAAGTGTTGGAACAATGAGAAGAGAGTTGACCCCTGGACCACCTTCTTTTGTATGCTTCTATGATATGCAGCCAAACCTGATATGTGGGCTGTCTGGAGTTTGCTAAATAAATAAATGCCAGAGGAAGGAGCCCAAAAGGTACCACCAAAGGCACTATTCCCATAGCCCTCCTTCTGATACCAACCTGTTCTAGATCAGTTTTCTGATGGTTGATTCTGCAAAATTACTTTTTCACTCAGGAGATGCTTTGCAGCCTCTGCTGGGATGAACGTAGTACTCACCCCAAGGCCCACACTGTTTCTGAGTCAGGCTTTCCTTGGGTTTATATGGAGGTCTATAAACATGAATAAAATTGCTCTGATACCAAAATGTCAGGTCACATTTATACAGGCAGGGTCTCTAGCTCATGTTCCATAAAACCATGAAGCTGTGGAATCAGGGGAGGGTGGTTTAGAAGAAAAATGTCCCAGGCTCGTGTGTTTGAATGCTTAGCCTTTAACTACTGACACTGTTTTGGAAAGCTTTGGAGCCTTTAGGAGGTGGATCCTTACTACAGGAAGTAGGTCACAGGGGTGGGCCTTGAGGTTTTATGACTCAGCCTCACTTCCTAATCACGCTTGCTTCTTGACTACAAATGTAACATGATCAACCTGCCTCTTGCTGTCATGCCTTCTATACCATTATAGACTATGCTCCCTTAAAACTGTAAGCCAAAAATAATTGGCTTTAAATTGCTTCTTGCTGGGCGTTTTGTTCTAGCAGCAAGAAAAGTAACTTGTATAAGAATTCTACTCCAGGATCATCCTTGGGCAGGAAATCAAAGTGAATTTGAAGTTGGCTGTTCTCTCTGGCTTGTCCGTCAGTCCAATCAAGAAGTTCACTGTTAACCCAGGCAGTGGTGGCGCACGCCTTTAATCCCAGCACTTGGGAGGCAGAGGCAGGTGGATTTCTGAGTTCGAGGCCAGCCTGGTCTACAGAGTGAGTTCCAGGACAGCCAGGGCTACACAGAGAAACCCTGTCTCGAAAAACCAAAAAAAAAAAAAAGAAGAAGAAGAAGAAGTTCACTGTTTCCAGAAGGAAAGGAAATCCTCTAGTGTGCCCCTCCTTGAGTTCTGTAGCCCTTGTCCATGCTCCAGGCTACCTCCAGTCAAGGGGCTGTCTTGGCTTCTCTCTTCCTCTCTCTCTCTCTCTCTCTCTCTCTCTCTCTCTCTCTCTCTCTCTCTCTCTCGACTTTAGCAAAACAAGTGCTTCATTGTGACTCTTCCCAGAAGAGGCTTCAGGGAAGCAAACCACAGGCACATGAAAGTGACAGTTTTCAATAATCAAAACCTCACGGAAGACTGGAACCAAAATCATTGTAGTGTAGGAAACAGCGAGTCCTTGGCAGGTCCAGAGAAACCATCTGCTCTGACTCCAAGCCAAACACACTCCCTGCCCCACTTTCTTTAAACATGTCTCCAAATCACAGGCGACTTGATTTGTCTCCCAGAGTCTGAGCTGACCTTGCTACCAGGAGGAAATCTCAAGGGCAGTTCATTCCGAGCACCTGAGTTATGAGTTGATCTCAATTTTTTTCTAGGAAAATAACCATGTTTCACACATGCGTGCATGGAGACGGGGCAAAAACAAGAAAGGATGCCATAAGGTAAAAGTAAGATGGCCCAGCCTCGGACAGACAGGCATCGTCTTCCTTTGGCACTCACCCTGGCCTAGGAGACTGGTCAGCTGTGCCTTTGATCAGCTGTGTCCTGACCTCTGCCATGTGGAGAATGCAGACAGAGTAAGGGTAGGTATATGATAATGTCGTCTCTCAGTCTAACTTTTATAAGCTACAAAAGGACTGTAAACTAAAGAAAAAAAAAAACAGTATGGGGCACTTCAGAATATATTTCACCTAGACTGATTAATGTCCTCTCTCTCTCTCTCTCTCTCTCTCTCTCTCTCTCTCTCTCTCTCTCTCTCTCTCTCCTTCCCTCCCTCCCTCCCTCTCTTCCTCCCTCTCCCTCTGTGTAAACTGTAAAACTCTATATACAGAAAAAATATAACAACTAAAAAATACAGGTATCATCAAACCCCTAAATACGTCAGAATACATATAAGAATAGATATGTTTCAACAGATTAAGAAGAAATAAAGAAAGAAATGCGAACTGGTGGCCGAGGAACCCTTGGCCCTACGGGATGACCTGTGGGCATTGCTTTGCTAAATGGCCAGCAGCAAACTGCCTTCTAGATACTTAAGTTTCCATCCATAGACTAGGCAGCTCTCAACCCTCATCATGGAAGCTTCTTCGGGGTAGGTAGCAGTTACTACGAAGATAGCTTGCTAATGTGCACTGTGGAGTGCTCACCCATCCCTAAATAGGACATCTACGGCAACCCCCTCCCCAAAAGGCTCAGGGAACATCTTGAGAAGAGAAGAAGAGATCATAAGAGCCCAGGACCAGTGAAGCCTGCTGCTTGATTGTGTCTTCTTGCCACAACCAGGCCATTGCACTCATGAACGCAGTAGCATCTGTGGCCACCTGCAAGAGACCTATGGAAGTTCAAGCCAGTCTATGTGTCAGCATACATGGCAGAGGGATTCTTGAAGCCCTGCTTCTGGCTGATGAGCCACTGACAGCTATTGGCTGCTAAGAGACAGAAGGTCAGCTTTCTTTTGAGATTCGGCCCTTGGTAGGTCTCTCATGGCTCTATACCACACACATACAGGCAACACTAATGAGACTCACTGGGTTATAAAAACGGAGCCTGAAGTTGGGAGAAAGATATAGAGGTCATTTGGGTGAAACCGGAGGTGAGTATCCATGTGAAATTCTTTTTAAGGATCAATTTAAAATGTTTAAAATTCTACCCTGTAATGAATGTGTCAGGACTGAATTAACCTGAGAGAATGGGCTTGTGTTTGTGATTATCTTCGTCTTGATGCCTGGAGGGTTTTGGGCAGCTGTCACACTTCTGAGTCAGACAGAACAGAACGAGGTGACAGTTTTGACTATTAGTCCCATTGACTAGCTATTGGCTCAAGTGCCTATCGCTTAGTCATATTCAGTGTGGTAAACAAAATCCTAAAAGCCCACACATGCCCCGTGCACACCGTCCAAAGCATTCTCCCGCTGGTAAGAGAACAGTACATCAACAAGATCTCAGGCGGGAAGTGTCAGAACCTTAGGCATCGAAGGACAGGGAGGGTCCTTGGTGTGAGAGGGAGAGATGTATAAAGGGGTGGGGGAGCTTCTATTGGCAAGGGCTCTGGCTGGAGGCGGATGGGCTGTTCAAAAATCACTGCGACTCTAGAGAAAAGAGAGCAGCTCATTGTTATGCCCAGAATAGAGGGAATTCTGCCTGCAAGCAGCGCAAGGCTGCTGGGTGTGATTTACGTAATCACGTCAGCATGAAAGCTGGCCATTCCTCAATCAGACCCCCACCCGGCCCCACCACACACCCCCTCTGGAGAAGCCTGAGGAGATGGTGATGTCTCCTGGACAATCCCTTCCATCAGTATCACCCATAGATGGTGAAGCTCGTCCCATTAAAGATGGGAATTTCCCATCTTGCGACAAATCCATGTGAAACTTTTCTATCAGCTCAGAGCCCAAGTTTGCCCTCCTCTAAACAACATTCGTTGCTATCTAGAGTCGTCCGCGGGAAGCTTGTTCACACTGGTCAGTAGTTCTGGACCTCAGTGGGACTCCAGAAAAATACAGTGAAAAAACAAGTGGCTCATTCCCTCATCTGTAAAAGGGACCCAACCTGGCAGAAATTTCAGGATGACAGACATGTCACGTGAAGAACTCACCACAGTGCCGGAAAAGAGGAAGTGCTCAACACATGGCCAGGCTCACTAGCGTTTTCTGAGAGCTGGAGGCTCAGGGGTAAGCAACACGGCAAGGATACGAAGCTGGCAGATCTGAGTGACTCGTCAGAGTTCACCTCTGCATTCTGCCCTGTTCCTGTTTAGGTTCTACCCCATAGCCTGGAACTTTCTGGCACCATAGTCAAAAGACTGAGCTAACTAACACCAGTCAGGATGCTAGAAATGTATCTAGTGTAGCCCTCATGGAATCAGTAAGTCAGAAGGCATAAATCCAAATTATAGACTATGTTAGCAGATAAACGTGATCTCAAGTTCACAGACAGATACACGCACATCTGTAAAGCTGCTCTCAAGTCCTAAGCTTTCTGGTACCTTCTTTTAGATTGACCCTTTAGTGATGGAGTCCTTAAACACGGATAATGGAGATCGAACCGGGCTCTGTCTTCATGTGGCCATTCCCTAGCTATGCGATCTTGGGCAACCCCAAAGTCAGTTATACAATCCGAGTTGCAGTTCTTCATCTCTAAAATACAAAGGCCATGCTAATGAGACCTCACTACCAAGTATAAACATCTGGAATTCAGAGTTGATCTGGATTTGAGCACAGGTCTTTGTCTGGCTTACAATTTCCATTTCCAAAGACTCAAATCAGTGGGTCTTCATCAGACAGTGTATGCCAAGCCAACTCCTTTGCTCCAAGCCTTTAGTCAGCAAAGAACAGAACCAACACTCAGGACTGGGGGTTTCTCCTGGGCATCGGACTTCTGCCTCTGTCGGCCCACTTCTAGGTGACTGGGTATTCTGTTAGCACTGGGGCTGAAGTTTGGCTGCTAACACACATAACACACCTTCCAACTCCTGTAACCTGAATATAGGAAACAATACAAACATCCCAATAACCAGTCACCCATTAAACTTGTCCCCCTAAAATATGACAGAACAAACAAGGGCAGAAAGACTGTAAGAGCTGAAGGAGCCATAGGCTCTCCACACGACATGGGTCTGTGTATTTACTCACAGCGGGCACTTAGCACCTTTCTCTGATAGTCTCTCTCTCTATGTGAGAGCGGCTTTTTTGCAGAGTAGATTAGACATCATAGATGACCACAATCATGTCTTCCATCCCTCAGCCTTCTGTAGTGTTACCATCAGCCTACTATCAAGAGGTGGAATCCAGCTCACCTCCCTTGAATGTGGACAGGCTAGTAACTCAGGTGCCGCCAAAAGAATGCAGAAGTGAGTTTACTATGTGTAAATTCTGAAGCTATGTCAGGGAGATCTAAACAGTTTCCACCTGGTTTCCTCACAGAAAACCAGTCACTATGGCAGCAGCCTGATTGTCACCAGGGAGGTCATATGGAAGGGGTCTTGGCTGAGCTGTCAGCAACCTCTCAAATCCCCTCAAGGGTACCACCCACGTGAGGTAAGCCATCTTAGACTCCATAAACACGGCCACTCATTAACTGATAACTACTGTTGGAACTCAGTTGAAATACACAACAGAGAGGAATTATCTGGCTTTTCTCAAGTGTATGATCTACGTAATATATGAGTTACAAAAGTGACAGGTGACCACATTTTAGTGTAGTTTTTCATAGAGCAAAGGGTAAGGGCTCATTCAAAAGCCAGTGTAAGGGGCTGCTAGAGTCTGACCAAGTGGAGCACAGGCTGAGCGAGTGAGTGGAGCACAGGCTGACCGAGTGAGTCTGAACTCCTGGAGCATAGAACGGGGACTGATCAGTGATAGAAAATTAGATGGTTGATTGGAGAAAATGCACACTGCAAACAGTAGGTATCTGCTCGAAACAAGAAAAGAACTAAAACTGTTGCAAAGAACAAAGCAAAGAAACATCTGGGGCCTGGAAGAGCAGACGCAAGCATTGCCCTCCATGTTAGTGTCCCAACAAAAACACTGGGATGTGAGGACAGAAAACAGCCTTGGGTCACAGACACCCTGCTTCAAGCTCTTTTATGTAAGATGGAGCAGGGCCTATGTTTTGTGAAGGCAATACTGCAATCGCTTTCCAGAGCGTCTTTATTGCTAATCCAAGATGGCCCCAAGAGTGTGAGCACAACACAGTGCTCAGAAAGCAGGGAAGGATATACATAAGACATGGAGGAAACTCCTTCCCCACAGGAAGACGAAAGCAGAAGAGAAAGGTCCTTCGGAGTCTGAGGAAAAATGGGAAAGAGAGGTATACCAGTTGGAGGCAATAGATAGATCTCACCTGTGTTTGAAACCTGAAAGCCAAGCAGAAAAGAATTTCGATTCTTTTTAAGAAGCCAGAAGCAGAAGAACTTTGGTTCATTACAAGTGGGTCTGTGTAGGACCCCAGCTGGTGCTCTTAGTAGGGCAGCGGTGACAGAGAAGAAAGCCAGCAATGATGCACTGCATCAGCAGAAGGGACGCTGGGCTTTAGGAGACTGCTCACTGCTATTCCTCACTCAACAGAGAGTGTTTAGACCTTCCCCTGTAAGACCAGTGAAGAATGGGAGGCAAACCAAGGGCTGGGCCGGGGCCACCAACGGGAAAGGGGTGGGCTGCAGTTGGAAGAAGTAGCCAGAGAAGGAACCAGGGCAGGTTCTACTTATCATTTCTGGCTCTCCCAATCTACTTTTCCCAGGTCCGGAACTCCATCCACTCTCTGGTGCTCCAGCTTTCTTGGTGCCCCCCAGCCATTCCCACAGTCCAGCGACAGATGTGGTGGTATCCATTCAGACCGTTTGGGGTGGGTCACCCACTGGTTACAGATGACTTTGACTATCACCTAGACATTTTGAACCAGACAAATTCAGAGGACTGGAGGAGTCCGTGAGGAGCACAGAGGGCACGTTAGCCAGAACATTGACTGTCACATACCTTAATCAATAGACTATGGTCTTTCCCAGCCATGGATCCCAGGAGTAGTGACTTTGGGACCAGGCAGATATACACACAGCTCTGAGTAAGCCAATGAGTAATCTCCAAGTCAGCATATACACATCTAGAACATTCCATAGCATTCATCTGGAATGATCTTAGATGGCTAGAAGTCAGACAAGGAACCAGAACGTGCATCTAGCCAAAGGAATCTGATGAGCCCAAGAGAATATCTTGAGTCATCTGAGACAGGGATGATACATGATGGCAGGCTGAACTTGCTCCTCTATGGACAGGAAACTCAGGAAGCAAATAAGATTCTTCTTACAACAGTGAATGAGTACTCAGGGGGCAATGATCCACAGTGAGTATAAAGCTGCTCTGTTCTGAGGTTTCGCTAACATAAATCTATATGTAGTAGAACTATTTTCTTCTACAACTGTTAAGATGTTTCTTTTCATGCTTTGAAAGATTATTTCCCACTCTCCAGAAATTATGCCCACCTAGAATGGCTTATCATCTAAGAGTCACCAAGGGCAACGGCTAACGTGGCCTTTCTTCTGAGGATCGCTGAGAACAGCAGCTATCCTGAGCCTTACAAACCAAATATCCATGAGAAAAAATAAAGGTCAGCAGCGAGCACACAATCACCATACACACACACACATACATGCACACATGCTCACAAATACACACACACACACACACTTGGAATCCAAGAACTTTTTATCTATACTGTGTGGGAAAATCCTTTGCCATAAGAAAATGTAATCTTTGACTGAAAGTCACCCCAGACTCATTGTGTTTTCCATGGGCTCCAAAACTCTTGGCTCTGCCCAAAGGGCTACATTCCCTTCTCATGCTGAACCGTCTAGCTTCTCTCAGCTGGAAGACAAAACCACCACCATGTTCCTGAGAACTTCCCTCGGAAGCTTGCAGTCAGGAAACCCTATGGGATTTCCCTCCCAGCCACTCCAGCTAACATAATCGAGCAACAGGACATGGTAGACACAGTATACCCAGGTTCCTTTAGGTGTGGTCTAAACCTCAGCTGCCAATCCACACATCTCTCCCAGCTTTGACTGTTTCGGTGGACATGAGTGAAAACACAAGTGCTTACATTTCTAGTGAGTTCCTGAATGATGCTTGTAGCCACTAGTCCAGGGAGCACACTTTCAAAACCACTTCCTTAGGACAGAGAGGAAGTTTCATATCCTGTAGCGAGCCTGCAGGGTAGTACACACAAGCACGCGTGCGCGCGCACGCACACACACACATACACACACACACTGAGAGCAAAAGAGACAGAGCCATGGAGAGAGGGAGAGACTGAGACACAAAGACAGAGACACAGAGAGAGGAAGAGAGAGACACACACAGAAAGAGGGAGAGAGACATACACAGAGAGAGGGAGAGACAGAGATAAGGAACTTCAAAACAATATTAATTAAGCAGATGTTCTCTGCAAATTCTGCTTTAAAATGGCCTTGAAGGCCAGGAGAAGTTATGAGGATTCATCAAGATCCAGCACAGTTGGCCGAAGATATGCTAGCAGGAGCAAGAAATGACTGATAGATACTGTGTTAAGCTTCGGGTGTTGTAGGTACTGCTACGCCGTGCCTTGGGTTAGTACACACACAGCAAAGAGAAAGATTTCTTTTCTATTGCAGTGAAACCAATAACTACACTCAGCACCTTAGCCTCCTTTGCTTTGGGTCCAATGTGTAGGCTCATCTTAGGTGGTTTCTCTGCTCGAAGTCCTTCCTGGTTCTAGACAAGGGTCGACCAGGCTATGTTCCTTTTTGAGCCTCCAGTCCTTTTCCAAGTTTATATGATGGTTATGATTGCGGCACTGAAGTCCCTGCTTTATATCAGCTGAAGGCCGGATGTCAAAGACCACCGAGTCTTGGGCCTGAAGCCTCTCTCCAAGGCCAGCAGCCTATCTGACGCTGCTCCAAATCTCTTTGACACTGACCTCCAGACCTGCTCACAATGAATGAGGCTCTTGCTCTCTCTTTAGCTTGACTGAGCCTGAAGTGCCCCCACGAGGTCCTTCAGCCTTACTACGTAGGATAGTACAATATAAGTACTATATAACACTCTATAGTACTAGTCGTACTGCATAAGGTAGCATGTCTGTGAGTATCCACCAGCCTTACTCAATGAGAGGGGATTCTCCAGGACATGAATCAGTGAGTGTCATTCTACAGTTCCGCCTGTTACAAACATGGAAAACATCTGGTGACTACGACCTCTCGATCATTCAGCACTCACCCAATGCTTTACATTTACTCTTTCCTCACTCCCAAATAAGGTCTCTTCCCTGACTCTTGAAAGCTCAGTTACTCACAACATGATCAACACACGTGTGAGGAATGCAAATGCCCAGGCCTCGCATCAGCTCTCAGGAATAAAAATCACCTGCATGTTTACAAGACTCCCAGGAGATGCAAGAAACAGTAATCTCACAAGTTCTTTGTCCCCAGGTAACTCCGTCCTGGGCTCCCTAATGAGCAGGAGCCTCATCTTATCTCCTAAGAAAATAGTCCTCCAAAGGGCTCTTCTCACACAAGCAGTTCCAGCATGTAATCTAGTCCTTGGGAACACTCCCACATCTACTGCATCTGAAAAATCTGGACCAAGCAATGTGTGTCATAGGCAGATATGGTAAAGGCCAAGTTTGAGGACCTGATAAACACAGCAGTCAGAGGCTCCATGAAAAAGCACCTGCATCGCATGGGTACCACTTGCAATACCTCGGCTCTGCTGTCGCTAGAGGCTGGCTCTGCTATCCTAGGGTATGGGAGTCGGGACATGATCACGTGATCGCTCCATTCTCGCTGTCTAAATGGTTGGAGTTGGAGGGTGAGCATGGAATGAAGATGGCTTGGGGCACACTATCGAGCACACTAGGGAGCGTCCATCCCCACAGCCCTCCTGGGTAAGAGAAGGAAAAGGGTGCATGAAGACAGGTGAGGCTCAGAGGGGCCTCGGGGGAAGGCATTCTTCTGCGCTTATACCTGTAGGAGCAAGAAGCTGATCTCAGAGAGCAAGCCTCCAGGTAAGGTGGAGCTAGCTCCAGGTAAGGTGGAGCTAGAGGAGGGTGAGGTTGATGGGAGCCTGTGGAATGCTGAAGGAAGCCAGCAACATCCCACTGCAAGCTGGGCCCAGCGCAGGACTGGGAAGGACAGGCCAATCCTCTGCCTCTGTTTACACAGGAGGAAACCCAGAGAGAAGCTCTGGCCAAGATCACACAGTGTAAGGAGGCTGAGGTTGGGACATACAGGCTAGGGCTGGGGGAGGGGGGGCTGTAAAAGGGAGTGGGGGACCAAGAGAAGCAGGAGAGCATTTATCTAATAACTGTGTGTGCCAGACAGGTCTTAAAGTGCTGCTCAGTCGGCCTGGGAGCTATGGTTTCTGACAGGCTCCAGGTACATTTTTAAAAAACACAACAAAAAAAAGCAAAGACAAAAACAACATTCCACCCTAGGAAAGTCCCGAAGCCTTCTTACATGCACTACACTCTGTCCCAGATGCTCAGCCTCTCAAGGTGAGGACCCAGTCCACTCCCTTCCTCCAGATGAATTATAGATGCTTGTCTGTTCCCTGCTACCTAGAACTGTGGACATTCCTTAGAAGCTCTCTGATCTAGTTCCCTCCTCCTTTTTTTTTCTAACAGAGAAACCAAAGTAGGAAAAGACCAAGGAATAAAGAGACCTCCACACACACGCATAGCTGCTCACTGAGGAAACCAGGAGATGCACAGAGGGTTGCCTGAGGTCCCATTAAAAACAGAGCTGACGGTCTTTCTGACTGACTCCCAGTGTCTCTCCCTGCCTCTTTCCCACCTTCTTACCTGGAACTCTGTATTCTTGCACCTGACTACTTCTTGCCTGGCTGAGGAAGGCTGCCAGGCCTGACTTTCACCTTCTGTTATGTCCCAGCAGCCCCCACAGGGATTTATAGGCTCCTGCCTGTGGTTTCCTAGCTGGGCTGTCACTCACTCTAATTGGATGGTAGTGGACACACCTTTTTCCTTCCTCACAGGGAGCACCCTGCTCATGGTGCTTTGTGCGTACATCCTTGCCATATGGGGAAGTGGCCAAAGAAATAGGAGTTTCCCTATTTGTGTGTGTGTGTGTGTGTGTGTGTGTGTGTGTGTGTGTGTGTGTGTGTGTGTGACTTGCTAAAATGACATGCTTCCAGCCGAGGACACATTTTAAAGTGATGCTGATTGTATATCAAGAAGGTGTAAACAGTTTCACAGGTGAGATTTCACCCCATCCGCTGGATGCTGCTTAAAACCCAACCATGGTCCATTAAAAAGAAAAGGAGGTTTTTTTAACGAGTGGGGCATAAGAGCTCCACTCCCACCCCCAAAGAATTCTTCTTGAATCTAAGGAGTATTAAATGTATGAGCTTGTTTTAGGAGCATTGGTTTGGCTGTTTCTTTGTTTTGTTTTGTTTTGTTTTTAACTTTCCATGAGTTGTTTCAAAGACAGGTGAGGTAAAGCACTGACTTTCTTTTTTTCCAGTTTGTGGAGTTGCTCTAATAGTAGTTTCTGTTCTTACAGAAATGCCTCATTAACTCCCCAAAACATCCTCAATCCCTCTGGTTCACAAGCCACCTTCACACAGTGGGAGGGGCAGATCTCAGGCAGGAGCTAGACATCATGGTCTATCACTGGGTACTGTTTAGGGGGCTACATGGGAGAGAGTGAGGTCTTGGCTCTGGCCTCTCCAGAGACAAGCATGAGTCTTGACCCCCTACTAATCTTCCAGCTCACGTGGCCGTGTGAGTGCCGAATCCACAGTATAGGCAGGTTATCTAGAGGCCCTCCTATTGGGGAGTAGAAAATAATGTTTTGCGAAATATACTTTTAAATCTAGCACTGCAGATAATAATCGTGATGGAAGATACAATCAACCCAAGTTATTAATGTTACGGTTTCTAAAACTGGCACAGTACAGTGTGGCGGGACGGAGCACCCAGTGTGGCGGGACGGAGCACCTCAGCAGCCCTGCCAAGATGCTCCCTCTGAGGAATCAGCCTTAGGACAGGGCTAGTATAACAGTATTTGGGGAAAGGGAAGGAGACCTGGAAAAGGGATGCAGGCAGACAAAGGAAAGGGACAGAGAAGGACAGAAAGAGGCCAGCCTGGAACACGTGGGGAAGAGGGGAAGGGGAGAGGGAGAGGGGGGAAGAGAACGAGGAGAGGGAGGAAAGGAGGGGAGGGGAGAGAGAGAAAAAGAGGAGAAAAAGAGACAGACAGACAGACAGACAGACAGAGAGACAGAGAGTGACAGAGAGAGACCGAGAGACCGAGAGAGCACCAAATCCTAAACACTAAACCACCAGTGAGGTAAGAGCAGTCTTATAGTCTGGCTCCTGGCTTGTACAAGGTAGGCGGAGAGATGTGAGCTGTTGCTAGGCAGCTGTTGGGCGGAGCCTAGAGGAATTGCCAACAATTAGCCCTGGTGATATCTTCCACCTTGTTTATATCAGCTCTTTATATTCCTAGAAGTGAAAAGGTGGGAGCAAAAACATGCAAAGAGAAGTATTAAAACTTCCATACTCACAACAGAAGTCTCAAGGTCAGGGCTGGAGAGCGGCTCTGCTCGGCAGTTAAATGTGCAGTTAAGGGGCTCTTATAGAGGTCCCACATTCAGTTCCCACCACCCATATCAAGTCAAAGTGGCTCACAAGTGCCTGTAACTCCAACTCCAGGGGACTCCTACTCCCTCTCCTTGTCTCGAAGGACACTGCATTCACGTTGCACTTAGCCCCACACAAATACACACAGATACATGCAACTTTTAAAAATGAAACAGAATGTTTTTTTCAAGTCTCAAGGTCAAGTTAAAACTGCCTTTTTGACAGCAAAGAAGGTAATTCTTAGAACTTCAATTTTCAGGCTGAGTATCTAATAAAAATAAAACATGAGAGTGGAAACTCGGACACAGTCAACCCATCCTCCAGACGAAAAAGAGCAAACTGAGGTCAGCAAACTGTTTGAGTTAGCTACATTGATTTAATCATGTATATAATTTCATACTGGGTGTCTTAGTTATAGTTTCTATTGTTGTGATTAAAACTCCATAACCAAAAACAACTTGGGGAGGTAAGGGTTTATTTCATGTTAGAACTCTCGGGTCACACTCCGTCATCTGTCATCCAGGGAAGTCAGGGCAGAAACCTAGAAGCAGGAACTGAAACAGGCCGAAAAGCTTGCTCCCCATGTCTAGCTCAGCCTGCTTCCTTTTACTCTCTAGAACCACCTGTCCAGAAGCTGGACAACCACATCAATCATTAGTCAAGCAAATACCTCACAGTCTTGCCTACAGGCCAATCTTACAGACGCATTTTCTTAATTAAGATTCCCTCTTCCGGAGGCTCCGAGGTCTGACACTGTTACTGGAGCTATGGTGTGCTTACAGACAGGAGCCTAGCATGGCTGCCCTCTGAGAGGCCCAACCAGCATCTGAGTCAGATGCAGATACTTACACCTATCCAATGGACAGAAGCTAAGGACCCCTGTGGCTGAATTAGGGAAAGGCTGGAAGAAGTTGAGGAGGAGGGTGACCCTATAGGAGGACCAGCAGCCTCAACTAACCTGGACCCCCGAGATCTCTCAGACACTGAGCCACCAACCAGGCAGCGTACAGCAGCTGATATGAGCTGCCCCCAACACGAATACAGCAGAGGCCTGCCTGGTCTGGCCTCGGTGAGAGAAGCCGCACCTAACCCTGGAGAGACTTGAGGCCTCAGGAACTGGGGAGGCCTGGCAGAGTGTGTGGGGATGGAGGGTGAGGACATCCTCTTGGAAGTAGGGGAGGGGGAATGGGATGAGGAACTGTGGGAGGGCGGACCAGGAGGGGGATAACGACTGCACTGTAAAAGAAGATTAATAATAATAATAATAATAATAATAATAATAATAATAATAGATTCCCTCTTCCCTGATATATCTATCAAGTTGACAAAACCAAACAAGCACACTGGATAATGATCTTATGAAGTTGTAACTGGCCCAAAATGAGTTTGTAGGGCAAAGGGTGAGTGTTAAATTATATCCATGTTTATTCTTTTTCTCAGGACTCTTGTTTCTTACTTCTGGCATTCTTAACTCATGGTAAGAGTAAGCTATACATTCCAAGTCAAAATACATATCAAAGGCAGAGATCCACGCCGAGGAAGGTCTCCCTAAGGGCCATCACCATCTCAGCATAAGGGCCATGCATATAGCTGACTCCTGCACTCCATCGCTCCATCGACCTGCCTAATGTAGGAGCCTATTCACTCAATAACAAAGGTAGCACACGGCGTAAGGTAATCTCAGAGGAGAAGGAAGACCATGCCAGATGCCTTTGTCTACACTCAAGAGGAACTGCAGACCTTGTGATCTATAAAGAGGAATTTACTCAATCTTATTTTCTGCCTTTTGAAAAACTTGATCATTGCTCTGGTTAGTTTTGTTGACTTGACACGAACCTAGATATATCAGAAAAGAGGAGGTTTTAATCCAGGAAATGTCTCCATCAAACGGCCTATAGGCAAGTCTGTGTGGGAATTTTCTTGATTATTGATTGATATGGAAGGGTTCATCTCACTAGGCAGCAGGGGACAGGCTGTCACCTCTGAAGGGTGGTCCTGGATAGTCTAAGAATACAGTCAGAACAACCCAAGAAGAACAAGCCAGTAAGCAGTACCTCTCCAGGTTCCCACCTTGAGTTCTCTTCGTGAAGAACTGTAATCTGAAATAAGCTCTCCCCTCCCCAGCTGACTGTGGTGGTGTTTATCACAGCATGAGAAACGGAACTAAGGCAGAGTCTAATAAGCCTTTCAAGTCCTGATGCTCAAGGCCTGGTTTGGGAATGCCAGGAATCCTAGCAACTTGGGAGACTTGATCTCTGTGAGTTCAAGGCCAGCCTGATCTACATGAAGAAGAAGAAGAAGAAGAAGAAGAAGAAGAAGAAGAAGAAGAAGAAGAAGAAGAAGAAGAAGAAGAAGAAGAGGAGGAGGAGGAGGAGGAGGAGGAGGAGGAGGAGGAGGAGGAGGAGGAGGAGGAGCAGGAGC
>CM052709.1:3644276-3658092 GCA_028551405.1 Uromys caudimaculatus
ACTACTGCTAAAGTTCAAACCTAGTAGTGACAGGGACTAAATGCCCAAGCCTCTGCAGGAGCCATGGAACAATGGCTGCTCCTCCTGTTTCCTTCCGTCTTCCATTCTATGGCCCAGCAGCATCAGGGTGTTCAGTTCAACTTCCCCACCCGTGAATGGGAAATGACCAAGATCCTTTGAGGTTCAAGATGCCTGTTACCCAAGATGCTTGTTGCAAATGCTGAGGCAGAAATTCCTCCTCTGTTAGACCCAATGTGATTCTGGCTCAGAAATCTGCAGTCACCCCTGAAAACCCTGTGGCGAGGTCCTTTTAATGATGTGTAGCCCAGAGGGTGGAGGAAGGTGGCCGGAAGACAGTATGCATGAGCCACCAACATCACACGTGTGTCCGCAGTTTGAGGGCATGGTCTGAACTCTGAATACTGGGGCATACTGTCCTTACCATTAATTTGTCTTTATCAGATCCAAATTCTGCAGTTTCTGGAAGAAAATGTGGTCATCAAACACCTAGGATAAAATTCCCAGTGAGACATCATGCGGTTGAGAGTTCTAAGCCCTACTCTGGTCAGCTGGACAACAGAAGGACTCTATATCTTCTTCATACAGACATGAGGAAAACAATTCTTGCTCATAAGTACGTCATAAATTAAGGACAGGAAGAGAAAACCATGGCTTCGGGCGCCTCTCTTTGAGAGATAAGATGAAGATGGGGCAGGGGATGAAATCTGCATTCGTTCCTTGTTCCTAAGTCATTCTGGAGGTCAGAGGTCTGCATGGGCCTCAGTGGACTAAAATGAATTGCGGTCAATCCAGGGACCCTGGAGCCACAAGGGTAACATCCATGGCCTTCTTCCGACCTCTGTGGCTCCCTGGCTCATGGAGTACAGCCCTGTACACCCCACTCTCTTCCTCCTTCAGCTGTCTTACCACTCTTCCCTGAAGCACCAAACCCAGGCCTATCTCCCCACCTGAAAATCCTTAACTTATTCACATTAGCAAAGTCCCTTTTAGGTAACATGTTCCCAGCTTCCAAACACTCAGGCCTAGGCATCGTTTGGCTCAGTTATTCAGCCTCCCGTAAGCTCAAACCTTCCTTCCAGTGTGCACAGTCTATGCTTTACGACTCTAGATAGAACCTTGCGAAGACGGTTCCTTCCAGGATGTCCGTGTGCACCTGGAGTCCCAGTATGACCCTGTGTTTAACTGCTCACTGGAATCCCACAATTCCCATCACACCCCAGGTTAAAGTTGAACGGAAAGTGGAGGTATCCAGGAGGGGTTTCACTTTGCTGTTTCAGTCCAAAAACATCCAGTGCTCACTGTGGAAGGATTTTTTATTTTCTTATTCCCACCTTAAGGTTTTCAGGCAAACTGAGGAAGAATGAGGATTCCAGAGGGACCAGCCTTAACCCTGACCACCCCTGATCACTCTCACACAGGCATCTCTTACCCTGGGACCCAGGTCTTGATGGAAGGGCAGCTAGAACCTGGTCTCATGTCAATGCCAACTGACCAGGACCTTGGACCCTGAGTGTTCTCCGTCTATTCCACTAAGTCTTTCCTACAACCCTGAGTCCTCAGGGTCACCAAGTGGTCTCCCTACCCTTATCTGGATCTACTATGTCCTTCATGTGAATCAAAAACTAACTATCCATCACAGCGGCAATGAGTTTATTTGGGTGGGAACAGAGCATAGTAAATTAATGTGGAAATTTAAGGAAGTTGAGCCAAGGGGCAGTTTTAAAGGGACATGGGGGAGGCTTGCATAAGTTATTTTGAAATAATAATGCCTAGCCACAGGATCAATAACACGCATGGCTTCGGTCAAATTGAACAGGAAGTTGTTGGGCAGAAACACGTGTGTGTGTGTGTGTGTGTGTGTGTGTGTGTGTGTGTGTGTGTGTGTGTGTGTGTGTAAGGTTGTGGTAGCCCCTGTGTGAAGTGTTGACTCTAGAGGAGGCTCCTGTGACAGTTCTGGTTGAGGGTTATGTGCCCGAGACCTCTTCCTTCACTTCTGTCCTATTTCATTAACCAATTGTGTTGTTAGCATTTGACAGAAGTGACCCCCCCTTTACACATGGAGAGTAATCAGAGGCTCCTCAACCTTGTCTTTCTGCCTGCTACTGGGCCTATCCAGGAAGTAATCCCCTGACATTGACTGCTGACCAGCCACTCGCTGCAATGGGCTCCATACCCTCCGCTGTGTGGGAGAAGAAAAGGTTACTTTCCCTTAGTACCAGAAAATGGATATTTCTCATGGTGGAGAGTGTAATTGATGTCTCACTGGCTCCACTTGCCTTCTAACAGAAGAAAAATTCCTGAAGAACTGAGTTGACATGACTCACAATAAGGTTGGTGTACACACACACACACACACACACACACACACACATACACACACACACTGTCTTAGTCAGGGTTTCTACTCCTGTACAAACATCATGACCAAGATGCAAGTTGGGGAGGAAAGGGTTTATTCAGCTTACACTTCCATGCTGCTGTTCATCACAAAAGGAAGTCAGGACTGGAACTCAAGCAGGTTAAGGAGCATGGAGGGATGCTGCTTACTGGCTTGCTTGCTTCTCCTGGCTTGCTCAGCCTGCTTTCTTACAGATCTCAAGACTACCAGCCCACAGATGGTACCACCCACAAGGGGCCCTCCCTCCTTGATCACTAATTGAGAAAATGCCTTACCACTGGATCTCATGGAGGCATTTTCTCAACTGAAATTCCTTTCTCTGTGATAACTTCAGCTTGTGTCAAGTTGACACACAGAACCAGTCAGTACACACACTAAACCCTAGAGATGAGATCTCTACTCCAGGACACCCCCCCCAGGTGGATGGAGAGGGTATTACATGTTTAGAGTGTGTGTGTGTGTGCATGTGTGTGTGTGTGTGTGTGTGTGTGTGTGTGTGTGTGTGTGTGTGTGTGCAGAAGTTTACATTTAGAAACTACTTTAGGACTTTAAAAGACCCGATATATAGAACTCATTTGAGACAAATCTCAAAAATCTCTACCCAAAGCCTTATGTGGCTGAGTCTTAAGTCTATGGTTTCAATCACCGTCCCTCCACCCCTTCGGCTGCCCCTCATATCTTATCAAATCATATCATATCATATCATACCCCTAGCTTCTATACTGTTCAGACTGGGGGGGGGGGGGAGTATAGGAAGCTCGGTTAACAATTTCAGCAATGACTCCTTCATCCCTTCCCCTTGCCATGTTTTCTGTGCTGTCCAATAAATAAAGAGAAAAGAAAGACAAACCAAACAAAAAGTGGAGATTCAAATGCAGATGTACTCTTGGTCCAAAGACCCCAAGGGGAAGCTGTTTTATTTTCATCCCTTAATGCGAGATTAACGCAGAGAACTGATTTCAAACAAACAAGCAAAATCTTTATTCCACCCCACTGGTGAATAGCCCAGGGCTCAGCAAAGAGCCAGCTAGGCGTTGCTCTAAAGAGAGAGGTTTTAAAGGGGACCCGCAGGGCCCCCCTAGCTCCAAGACTGTAATTCCCCACTTCTCTGCAGACTGCTCCGCCTTTACCAAGTGTGTTCCTTGCCCACAGGCTGCTCATGTCTCAAACCCACCAATGCAACGCCCACACCCCAGCACCCACTTGACCATGCTCTATATTCTGTGTCTCCACTTGCCTGTCTAAATCACCCCACAGGGCCAGGTACCAGACAACTACGGCCAGAAACATCACCCAGCTCCTGATCACAGTATCCCGATCAGCCAGCGGTAGGCATGTATCCCTCCATGTAGACCGCTCCTCCCTCTCCTCTGACTACGTCCCTTCGGTGCCCTATCTTCTTCACGGGCTGTGTCACCTCCTCTTGGGAACTGTGAGGACAGGCTGTCTTCTCAGTAGCAACCAGCTTTTATGGATTAGCCCTGCCTCACCTAAAGAAAGAAATATGTCCCCTGAATGTTCGAACCCTCAGAGCTTACCCCGGATAGAGGCTGATATTCTTTTATATGGAGACTTGGAACTGAGACCCAGGAAGAACCAAGGGAGCACAGTGAGAAGCTATGCAGCCAATGAGAAAACCCAAGAGCTAAGTGCTATCGGGGTCCTGGAAGGTGACAGAGAGGCACAGAGAGCAAATCCAGGGTGAGTTCAGGAGAGGTCCCTGTTGTGTTTATAAAAAGAGACGGAGAGAAGGAATATGTACGGTGGGTGTGCAGTCAGGTGTGGGGGAAGGGGTGCACCCGCAGGCCCATGCAGAGGCATCCTTTCCCCTTGAGGGGCCAGCCACACAACGGTACACTGAAGAGCTGGGAGGGTAGTAGAGGGTAGTAGAAGCAGAGAAAGGCATTGAGAGAGAGTAGAGAAGTAGAGGCCAGCCATGAGCACATGGAAAGAGAGGGGAAGGGAAATGGGGTGAGAGGGCAGATCGAGAGCAAGGAGGCAAAAGAGAGAGGCCAGGCAAGCAGCCCCCTTTATAGTAAATCAGACATATCTGCCTGTTGCCAGGTAACTGTAGGGCGGAGCCTAGACAAAATGCTAACAATCCCAGCAGCCCTCTACCCTGCCCCAGCTCCCTCAGTAGCATATCTGGCTGTTCTCAGGCATCCTTGTTCCCTGGGGACACACTCTGATCATCTCTGAAGCCAAATGACAGGCCAGACTCTCCGTGAATTCATTTCGGTACCCTTAGTCCCCTAATTAGGTAGAACACTGCCCCCTAAGGTAGAATACTTGCTGTGGTCTGAATATGTGCCCCAAGACTTCACATGAAATTTAATCTCCAACTTTTTAAACAACCTTTGGAGATGGGGCTTTGGCTAGTCTATTCGGATTAGGGAAGATCATGAGGATGGGGCCTGAGATGGCCCTGTTGATTTTCTAGAAGGAATAAAACAACTGAGCTGTCACATTCACTCTGCATCCTCCTGGGGTACCCTCAGCTACAGTATGAGATAGCACAAGACTTTCCCAGATATCATGCCAGGCTCTTGGATTACCTAGCTTCTAGAACTTGAAACCAGATAAACATATGCTTCATAACCCAGGCTGACTCAAGTATTCTGTTATGGAAGAAGGGGCAGTGGAGTCTAAGGCATTCCATCTTCCTTTGGGCTGAGAAAAAGAATAACCCTGTTGGGACAGTCCAGCACTCATCCAAGGGCAAAACCAATATGGGGAAGAAATCAAGTACCCCAGGTAGAAAGGGGAAGAGGCAGGACCATGGAGACAGAGATAGGAAACTCCCTGGCTTGAGATGTCCTAGAAGCACCTACCACAGCAGGCTCAAAGCATTATACAAACTAACGGTGCGACACATTTAAGGGCTCCATAGAAATGTGGGTTTGTCAGGCTCCTGAGCCAGAAGCTTGGGTTACATGCAACACCCTTTTCTGCACACGCCCCCAATGGTCCTGATACTCAGCAAACACTCTGGAAAGCCTAACGTCAGATGCTCCATTCCATCCTTGAATCACTAGAACCCGAGGGACTGGGCACCGGCGGGGCTGGGCTCCTCCATGCTTTACAGAGCCCCCCCTCCCCGTGTCCTAATACGTTCTCATTTATTTCAGCTTACAGTTTATAGTTCATCTTGGAGGAAAGAAAGTCAGGGCAAGAGTCGAGGTGGCAAATTTGAGGAATGCTTTTCACTGGCTTGCTCACCATGGCTTGCTTTCTGACCATCCAGATGTGTTCTGCCACCTGTAGAAAAGGCAGACTACAAGCCAGAGCTTAGAGGCTTGGCCTGCCCATTCTTGCACTCTGTCCTTGTATCCATAGACACCAGAGCAGGCTGCTGAGTAGGAAGAGCTTTGGGGCCCTTAGGGCAAATACCAACTTTGCCACTAAAGGAGTCAGGAAATCAGGTTTGCATCGGTGTTAGACTGGGGCTAAAGCCACCACTGTCCTATGTGTATCTGAGTTGATTCTTCAACAAGACTTTGAACGAAAGAGTTGGAAAAACATTACTCTCCAGATGCAGCTCCAGGGAGCCTGTCTATGAAGCATGATTCTGCTCTGAAGTGAGGGGAGCCTGAGACGGGTTCCTGCACCATCTTTGAACCCTTCAGTGAGCACTTTGGCTCCCCTGAGCCTGGGTTTGTCCACACACGCAGTGTGGGGATGGCAGCTCTCACGAGGCAGGGGAAAGTGCCTGACTCTGTACCAAACACCTTGTTCCTACAGCAGCTCATTTAGTCACTAGTGACAACCCATTCTGCAGATAAAGAAATGGACCCCAGCTAACATTAACAACTTGACAAAGGTGAGACAACAAATGGGCTCTCCCAAGGCAGAGATGTTGACATCTTTTTTTTTTAAGTTGGAAAATAACTTTATTTGTTCTAGGGCATTGGCCAGAATCCCCTTAGAACTTCTGAAACTGCTTCTTGGTGCCAGCAGCTTTGGTGAGCTTGAGCACATTGACTCGAACAGTCTTGCTCAGGGACCTGCACTCTCCAACGGTGACAATGTCGCCGATCTGTACATCCCTGAAACAGGGGGACAGGTACACAGACATGTTCTTGTGATGCTTCTCAAAGCAATTGCATTTTCAGATATAATGGAGATAGTCCCAGTGGATGACAATGGTCCTCTGCATCTTCATCTTCATCACGACACCAGACAGGACCCGACCTTGGATGGAGACATTACCAGTGAAGGGGCATTTCTTGTCCCTGTAGGTGCCCTTGATGGCCTCCTTGGGCATCGTGAAGCCTAGACTAAGTTTTTCCTTGCTGGTTTCTCCCAGCAAAACACACTTCTTGTTTTGAAAGATTGTAGGCTGCTTTTGGTAAGCACGCTCCATCTGAATGTCCGCCATCTTCCTGGCAGCCAGAGAAAAGGAAAGGTAGGCCCACTCCCGGCTTTCTTATTCACCATATGAGGTCTCGAGATGTTGAAATCTTAACACCTCGTTCCCATGACTTTATTTGGAACTATACAAAAGTAAGTCAAAGCAAGAGCATTAGGGTGGGCGCTAACCCGCTGACTTGTGTCCCTATACAGAGGAGAAACTAAAGCACAGAGAAAAACACACAGAGAGGGAAGGTAACTTGGAGACACACTCAGGGGAAGCTGAGAATGGCCAGCAATACTAGGAACTGGAAAAGGGAAGGGAAGACCTTCCTGCAGCCGCTAGAGGGAGTGAGGCTGAACCCACAGTCTGAACCCAGATGGAAGATCTTCAAAGGGTGATACAATTAAATTTGTTGTTGTTCTAAGCTTGTTGTTCTAAACCAGCCTGGATGCAGTTCCTTGCTAGGCTGGGGTGAGTACAAAGACACCTGAGAGAATGGCACAGACATGATGTCCTCTCATGGCAGTGATGATGCTGGTGATAGTGGTCAGCCAAGAACTCCATAAACAAAGAATTGATAGGTAGTAGATAACATTTATCTGTTGCTCATCTACATTCTCAAAAGATTAAGCAAGACAGAGGCAAGCTACAAGACAGGAACCATCCCCAGCTCCCAAGCTTGTAGCAACAAAACAGTTCTGTGAAGACTGGCATGTGCCCTAGTTGGGTTGGGCTTGTTTACCACTTTTGAAGCAATTTTTCACTCCACAAGGGATGAACCCAGTCAATTGCACCAGGAGTCAGCTGCTCCTGGCATGTGGAATGAGGCCAGAGCAAACTATTTGCCCTGAGGGTGGATGAAGGGCTACACCAAACTTGCCAAGACTGGGCAGCACAGGAATGGGACAATCTTTCCTCAAACTGAAGTGTGGGGGTTGTATAGAAGTGAGGCTGTCTACCCTGATGCCAGAATAGCATCTACACCGCAGGTATTAGCAGTCACCCTAAGAAACATAGGTCCCTGTGAACAAAAGTAGGTACCAACAGTCCACAGTGGTACAGCACTAATTCAACCTAGTTTGCCAAACCATTACAGATTTTTTAATATTAATTTTTTATTATTTATGTGTGAGTGTATGTGTGTGTATGCACACATGCATGCACAAACATACATGTAGATATCTGTAGTAACCATAAAACAAAGTCAGATCCTCTGCAACTAGAGTTGAGAACTGCCTAACATGGTCCTCTGAAAGAGCAGTAGGTGCTCTTAACTGCTCTGACAGTCTTCAGGCCCTAGATTATTATTGTGTGTGTGCATGTACATGTGTGTGTTTGGATATATGCCATGTGTGTGCATATACCCTCAAATGCAAGAAGAGGATATTGGGTCCCCTGGAGCTCAGGCTACAGAATATTATAAGATACCATGGATGCTGGGAACCAAACTAGAGTGATCTGGAAGAGTCAATGTTATTAACTACTGAGTCATGTCTCCATCACCCCAAATACTTCTGAAACACCAGCTTCATTCATGGATTCAAAGTGTAAAATGAACATAAGTCTATAGATAGTGGCTTAACGTTCTCTCCTACACAGTAGAGATGATCACATTTTCAATATCAGCTGTTTTAGGATAAAACTGACATCTGAAAAGGCTGAGAGCAAAGAAAAACTTCCAGTCCTGTCAGCCACTGCTACAGAGCTAGCATAAACTAATGAACACAGAGGATTCAAAGTCCCAGCCTGAACTACAAGGACCCAAGAACACAAGACAGTGGATATCAGGTGAATTCCAGCAAGAAGCAGGTCCTGCCTCAGCTCTTGGGCCCTTACTCATGGGCACAGCACTGTTCTAAGCAGTAGGGCTCAACCTACTCCAGGTGTAGAGAACTTAGGGAGCCTGAAGCTGCTGGCTCAGGTCATGTCAACCTTGCCAGCTCCTGACCTTGTTCTCCTGCCTTGCTCCACTCCCAGCTCAGGCCTGGACCTGCTATTGCTGCTCTCGCTTCTAGCTTGGCACAGGCATCCAGGGCCAGACAGCTTGGTGAAACAAAAGCGGGTGTCAGAACCCAGGTCGAGTACTTAGAAGGCAGTGACACACAGGGAGGGTGAAGGAGTAAAAGATGGGGTGCTCGAGAAGAGATAGTTCCATTTTCTCCTCCAGAGTTATCCAGTGAAGTGAACATGTGACCAGGCTGGGCCCTGGGAGCCAGTCCCCTAAGGAGTTAGGCCTGGGCTTGTGGACAGAGTTCAAGACTTCCTCTTCATGCTCTGGTGTCCCAGGCCCTGCATTTCCACAGGAGGCACAGAGAACTGAGGCTCACAGCACTTTCTTGTGGGACCATGAAAGGCAGCCTAATATCTGGTTGAGCTAAGATTTAAAACCCTGGGAGCCAGTAGGAGTCCCCAGCAGGGAATAACCCTACAAGGGACAGTAGGTGTTTTGCCATGCTCCTGGGCCCCAGGCTCCTGACACAAGGCTGCAGCTCTCCATAGGTCTGTGACTATCAGTCACATAGCCCCACAGGTAGAGGTGTGGTAACGTAGCCTCAAGACATTCCCATTTTAATGAGGCACCTGGAGGTTTAGCCAATAAATTCCCCTTCCCCTTCCCAGCACCCCTCCCTGCAAAAGGTATTTTAATCTCAGGTCTGCCCTAAGCTTGTGGGGTATGGTTTCACTCATCACCACTCTCCACCATGACAATAAACGTCCTAAAACCATGGACTGTCTCTCTCTTCATCAGGATCCACCATGGGGAATGATAGAACAGGCCTTCATCTCCCGCAGAAGGCCTCACTGCACTCCCAGCCACAGTCTCTACCAAACCAAACCAGCTAGCCAGCAACAAGCCAAAGACTCAGTCCCCGGCAGGACCCAGCTGTGCTCCTCCTCGGCCCAGGCTAGATCCAGCCCACAGGTCCCCACTCCCTTCTCTGCTCTTCCGAGGCATCCAGTGGTGCCTGGGATGCCCAAGAGCCTGAGAACCAGACAGAGTCAGCTCTGTGAAGTCCCCAGGACTGCAGGCCGTGCTCCCCCACCCTTGGGCAGTGTCCCGCAGCTTCTCACAGTCTGACAACCGCCCAGCAGTGCAGTGGGGTGAGCCCAGTCAAACTTCCTGCATCCTGCCTCTCCCAGAGGTCCAACTTCCTGCATCCTGCCTCTCCCAGAGGCCCGAGCCCCAGGGGCTGACACAGGACCCCCACCACCAATTAACCCAACACTTTCTCACTTGCTCTGTGCTCCACACAACAGGTTCTGATGGCCCAGGAAGTGAGTAATAGTCCCTCATCCTGTCAAGGTGACAAGGAGCCTGAGACAGCAAGGCCAGGTCACATTGTTCCATAAGGAACAGAAGAGAATTGTACCCCAGAGCATCCTGGGACCCACACTCTGCTCCCTCTTCTATCTGCTCCCTCTTCTGCTAACGTCACCTTTTGAAATATCTTACTCACCTCCCAGCTGCCCACAGCTGGCCCCTGCTTCCTTATCCTCCATCAGATTCCAGAGCTGTGGATGCAGCTGAGTGACCCTCATCCTGCCCATCGTTGTGGTGGGTGGAGACTCACAGTGGCGAAGTCACAGCAGGTTGCTCAGGATGCATGGATGAAGCTGAGAGGTCCTCACCCTCCTGGTTGGGGGTGACAGCCTGGAGACTCCGGCCACCATGCACACAGCAGGACTGAATCTCTTTGTCCTATACATGGTCAGGGGTCAGGACAGTGGTTGTTATATCCCATGATCCTCTTGGCTACAAGAAGGAGACCCCTGAATGCGCCAACTTTTCACCAGGCAGCATGATCAAAATCTGACCAAATAGTGGTGGGGTATGGTAGAGAGAAACCCACAGTGGACAAAATCAAGACGTTGCTCTGAGGGTACAGGACACAGGTCAAGCCTCGGGGTGGCTACTCTCAGCATCAGCCTGCTGGCCTTGGCTGTGCTTACTTCTGACCACAGGCCCAGACCTTCCCTAGAGCCTGTACTTTACAGATAACCACTACCCCTCATCCCACCTTTGACCTACATTCAGGTTTCTCTTGCATGATTCAATCCCTTCCTGCCTTCTTTGAACAAAGTCCCTCAGGAACATACACTTCCAAACAATGAGGAAACACACTCTAGAGCACACTGGATTTTGTCTCTAAACTGCCAAGCTAATGGCTGCTGAGGAAGGAAATCCAGAGCCCAAAGTCCTGCTGTCCCCATCTCCAAAAAGGAAAGGGGAGACTCTGAACGCCTCCTTTTAAGACTCCTAGTGCCCTGAAATTTTGACAGAAAGCAAACATCCATAGACTTTTCTGTAGAAAGCAGCTGGCTGGCCACAGGACTCATTAACCCAGGGCTCCCAGGGGAGGAGATGCCCTAGGCCAGGACAGCACCACCACAGAGCAATCAATCAATATTCATGAGCAGGAAGAGAGGGTATGCAAATGGACGTGAGGCAAAAACCTTACCTTCCGAGGAGGAGTATCCAAATGTCCTGAGGTAACACACACCCCGTTCCTAAGCAAGGACCTTGCCTCGTGGGCACCTGCCTCCCACAGTGAACTGTGGGCCAATACCTCCATCTTTAAGGCACATACATGAAGACAGCATCTAACAAGTACTAGGGACCCACCCCTGCCTTCCTTAGAACTGGCCTTCTTCCAACGTGGACACCAGAACCCTCCCAAGACTCTGCTTCTGGAAGAGCCCTCTAAAGTGACAAGCAAGATGGTGTTATCTACACCATCCTTTAGCCTCCGCCCTGAGCCGCTCCCTTAGCCCTGCTCCTGAGCCTCCCTGGTGTCCACCCAAAGACATCCCAGGCTCTCCCCACCCTCTCTGTGGGTCTCCTCTCTGGGGTAAAAGGAAGGACCAGGATCTTCCTCCTTGCTTGCTAACCAAACCACATCTGCTTCTTTTCTGGGCATTTTTCAGATTGCTGGTGTGTGGGTCCACAGTCCTTCCAACCTCCCAGTGCTAAAGCTGGGATCAAGATTTAAACATTTTTTTAACATTCATTTATTTTATTTTATGTGAATGAGTGTTTTGCCTGTGCGTATCACCTGTGTGCCTGCTGCTAACAGAGGTCAAAAGAAGGCATCGGATCCCCATGGAACTGGAGTTACAAATAGTTTCAAGAGACTGTGTGAATTCAGGGAACTCAACCTGATTCTTCTGTAAGTGCACGCCCAAGTACTCTTAACTGCTGGGCCACCTTTCCAGCCCCTGGCATTGAGATTTTTAAAGGAGAAATTCTGTATTTAGCTGTACACACTGAGCAGGACTTGGCTTTTATACTACTTGGGCATTCTTTTTTAAATATTTGGTTTTATTTTTATTATTATTATTATTATTATTATTATTATTATTATTATTATTATCTCGTGTGTGTGTGTGAATGCCGTGTGTATGTGGATACTTGTGGAGGGCAGAAGAGGGTGTCAGATCCTTTGGAGCTGGACGTACAGGGACTTGTGAGCTACCTGATACTGGTACTGAGAACAGAACTAGAGTTCCCTGGAAGTAGTGAATGTTCTTAAGTGAGCCATCTCTCCACCCCAAGACAGGCATTCTTAGCCCCAAATCTGAAAGGCAGCTGCATTAGCGTTCTCAGTGAAAACATACAAGACATAAGCAACTTAAGGGTGGAAAGATTTATTGAAGCCTGTGGTTTTAGAGGTAGTCTGTGGTTCCATCCACCCTGAGCCTGCAGTGAGGCAGAGAATCCTGGGGAAGTGAGGAGCCAGTGGCAGATCCCTCATGGCAGAGAGGAAGCAGAGAAAGAAAGGAAGTCAAATATACACGGCTCCAATGGCTGGCTTCTTCCAACCAGGAAACACTCTTTAGCATTTCCACTGTCTCCCAAAAGTACCTCCAAATTGTGAGTCTATCAGTATGTTTATCCATTCATGAATTCAGAGCCTTCCTGATCCAACAACATCTCAAAACCTCCTCAGTTTGTGAGCAGTCTTCTAGTCTTTAAGGGCAGCATTTCACATTCAAACAAGAGATCCTAAATCTTAAACATCTGGAATACAAACATGACATCACAAATGTCCGTACCTTGAGATTTTGTTTCATGCATAAAATTATTAAAAATATTCCATTAACTATTACTTAAGGCTATATACTGCATAAAGCATTTATGAACTATGCATAAAATGTGTATATAAAATACAAATGGATTCCCTGATTAGATTTGTCTTTTTTTAATTGCAAATATAATTATTACAATTTACAGATTAGTTAATAATTATATACAAATATAATCTGACCTATAAAATCTCCACTAGTTACACGTAAAATGACTGATCAGAAGAAGCCAACTCAAAAATCTCATTCCCCCACTCTATCTTTTTTAAATTATAAAAAAATAAAATCTGACAGTTTTGATTTCAAGTTAAAGGGTTACCACATTTCAGCACCCAGAAGTGTGGGTCCCCACCTGTACAGAGCCTCACATGCTTCACAGACTTCTAAAGTACCACTGCAAGACTTGAGTGTGGAAAATATTCAGCTAGAGCCACCATGCCTGCCTGCCTGCCCGCCTGCCGCCTGCCTGCCCGCCTGCCTGCCCACCTGCCGCCTGGCCATGTCTGCAGGCGTGATTATGTTAACCAGTCATTTACTCATTTGATAGTGAAGGTGTAATTTGAAACAACTTTCAAACATCTCCAACACCCCATGAATGTACAGATGGCCCGTTCCTTGCAAATATACAGGTGCTGGGTCTCAGAAACAAGAACCACCTAATCGTCTGAAATCACGGGTTAAGCTGCAGTCTGGTTTTAAAAGAAATGTCTACACAGTTAGATTTAAATCTTAACCCTGAGATATCCTATTAATTATATACAAATATTCCAAAAATTTTTTTTTAAAAAATAAAAACTGAAACATGAAAATGAGACAGCATTTTCAACAAATGGTGCTGGGTCAACTGGTGGTCTACATGTAGAAGAATGAAAATTGATCCACTCCTATCTCCTTGTACAAAGCTCAAATCCAAGTGGATTAAGGACCTCCACATAAAACCAGTTACACTGAATCTAATA